>CAHIKZ030000372.1:1250000-1385000 GCA_903632075.3 Acanthosepion pharaonis | reverse complement strand
TCGTCTATCCTTGAATTCGGAACGCAATATATTATAACGTCGTCTCTCCTTGAATTCGGAACGCAATATATTATAATGTCTTCACTCCTTGAATTCGGAACGCAATAAATTATAATGTCGTCTCTCCTTGAATTCGGAACGCAATATATTATAACGTCGTCTATCCTTGAATTCGGAACGCAATATATTATAACGTCGTCTCTACTTGAATTCGGAACGCAATATATTAGAACGTCGTCTATCCTTGAATTCGGAACGCAATATATTATAACGTCGTCTCTCCTTGAATTCGGAACGCAATATATTATAACGTCGTCTCTACTTGAATTCGGAACGCAATATATTATAACGTCGTCTCTCCTTGAATTCGGAACGCAATATATTATAACGTCGTCTCTCCTTGAATTCGGAACGCAATATATTATAATGTCGTCTCTCCTTGAATTCGGAACGCAATATATTATAACGTCGTCTATCCTTGAATTCGGAACGCAATATATTATAACGTCGTCTCTACTTGAATTCGGAACGCAATATATTAGAACGTCGTCTATCCTTGAATTCGGAACGCAATATATTATAACGTCGTCTCTCGTTGAATTCGGAACGCAATATATTATAACGTCGTCTCTCCTTGAATTCGGAACGCAATATATTATAATGTCGTCTCTCCTTGAATTCGGAACGCAATAAATTATGCCAACGTTGTTTAAAAACAAATCAAATGTACGTGAAGCCTGATTATCAAATAAAAACCAAACCATAGAAGAATAAAAATACATGAATTGTTTTCTTCTTTTTTCTCCATATTACATTTTCTGATGAAAGGATGACGAATGTGGAACATGTTTGCTTGATTTATTTGTTCCTTATCCCATCATTTTATCGGATTCCGATCAATCCATATTTGATCTGTATTTAATCCCAGTTCTTATATATATATATATTAATGAAAAATGCTGCCTAAATACACACACACACAATATATATATATATATATATATATATATATATATATATATATATATATATATATATATATATATATACATAGGTCTAATATTGGAATATTGGATATATATTATATACATAGGTCTAATATATATATATATATATATATATATATATATATATGTGTCTAATATTGGAAGAATCGAGACTTTTATCATACAGTCTCAGATTCGGTGGACTGGTCGTGTCTTCAGAATGTCTGATGACAGGATACCCAAGATCCTAATGTACTGCCAATCAATACTAGAAATTAGGAAATACATGTATTAACCGCTAAAACTTTTAAATTTAATAAATCTATCGTTTAACTTCCTATGATCCGAAATTTTCTAATAAATAGCGTAATTTAAATGAATAAACTAGTATTTATGTCTACCAGGATTTGAATAATACTGATTCTTCAATTTTCGACTCCTCAAAAGAACACTGAGTGCTAAATTTCCATTTATAGAATGATTACTCGGTTTAAAAGTAATTTAGAAACCAGTTTTCCCGGTTGATATTACGAAAACATAAAGCGACCTAAAGAAAACATAAAATATTTTTGACTTTGTTGTCATTAGATGTATTTGAGCTAATATTTTCCTGACTGCGTGACAGCGTCCACCAGGCTGCTTTATTTACGCGCACGTATCAGAGCGCAGATTTTGGTTTTTCGCGTGACAATATCAAACATACGCTATTCTCTATACTAACACAATTGATTTTTTTTTTGTGTTGTAAAAAAAACCAAAAACAAATATTTTCTTGTGAATCTTGTCTGCGTTTATTTTCCTAAACGCAATTCTAAGAACGATCTGAATGAGGAATTTTATATCTGATTTCATTCAGATTAAATGAAAACAAATATTATTTTACAATCTCTATCTATAAAAGGCAGGATGTGTGTGTGTGTGTGTGTGTGTGTGTGTAACGAATGCACGGCCACAATTTTCGACAGATTTGCACCAAACTTTACATGCACATGCTCCAAGTTAGCGGAAAAGGCCAAGACCGACTTTGCATTTCCTAACTCCCATCGATAGTGGAAATAATCGATTTTTTCATGCTTCTACGGCAGTTTTCATGTAGTTTGCGGCCATTTTGTACTGGCCTGAGTGAGAGCTGGCTGCCACAAATAGGCAGGAAGATTCTATTGGCCAGAGTGAGAGACAACAGCTGACTGACACGAATGTTAACTAGCATGCTAGCATGCAAAAAAAAATCAATAGCTGCATTCGTCAGAAGTGGAAAAAATTTAAATCTGCATGGCACTTTACTCCAATTGGCTCATTCACTTGCTTAAACTCAACGTTGATCTTGATTCCGCAGAACTGGGTTGGGTGTGAAAAAGTATTTGTTGTTTACATTCTTTTTTCATTCGGTTTTTCCAGTTACGTGTCCTTTTTTGAAGCTGATCATTTTGTGTTCATTTTGTTTAGTTCTTTTTTCGTAACAGATTTAATGTTTAGTATAGAGCTTAGAAAAAATTTGCAGTGTGAGATAGACAAGAAGTAAGGCATGTAGCAACATCAGCACGGCAAAGGGCTCTCCTTTAAAGGCAAGGAAGGGCAAAAATATTTTAAGTCAAGTGATAGCGATTGCTGTATGAGTCGTACGATTTTTGAATCATGCACGGGCAACGCCGGGCCTTGCTGCTAGTCAATAATAAAATCAGTTGAATTTGTAGAGCTGTGTTTGAAGATTATACACATTTTGCTACTCTACAGAAGGTGTGACCCGCCGACGTTTCGAACACATCTGCAAATGTGTTGAGCGACCGACTTTTCGAACAAAACCTCAACTTTCAGAATTCCTTAATAATTCGTATTTCAAACGGTTCCATGAACCTACAGACCAAGTTTTCGTCATGACATCTGAATCTGAAATCACCTTGACGATCCACTTGCCACACTTCACCTCAAACCGATCAATAATCTGGTGCCACCAAATACAAGTTGATTTTCTTTATTGGACGAATAACGTCACAAAACTTGATGTATTCATATGCAGTTGGGGCTCTGCCGTCAGAAAGTACTGAAGAGATAATAACACCATTTTTTTCTTTTGCGCTGTAAAAAGAAAAAAAATGCTTATGAACCTAGCTTGCGTTCATTTTACTAAACGTAATTCTAAGAACATGAACATTTTGACGTGGTGTGGGACATTTTGACTTGGTGTAACGGTTAGCAAGTTTGTTTCTCTGGCCACTTAGGACGGAGTAGATAATGATAGGTACTTACTTGAAACGATACGAATTATTAAGGAATTCTGAAGGTTGCGGTTTTGTTCGAAAAGTCGGCCGGTCAACACATTTGCAGATGTGTTCGAAAAGTCGGCGGGTCACAACTTCTGTATAGTGTTAAAATGTGTAAAATCTTCAAACGCAACTCTACAAATTCAACTGATCTTATATTGATTGTAAAATAATATTTGTTTTCATTTAATCTGAATGAAATCAGATATAAAATTCCTCATTCAGTTCGTTCTTAGAATTGCGTTTAGGAAAATAAACGCAGACAAGATTCACAAGAAAATATTTGTTTTTTTTACAACACAAAGAAAGTTGACTCCCCGTGCCACGCCAGGAATTTTTTCTCCCCGGAATCGATCCTCCAGGTCTACAAATCAACAATTCGACCATTGCATGGAGTATTGCTGCCATATATGGTCTGGAGCCCCTTCTGTTTGCCTCGGGGTTCTTGATAGGCTCCAGAGGCGGATATGCAATATAATTGGCCCTGCTCTGGCATCTCGTCTACAGTCACTTTCTCACAGACGCGCCGTCGCCACTCTCTGTCTTTTTTTACAAATACTTTCATGGCAATTGCTCTGAGGAGCTTCATTCGCTGGTTCCCAGACGTCATGAGTTCAAGCGCCCTACGAGGCTGGCATCCCTCTCTCACCCTTTCACTGTCAAGGCTCCTAGATGTAACCGTCTCTTCTACACCAATAGCTTCATGTCTCGCAGCTCTCGCCTGTGGAACTCCCTTCCCTATTCCAGTTTCCCTGAGAGCTATAATCTCCAACTATTTAAACGTAATTGTCAATCGACATCTCCAGTTGCCCTGATCTATCCACTACCCTTCTCCTCATCCTTTCTTCTATCACTCCTATCTGATCTTGCTCCAAATTTTCTGTAACCCCTTGCGTCCTAGTGGCTTCCCGCCTTGCTTGGGGTGAAACGCTTAAAAAAAGAAAAATGATAGAAAAAAAAAACATACAGATAGCTAATAATAGTTGGCCACTTGTATTCGAGGATACCTGTCTACTAGGGCGACTAGCCAATCCCTATTGCAGACTCTCGCTTAGGCACATTTGTGCTTGTTCATCACCCACAGAGCCAACCTGTGGTTTATACTGAAACTATACTGAGCAGACCTTAGTTTCGGTTTCTGGGAGAGAGCGTGTTATCTTGAATGATCAGCAATCTGACCAGCATAATCAAACCCTCGGTCACAATGACTTGTGACTTCGTGCTAGATATATAGATATGAAAAGAATGAGATAGATAGATAGATAAATAGATAGATAGATAAAAGTCTATGGATAGACAGATAAATATGAAAAGGCTAAGATAGATAGAAATAGACGGAGATATATCGATAGATATATATGAACAGACTGAGATAAATAGAGGTGAACATGAATAGATAGATATGAACAAACGGAATAGATACATATGAACAGACTTAGATAGATCGATAGACAGACAGACAGATAGATAGATAGATAGATAGATAGATATTAACAGATTTTGATAGATAGATATGAACAGACTGAAATAGATAGACTGATAGATATGGACAGATTGAGATTATTTTTTACTAATTGATCACACAATGCAAAGCCCAAGAATCACTGCAGGTAGAGGTTTATTGAATTAAGTCGTTGTGTGACTGTAAATGAAGTTTTCGTTGATACAATTACACATGTGTATAAAGGTGAGGAGGCTGAGAAAATAAAAAAAAAATAAAATTTCAGTGTAATCACATAAATTTCGAAAGGATGAAATGCATCACACGAATTACTTTTCCCATTTTTTCGTAGATTTTCGTAAAATGCATGCATATGTCATTTTATAGATAGATAGATAGATAGATACAAAAATAGAAAGAAATATGAAGAAATAGATAGATAGATACATAGATAGATAGATAAATAGATAGAAAGAAAGGTGGAGAAATATATAGAGAGATATGAAGAAATAGATAGATAGATAGATAGATACGAAAAATAGAAAGTAAGGTGGAGAAATAAATAGATAGATAGATATGAAAAATAGAAAGAAATATGAAGAAATAGAAAGAAATATGAAGAAATAGATAGAAAGATATATATATATATATATATATATATATATATATATATAGAAGAAGTAGGTAGATAGATAGCTACGAAAAAATAGAAAGAAATAGATAGATCGGTAGTTAGATAGATATGAAAAATAGAAAGAAATATAAAGAAATAGATCGATAGATAGAATGATAGATACGAAGAAATAGAAAGAAATATGAAGAAATAGATAGAAAGATAGTGTTGTGGTAGGATCCACCTAATTTGCATAGTGGAGTACCGACCATATAAATATGGTTGGTACCGGGAAGACGAGGGGAGGAATCAAGAGATTCAATCTAGAGACTCTGCCCGACTGCGACTCAGTCAACACATTCTCCAGGAATGGTCTTACCAGGAATATACAAAAGACTATATGTAAATATTGTGTACACTTTCTTGTTTCAATACATTTTGTTCTAAGTACCTTTTGTGTTGCATTATTATTCCATGCATTAGTCAAGTTTCAACAATGGCGACGAGGTAGAAAGAACTATACGAAAAAAAAAAAAAATAGAATTGATAATTGATAGCCTTCAACAATTGGGACAAGTCATTGAAGAACCCAGGCTGAAGGAAAAAAATTATTAATTAAAAGTCCAACATCTAATGGAACGGCGAAGGATTCTGAATTTCTGGATATTTAGAACTCGTTAAAGGACGACTAAGCATAAAGGAACGTTCACTCAGAAAAATTTGAAAGGGTCGTAAACGAATAACGGGGATTTAAAAAAAAAACGAAAAAAAAAACAAAAAAAAAAAAAAACGGGCCGACTACAAAAACATGCATGGATTTAAAAGGCGCACAAATACATCGTGTCGACTTTGAAAGGTAACGAACTTTAAAAAAAAAAAAATTTTTTTTTGGTTGTTCAAAATAAAAAAGTCGTAAGTTGTTTCGATTTTTTCTGGTCAGATTATATTATATCCGTGGATACACAAATTAAAAGTATATTCTTTGTTGCATGAACACTATCAGCAAAAGATGGATGAATTATCCAAAGTCACATCTGAATTATTCAAATCCCAGCAGTTGAGTCAGCAACGTCAAAGTGAACAGTTTGCCTTATTAATAAGGGAACAACAAAAATATCAAGAAAAGCAAGAGGAAAGACAGCAAAAATATCAAGAAAAGCAAGAGGAAAGACTGGGAAAACAGGAAGAAATGCAGATCAAGGTTTTAGAATTTCAAAAGTTAACACTGGAGAAATTAAACAACAATCAGGCAAATGAAGGAAATTCTTCATATTCTAATAACATCATATTTAATTCGCTGGAAACGTTCAACTATGGGCCAGACGAAGAAAAAACGTTTGAAGCGTACTTTAAACGATATGAAGATATTTTCTACACAGACTGTGAAAACTGGTCGAATTCAAGAAAAGTCAGTCTATTACTAAGAAAGCTAGGTACAGCAGAACATAGCAAATTTGTAGATTTTATTCTACCGTGAAGAACAAATGAATTGGAATTCTCGGAAACAGTGAAATTGCTAAAGGAGTTGTTTGGAGCAAATATGTCGCTTTGGCATAAGCGATGGTTATGCATGAATGTCGCTAAATCCGACGATCAGGATTACTTAACATGTGCATCTATAGTGAATAGACATTGTAACAATTTCAGATTGGCAGAGATTACGGTTGAAGAATTCAAGTGTTTAATTTTTGCTCAAGGACTGGTATCCAGTAAGAGTGCCGAAATAAGACGCAGAGTTTTGGCTAAACTCGAATCTGAACAAAACCTTACCCTACAAAAGTTAGCAGAGGAGTGTTAGCGGGCCGTAAGTTTAAAGAAAGAGTCTCAAAAAATCGAAGAAGCTGGCATTGCTTATATTAAAAAAATAAAAAAAACAGTCAAAAAATTGGAGTAAAAATTCGGCGTATATTAAAAATAGACAAGAAAAATTAAATGAAAAGAACGAGGAGGAAAAAAAGGTTCCACTATATAATTATAAACGTTGCAACGAAAGACACTGGGAGGTAAATTGCCCATATAGAAATAAGAAATGATTCGTGTGCCACAAGAATGGACACAAAGGATCGTGTTGTAAAAACGAAAAAGTCAATAGCCGAATTAGACAAACAAATTCAAATATAAAATCAGATAGAGATTTGAGGAAGTATGTGACGACTGAAATATTTAAAAGAATATCAAATTTCAACTCGATTCGGGTTCAGATTTAACAATAATGAACTATAAAACATGGAAAATTTTAAAAAAGGCCTACAATAATGAAGTCAACGAAATGCGCTCGAACGGTAACTGGAAAGGAAATTAACTTCGAAGGCGAGGTTGTACTTCCCATGAAATTGAACGGGATAGTTAAAAAAATAAAAGTTCTCATTCTGAAAAATGGAGGAAACTTGATGGGTACAGATTTTATTGAAACATTCGAATTGTGGGATAAACCGTTAAACTCATTCTGTAGAAAAGTAGAAAGTAATACGCAAACAAGACAGGACATTAAAGATGAATTAAAGAAAAAGTTTCCGGAAACCTTCACACCTAGTCTTGGAAGATGTAACAAGTTTGAAGCTAAATTTGAATTAAAGGAAAATACTATGCCAATTTTTAAAAAGAAACGTAACGTGCCTTTCGCAAGTGTAGAGAAAATTAACGAAGAATTTGATAGGTTGGAAAAAATGGGAATTATTTCGAAAGTAGAATCTAATTCATGGGCTGCGCCGATTGTGTGCATAAAAAAGAAATCAAACCAAGTCAGAGTCTGCGTTGATTTTTCGACAGGGTTGAACTCGGTAATTAAGGACTACCATTACCCGTTACCGAGTCCGGAGATTTTTAACAAGCTAAATGGTGGAGTTATATTTTCAAAAATCGACTTATCAGATGCCTATCTCCAAATTCCCGTCGAAGAGAAATGTTCGAGGTTATTAGGGATAAACACGCATAGAGGGTTATTCAAGTACAACAGGCTTCCTTTTGGTATTAAAGTGGCACCAGCCATTTTTCAACAAACTATGGACGTCATGTTGAATGATTTAGACTTTGCGTGCGCCTACTTAGACGACATCATAGTAAGGAGCGAAACCGTCGACGAACATCGAGAGCATCTAAATCAAGTATTTAAAAAGATTCAGGACTTTGGTTTTAAAGTCAAAGAGTCAAAGTGCGAATTTGGTTTGGAGGAAATTAAGTATTTAGGTCACATAATCAACAAAAAAGGCAGATTTCCAGATCCGGAAAGGTCCATTGCGATTAGAGACATGCCGACGCCCACTAATGTGGCGATGCTACAGAGTTTTCTGGGGCTTGCAAATTATTATCAAGCGTTCATTAAAGGAATGTACAATCTAAGAGCTCCGTTGAATGAACTGCTAAAAAAAGACAAGGCATGGGAATGGACGGTAGAATGTCAGAAAGCCTTTGATGAAATAAAGAGAATACTTACGTCCGAACTCTTTTTAACCCATTACAATCCAAAACTTGATATTGTAGTGGCAAGTCACGCCAGTTCATACGGGATAGGAGCGTGTATTCAACACCTAATGCCAGATGGTTTTAGAAAACCAATTGCACAGGCTTCGAGAACTTTACACCCAGGAGAAAGAAGTTACTCACAAATCGAAAAAGAGGCGTTGAGTATCATTTTTGCCATAACAAAATTTCACAGATACATCCACGGCAGACATTTTATGCTTGAAACGGATCATAAACCACTGATCACTATTTTTGGTTCAAAGAAAGGGTTACCCGTTTATACGGCAAATCGTCTGTTGAGATGGGGAACCATTCTTCTCAATTATGATTTTCACATAAAGCACCTATCATCCAAAAATATAATTCATGCGGATAGTTTATCAAGACTCGTACCGAGTCAAGAAGAAAGATTCGAAGAATCAATTATTGCAAATATCAGAGCAGATTATGAGGTGAAAAGCATGGTAAACAACATTGTAAGAGAGCTACCGGTTACACTAAAGGAAATTAAAAAAGAAGCTGAAAGCGATGATTTCATTTTAGAAATAAAAAGCAAAATGGTAGCAAATGACCAAAAAGTGCAGGAGATTTATTCAATAGGTGAAGCAGTTTTATTATATGGTGAGAGAGTAGTAGTATCAAAAAAAGTGCAGAAAAGAATACTACGGGACTTTCATATGGGTCACCCGGGGTTAATAGAACAAAAAGCTTAATGCGAAGCTTTGTATATTGGAAAGGAATGGATGTGGATATCGAAAACATGGTTCATCGATGTAAAGGGTGTGCGTTAGCAGCTAAGGCACCACCTATAGTACACAAAACCATGGCCCAAGACGGATCATCCGTGGACAAGATTACACATTGATTTCGCTGGTCCAGTAGAAGATTTTACTACTTAATAGTGGTAGATAGTTTTACAAAATGGCCGGAAGTAATACGCTGTAAAAAGCCTACGTCCAATACCACAACAACTTTTTGCATGAACTATTTGCACGGTTCGGTGTGCCAGAGTGTATTGTGAGTGACAATGGTACACAATTCACTTCTGAAGAATTTAAGGAATTTTGTGAGTTATATCAAATTAACCACATAACGACGCCGCCGTATCATCCGAGGTCCAATGGACTGGCAGAAAGATTTGTCGATACTTTAAAGCGCGCTCTGAAGAAATCCTCAGGAGTTCCAACGGAAAAGGCGTTCAGCAATTCCTACAAGTATAGAGAATCACGCCAAACCAGAGAACACACTCAAACATGGCACCAGCTGAACTAATGTTCGCTAGGAAAGTTAAGTCAGTGTTTGACAAACTTTTGTCAGGAAAAATAGAGTAAAGAATACTATGTATACAGCGAGAAAAAAGATACACCTCCGGAGAGAAGGTGTTTTTCAAGTGCTACAAAAAACAACGTTGAGTTCTGGGAGCGAGGCATAGTGGACAAGAGAATCGGTGACCTGATTTACATAATTAAAGGGCCGAAGAATACTCATAAAAGGCACCAGAATCAACTTAAAAAATTTTACGTTATAGAGCATGAAGAGAGTATACCGGATGAGGAGGAAGATCCCATTGAGGTAATGTATGATATGTTTCAAGTAGAACCTCCGCAGAATACTCCTGAACCGAGAAGATCCGGTAGGAAACGAAAGTTCACGAACCCATTGGACGTGAATCCAAAACGGAAAAAAATATTAAAATTAAGCGGATGGACATATGCATATGAAGTTTGCAAATGGATCTACAAAGAAATAGCCATAATCATCAACCCATATAGGAAGCCAGTCTTAAATCCAAAAGGGATTCCAAGGCTTGGGAGGGGGGGTGTTGTGTGAAAATAAAATCATCACCGCCTCCAGCCCAGATATTGCAGCAGGGCTTCATTTATCACCATTGCTTAATTCTTTGTCTTCCTGCAGTTTACGTTTCTTTAAAGAGGTACCGGCGGTTCCAACGCTGGGGCAGCAGCTACCTACCTTAAGGAGAGAAGCTTTGATGGAATCCGTACTTAAAACAGATTTACGAAATGAGATTTTGAAAAGAAGCATATATATATATATATATATATATATATATATATATATATATATAATATATATAAAGCAGGATGTGTGTGTGTGTAACGAATGTACGGCCGCAATTTTCAACGGATTTGGACCAAAATTTACATGCACATGCTCCGAGTTAGCGGGAAGGCCAACACCGACTTTGCATTTCCCAACTCCCACCGATAGTGAAAATAATCGATTTTTTCATGCTTCTGCGGAAGTTTTCATGTAGTTTGCGGCCATTTTCTACTGGCCAGAGTGAGAGCCTATAGCTGGCTGCCACGAATAGGCAGGAAGATTCTATTGGCCAGCGTGAGAGCCAACAGCTGACTGACACGAATGTTAACTAGCATGCTAGCATGCAAAAAAAAATCAATAGCTGCATTCGTCACAAGTGGAAAAAATTAAAATCTGCATGGCACTTTACTCCAATTGGCTCATTCGCTTGCTTAAGCTCAACGTTGATTTTGATTCCGCAGAACTTGGTTTGGCGTGAAAAAGTATTTGTTGTTTACATTCTTTTTTCATTCGGTTTTTCCAGTTACGAGTCCTTTTTTAAAGCTGATCGTTTTGTGTTCATTTTGTTTAGTTCTTTTTTCGTAACAGATTTAATGTTTAGTATAGAGCTTAGAAAAATTTCGCAGTGTGAGATAGGCAAGAAGTAAGGCATGTAGCAACATCAGCACGGCAAAGGGCACTCCTTTAAAGGCAATGAAGAGCAAAAATATTTTAAGTCAAGTGATAGCGATTGCTGTATGAGTCGTACGATTTTTGAATCAAGCACAGGCAACGCCGGGCCATGCTGCTAGTATATATTTTAAATGGAACTAGACTTCGTTAAAATGCATAGAAATTAGAATCGCCAATCGAGAAATAGAAACTTCTGCATCTTATACAACTTGACTTACCAGAAGGGTGTCTTCTTCCGGGGAAACGGGTATTTGAATGAAATCCCAGTACCAGGGCGCTAATTATTGCTGTGTGGTTCCAAATCTGCCCAAGAATGGTAATGTGTTCTCTTCATCAGATCTGTTATATTGACAGAAATGCCAGGAATAAAAAAGAAAGAAAGCCAAGTCAAGATTCTTCAAGGAAGGCAGTGAGAAAATTTAATGGAAGAGAAAAGCCTTGGAGGTTTGGCACACTAAAATGTTTCCAAAGAATTCTCTTTTTATCGATTTTTGAAATACATGAAGTATGGGTCTGGAAATTACACAGTCAAGAAAAATTGCTTGGAACGCTCGCATCTATCAAATGTAGAAGATCTTTGGTTTTATTTGTGGGAATTAATTTGGGGCACCGATTTCGAGTTCAAAGTTTCTACGTGGAGGAATGTCAATTGCGAAAAAAAATTACACCTATATTATACATGAAAGTTCTTTCAATATGTACCGACAAAGAAGCCTTTTCCAAGAAGAACAGGGTTTAATGATATGCTGAAAACAATATTCAAGAATGCCAATTATTAGACAAACGAATTAAGAACAAAATAGAAAAAGAAAATGCGACAAGAATGGTTTCTTGCCATATTTATTTAACCTGTAATAGCGAGACGTAATGTATGGTTATTGACCCGGAAAATTGAACTGGTCTATTCAATTCCATTCGCTTTCACACTAATGCCCTTGAGTAATGCACAAATCACTTTTCTTCTTCCGCCAGCTATGCTGAAATGCTGGGAAGACGAGGCTCTCGGAACATGAAGAGTAAAAATTTTGATTCTTCACTGTCTTCCAAATAAGTCATGGTAATTCTCAGGTAATGTGAAAGAATATTATTAGTAAATCACCTACGTTTCTCAGATTCCATGACTTAAGTAAAATGATAGATAGATAGATAGATAGATATGAACAGAGACAGCCAGATAGATAGATAGATAGATAGATATGAACAACGACTGATATGAACAGAGTGAGAGAAATAGTTATTAACAGATAGATATGAACAGACGGATATGAAAAGAGTGAGATAGACATTAACAGACTAAGATAGATAGATAGATAGACAGATATGAACAAAGAAATAGGGAGATATGAACAGACTGAGATAAATATGAACTGACTGAGATAGATAGATAGATAGATAGATATGGAAAGACTAAGATAGTTTATGAACAGAGTCTGATAGATAGACATTAACTGACTCAAATAGATAGATATATGGATAGATATGAACAGACTGGTATAGATAGATAGATAGATAGATAGATAGATAGATAGATAGATAGATAGATAGATAGATATGAACAACGACTGATACGAACAGAGTGAGAGAAATAGATATTAACAGATAAATATGAACGGACAGATATGAAAAGAGTGAGATAGACATTAACAGCCTAAGATAGATAGATAGATAGATAGATAGATAGATAGATAGATAGATAGATATGAACAGACTGGGAGAGATAGATATGAACAGACTGAGATAGATAGATAGATAGATAGATAGATAGATAGATAGATAGATAGATATGAACTGACTGAGATAGATAGATAGATAGATAGATAGATAGATAGATGTGGAAAGTCTAAGATAGTTATGAACAGAGTCAGATAGATAGATATTAGCTGACTGAAATAGATAGATATATGGATAGATATGAACAGACTGGCATAGATAGATAGATAGATATGAACAGACTGGCATCTATCTATCTATCTATCTATCTATATATATATATATATATATATATATATATATATATATATAGATAGATAGATAGATAGATAGATATGAACAGACTGAGAAAGAAGACCGTGTAAGATGAGATGCTTAAACAATTAAGAGTTGATTAGAGCGTTTATTACTTTGCAACACAGAGTTAAAAGACTAATAGAATTATTCCTCTAGCCGAGGTGAGGTTATAGCCGAGGCGTTCGTGATCAGTTTCGTATAAATGCCCTAAGGAAAGTTAGCAATCAATCACTCCTCTTAGCTCTGGGTTAAATAGCAGGGTAGACGGGATCTCTTGTTTTGGTTAGCAATCAGTTTAGAACAGGGGTGAGCGGCTTTTTCGAGAGGGTAGACGTCTCGGAGGAGGGCCATATAAAATGTACTATAATTAATTTTCTCGGCATCAGGCCGCTCCCTGGAGTAGGCTGCCTTTTCTGGAGTTTGAAAGAAAAAAAATCCCCCCCCCAAAAAAACAAAACAAAACAATACAACAAGGTTAATATTATATTATTGAAACAAAATTCCTTATTTTACTGCAGGAATAAAAAAATAACAATTAACACGATCAAAAAAAAAAAAAAGTAAATTCCTTACTACAAACAAAATCTCTCTCTATAAAAAGCAGGATGTGTGTGTGTGCGTGTGTGTGTGCGTAACGAATGCACGGCCGCAATTTTCGACGGATTTGCACCAAAATTTACATGCACATGCTCCAAGTTAGCGGAAAAGGCCAAGACCAACTTTGCATTTCCCAACTCCCATTGATAGTGGAATTAATCGAATTTTTCATGCTTCTACGGCAGTTTTCATGTAGTTTGCGGCGATTTTGTAATGGCCAGAGTGAGAGCCAATAGCTGGCTGCCACGAATAGGCAGGAAGATTCTATTGGCCAGCATGAGAGCCAACAGTTGACTGACACGAATGTTAACTAGCATGCTAGCATGCAAAAAAAAATCGCAGTGTGAGAGAGGCAAGAAGTAAGGCATGTAGCAACATCAGCACGGAAAAGGGCACTCCTTTAAAGGCAAGGAAAGTCAAAAATATTTTAAGTCAAGTGATAGCGATTGCCGTATGACTTTTGAATCAAGCACGGGCAATGCCGGGTCATGCTGCTAATACAGTTAGAAATGGCAAATTATTTAATGAGTCAATTGTTTGTACTTACTGTACGATGACTCCTCTATATCAGGTGAGATATTTGTCAACGAGAAGAGCAAAACATTATCCAGGTGATCATCCCAACCTTGTTTTTAAACGACTTTTAATATATTTCATTTTCCAAAAAGTTGTTCCCAAGCATTTGTATGCCATCATTTTCGCATTATTCAATAGGTTTTATATTTTCCGTTTGGCCAAACGTATTTCTTGTAGAAGTCAGTAGTGGGTTCGGAATAAAATTTTGATTTAAAAATTCCTCGCATTGTAAGTCGATTAACTGATATTTTTCTGCAACTTGCTCCACATATGTTCCGCAAGGAATATCAAATAATTTAAATTGATTGCCATATTGCTGGAAGCCAGCGAATCGGGAGGAAAACTCGCTTCGCAAGTCATGAATGAAGCTCACAAACATGTCTGGTATTATCGCTCTCTTGTAATTTTGCAGATTTGGAAAATGAGATTAGTTACCTTTCTGATGTTGTGATTCCCACAGTTGAAGTATTTTTTCTTTTTAAAACTTGTAATTTTATCAAACATTTCGAATACAAGATTGTTTTTGCCTTGCAGCTCAAGATTGAACGTGTTCATGTTGGCTATAATGTCCAGTAAAAAGGCACAGTTGACAATCCAATCTAAATCCTGAAAATAAGAATTATCTTGGTGCTTACTCTCCAAAAACAAAGAAATCCCATCTCTCAATGCCTATAACAGTTCCAGCATTTTCCATGGCTAAGACATCGAACATTTGAAAAATATGTAAGGTTGCCATATTCTGCCACAATCTTTTAAAGAAATTATTGAATATGCCATTGATTTAGTCATCTCGACAGGATGAATTTCTGTTTTCACAGCCACTGTCATGATGTACTTAAAACACAATGACTTTGCACATAATGCAATGAAGCTTGATTAGTCTGTGATCAATTCCAATCAGTTCTTGGAGCAATCCAACAAACCCCTTTCTCTCTCCGATGATCGCTGGTGCTCCATCTGCGGATACTGGCGGGAGTTTCTTTCTTAACATTTTGGCTTACTCCCACATCTCGTTCAAACACCTGTTCCCGTACAATCACCGAAGTTAAGCAACATCGAGTTTGGTTAGTACCTAGATGGGCGACCGCCTGGGAATTCCAGGTTTTGTAAGTTTGGGTTAGTTTACTTACACCCAAATACCCTTAGGAATGGTATAAATCTACGCCCCCAAGCTATGGGTTAATTAGTAAGTTTTGTATCAATAGACCATTATTATCTAAAAAAAAAAAACAACTTATCATCTAAAAATATTTTCCGGCTTTAAATAACCTGAAAAGTGTTGTAGAGTAGATTTCACAGTGGGGGCTTGTATTTCACTAAGTCGTCCTAAATTAGGTTCGACGTACAAAACGTTAGGAACTTGAAATAAGAGTTAATGACGCAGCAATCTAGTTGTGATGGTTGATACTTCCATGTCCGACACCGACTGACTCACTCAACACCACTGAGTATTTATCGTTCCACCCACGAGGACCGAATATGGCACAAGGCCGGTTTTAATGTGGGTATCCCCGAGCCCGTAGGCTCGGCCAAAAATATAGCCTTTGAACCCGCCTAGACGGGTTCAAGCCCTGTCTACCTCCCCGGACGAAACCTTGCCTTTCGGCAAAGCCTCGTCCGGGTTCCTCTCTGCGTAAGCAGAGAGTTCGACAGGAGGTGTGCGCAGTCAAAGACCGTGAGACGCCACTGAGTATTTATCATTTCACCCACGGGAAACGAATATGGCACAAGGCCGGTTTTATTGTTGGTATCCCCGAGCCCGTAGGCTCGGCCAAAAAAATAGCCTTTGAAGCCGATTAGACGGGTTCATGCCCTGTCTACCTCCCCGGACGAAACCTTGCCCTTCAGCAAAGCCTCGTCTGGGTTCCTCTCTGCTTACGCAGAGAGTTCGACAGGAGGCGTGCGCAGTCAAAGACCGCGAGACGCCACTGAGTATTTATCGTTCCACCCACGAGGACCGAATATGGCACAAGGCCTGTTTTATTGTGGGTATCCCCGAGCCCGTAGGCTCGGCCAAAAAATAGCCTTTGAAGCCGATTAGACGGGTTCAGGCCCTGTCTACCTCCCCGGACGAAACCTTGCCCTTCGGCAAAGCCTCGTCCGGGTTCCTCTCTGCTAATGCAAAGAGTTCGACAGGAGGCGTGCGCAGTCAAAGACCGCGAGACGCCACTGAGTATTTATCTTCTCACCCACGGAAAAGAATATGGCACAAGGCCGGTTTTTTATGTGGGTTTTCCCGAGCCCGTAGGCTCGGCCAAAAAATATATAGCCTTTGAAGCCGATTAAACGGGTTCAGGCCCTGTCCACCTCCCCGGACGAAACCTTGCCCTTCGGCAAAGCCTCGTCCGGGTTCCTCTCTGCTAATGCAGAGAGTTCGACAGGAGGCGTGTGCAGTCAAAGACCGCGAGACGCCACTGAGTATTTATCTTCTCACCCACGGAAAAGAATATGGCACAAGGCCGGTTTTTATGTGGGTTTCCCCGAGCCCGTAGGCTCGGCCAAAAAAATAGCCTTTTGAAGCCGATTAAACGGGTTCAGGCCCTGTCCACCTCCCCGGACGAAACCTTGCCCTTCGGCAAAGCTTCGTCCGGTTCCTCTGCTAACGCAGAGAGGTCGACAGGAGGCGTGCGCAGTCAAAGACCGCGAGACGCCACTGAGTATTTATCTTCTCACCCACGGAAAAGAATATGGCACAAGGCCGGTTTTTATGTGGGTTTTCCTGAGCCCGTAGGCTCGGCCAAAAAGGCCTAGCCTTTTGAAGCCGATTATACGGGTTTCAGGCCGGACGCTTTATCTTTTCCCCGGACGAAACCTTTCCGCCCGTTCGGCAAAATATAGCCTTTTTGGCCGTCGGGTTCAGGCCTTCCACCTGACGAAACCTTGCCCTTCGGCAAAGACCGCGGACGCCACTGTCTTTTCACCCACTCAAGGCCGGTTTTTATGTAGGTTTTCCCGTTTTCCCAAAATAGAGGTCGACAGGAGGCGTTTGCAGTCAAATTAAACGGGTTCACCGCGGGACGACGCCACTGAGCCCAACTGGCAACTGCTACTACTACTTATTATCTGTGGGAGGGTCTATTACAATAGAATAGGTATTATGGTATAACACAAAGAGTGGTTTCACCCAACACCGCACAATGGTAAAAATCCAAAACATCAAGATGAAAATACTAATTATGTTCTTAGATAACATCGTCAGATAGAGACTTTTATATGGATGTCATTCACGGCGTCAAACCTGTTCAGACATATCTACAATTATGGTGGACGCAGTAAGAAAGGTATGAGTGATTGCGTTGTTTTGGTGATTGGAACATTGTTGGTATGTTTGGGTCCGTGTCTGGGACTAGCTAAGTTTAGAATTAAGACAGAAGAACACCGTCTTTCCCCCACACCCTTTTAGGCCTTGTGCCACATTTTATACCTTGTATAAATGAATATCGTTCAGACATATCTGCAATGTCATCTGTATACAACTACTTTGCAAGATCAATTGTTTAAAAATGGCTTTGAGCGATTGAAACCTGAGGGTCTTGACAAAGAGCGTCCTGCTTTAGACATTGTGGACTGGCGCTACAGTATAACAAAGAACTGTACCATATAAGAGGGACTACATCACTGGAAGAATACCAAAAGCAGCAACAACTAAAATGGATATCATATGCAACTAGAAGAGAAAATAATGAAATAATCAACATGCAGACATTCCACACGACTTCAAATAAAACGTTAGGAAGGAAACCCCCATCAATACTGGAAAGAGCGATAACAGCTACTGGACATGAGAATCCAGTTTTCTTGAAAAATTGTTTTAAGAGAAACAATTTAAAAAATTCAGCTGACAGTACTGCTCGGTCAATGAATTCCAAATGTTTCCTTATAAGGAAACATCTAATATTATTGTTACGATTAAATATATTATTTTATTATTTGGTCAAGCTCATTCTTTGTGAGTATGTAGTGCCAGTCTATGTGTTCTGATAAAGGAACTATCTTTAATCATTGATCTAAGGAGACTCTTCTACGCAATTGATAGTTTAGATTTGTATGAATCACTCTAAAATTGTAAAAAGGATGAATATTCTGCCAGGATGTTGAATGGCAATCGTAAAATCAACTGTTTCTATACAGAATAATTTCGGTATTCATTGATCGGAAAGTTAGCATTACTGTTGGTTGAAATTTATATCTTTTTTCTTTCAGATCACGACAGCTATTAAAGAGATGTGATTAAATATACTTTAATGTTTAAAAAAAGGAGATTCAGGTTCAGTAGAAAAAGTAAACATGCTTTATTAATTGATATGAGTTATCTCCCTTTGCATGTATCGCCCAATAAGAATGATCAACTCTCTTGGACTGTATATGACTATATTTCTGAGATGAGGTATTATGTACATTATTTACATTATTCGGACTATTGTCCTCATATTTATTACAACGTTTCGGCCGTTATACTGGAATGTCTAACTGAATCCTTTATTTCGTTCACTGGGGTAGACTGTTCTAGTTCCACATTCCATGTTTAATGGATGTCAGTTATTTCCTGTCAATTTCCCTCTGAAAGTTCCCCACTGCCTTAACCGGGTATTGAACTCACACTCTTTGGGTCCAGTCATTGGATCTAACCAACGCCTTTATCCACTGTGCCATGTATTCTTGAGGACATATACTTTAATGTTTAAAAAATATTCAGTGTTATTATTGTTTAGGTAATAAGCATTATAATATAGCACAAATAACAATATTGTGGATAAAGGAATTTTCGACAATATACACTTTTTACGGATTTACAGTTATTTTTTAAACTTTTATCAAAATCGACATTCTTGTGTATATATAGCTATGGATTAATTACACATTAATTACTTATTTTTTTAATTAATAACTATTTGTGCTCAGTTGTTGGCATTAAAAGCTATCTGCTGATGTGTTAAAATTTTGGAATAATGCAATAATAAAAATTTAATTTTCATCTTTCTGATACAAGTCGTGATCTGTTAAAATATCTTTTCAAGAAAGTCGATTTCTCAAGTCCACTGAACGTGTTTGAAATTTTGCACTTTTCTCGAATATTCGAAATCAGCATTTTTATTTATTTATTTATTTTGAAAAAATAAGTGTATCTTTTATTATTCATTGCTTCTTTCTTTGTATCGATTGACACTAGAGGGGGTGAAATGTCCACCCACGGGTTTTATTCTGCTTTTTTCCAACGCAGCGCTGGGAATTATTGGTAATATTTTTTCCTCATCTTCCATGGGAGTGGGGGTACATTGATTGTCCTCGTAGGCCAGTAAAAGGGCATCTCATTGGATATGATGTTTAATTGTAATAAAACCATGTTACTGTTTCTTCAACCTACACTTTGGTACAAAATACACGTGCAGTCTAAAATAGCAGTTCGCTGCTGTTTTTATTTATTAAGTAAACGTGCCGTTTCCAATAAACGGGATATTTTAATAATCGTGGAAATGTTAACACCGCAGTGGGAAATACAAGAAGCCATTTTTATTTTTCCACCAGATATGGCTTTGTATACCAGAGTAGATTGGATTTTCTAACTGTAAGTGTTCTGAAAGCCAAGGAAGTATTTGTCGCAGATTACTTCCACAACACAAAGAAAAAATCACTGTAAGTACAGACTCGAATATCGGGTGGCAGAAAGAAATGCCGAAAACTCGATTCGCCGGTACTATCTCGAATCACAATGCATGTAACCAGTCAGAAAAATAACTCACTGTTATGATGTTGATTTGGGGTTAGTAGAGAGAAACGCCACATAACACGTAACAATAAAAAGGGTTTTAATAGGTTGGTAAATAGGTACAGAAACCGCCTGAGTAGTCAATCACTAGCTCAGCTAAGAACTTCTCGGTCTATCTGTCTTAGTATTTATCGATCCACCCACGAGAACCGAATATGGCACAAGGCCGGTTTTAATGTGGGTATCCCCGAGCCCGTATGCTCGGCCAAAAATATAGCCTTTGAAACCGCCTAGACGGGTTCAGGCCCTGTCTACCTCCCCGGACGAAACCTTGCCCTTCGGCAAAGCTTCGTCCGGGTTCCTCTCTGCTAACACAGAGAGTTCGACAGACGTCGCTTACAGTCAAAGACTGTATCACGACTCAGCTAGACTCGGAGGTCTTACCCTCTCGGTCTATCTGTCTTCCGTCATGTCAACTGACATGCCACTATTTAAAGTCTTTGTTCACAGACGCAGACAAGTTCATCTTCAAGTGGTGTGGTAGGTTTCCGACACAACACTCACTCTCTAACAAACACCGAAGCCAAAAATGGCCGAATTTTCTTCTCTCGATTCGAGAACACCAACTGTTTTTATCGGCTGAACATTTTTTTTTCTCATTCGTCGACAGCTGGGATAGGATCTTCAGTAATTTGCATATCAAAATACTTTTATAGCGACTCCTGCGACGGACTTGTTTTTTTAATTCAAATATTCCATTTTCAGCATATCATGCGGAATACGTGCCCTTTTGTTTGGTAAGTAATTTTCTTTTTCGACACTTTTTCCGTCGTAGAATACACTCGACACGCTGTCGCTTGATTTGACGAGGTAAGTCGCCGTTTTCTTCGCTATACTAACCTTAGGTAGCAGCATTGCGTCCTCGATCGGTACATTGTTGGGGTTTTAGATGCCGCTTTTCGGTGAGCACAGCGGTTGGATGCAGCACTAGCATCGAGAAGGAAACGTGAGACCGTTGTCGAAAAATCATGGTCGGTGAAAAACAGTTGAAGAAATCGTTCTGGTTTACTGATGGCCTTCAGCATTAAGATGGCGTCAAATCATAAATGGTAAAAATCGACAGAGTATTGTCAGATAAAATTCCGAATTATACAGACATGGTTTCAGTAATTTCGTTCACGAGATTTGAGAGTTTTCAAAATGAAGCAACGGAAGATCAGTTGAATGCATTGATTAAACGAAATTCCAAGAACAGCAGTCAGAAAACTCCTTGGAGAACTTGGAACATCTCTTAGGTAAAGCAAATGAAACGGCCTAGTGAATAAAGTTGGACTAATTCTGCCCCCACGACAATATCCGCTTTTACACTGAACTCTCCACCTTTCAAAAGTTGCACCCCCTTGGGTTTCAGTTTTTGGATCAACTACCTTATTCACTAGATATCTCCCACGCAGACGAATTTAAACATTTAGAGCTTTCTATATACAACGGTAGAGTCTCTCTTTATGTAGGCAAAGGATATTATTTACTTGTTTAAATAACGACCAGCATTCATACTTTGATAAAGTTCTAAAGCTCAAAAACTTAACGATTCGATAGGGAAAATTCTCCAGATATTTTATTCTTATAAAATTCACCATCAGCTTATGTAATTAATAACTTAAGAATTAAAATTCATCAGAAAATTCAAATAAGAGAACCATGAAATATTCATGGGTACTTCTAGTAAAAAAATTCTGCTCCATGACAATCTCCACCTTCACCGCCTTCATTGTCCATCGTTCAAAAGTTACACGGCTTTGGTTTTGATATATTGCATCATCTATCTTATTCACCAGACATCTCTCTCACAGATTATCATTTATTTAAA
This sequence comes from Acanthosepion pharaonis, assembly GCA_903632075.3. Lineage (NCBI taxonomy): Eukaryota > Metazoa > Mollusca > Cephalopoda > Sepiida > Sepiidae > Acanthosepion > Acanthosepion pharaonis. The sequence goes on along the minus strand of CAHIKZ030000372.1, from coordinate 1,362,747 downwards.
CATTTTGTGCTTTCCACATGCAACAGAAGATTCTCGATTTATTAAGACAAAAGCCGAGACGAGTGAATGGAGATGAACCAATTCTGCTCCATGACAATCTCCACCTTCATCGCCTTCATTGCCCATCGTTCAAAAGTTACACGGCTTTGGTTTTGGTATATTGCATCATCTATCTTACTTACCAGACATCTCTCTCACAGATTATCTCCTATTTGATCTTTTCGATGCGCGACAGAAGATTTTCTTGCAAAGAAGAAGTAATCGAAGCATTTGAAGAGTTTATTAAACCAAAAGATATTTTTAATGGAATAAACTGTTTAGAATTACGTTGGAAGAAAGCAGTTTTGAATTTTGTTGAATTCAATTATATTAATTTTATATCAACCATTTCCAGACACAAGAGCCACTCAAGGTAAATAATATTAAATTCTACTGGAAATGAAATGGAGGATCATTTTACATTGTTATTAAGCAATAAATCTATCACTTGAAAATTTTTATAGGAATCCCCTATGATACGACTTGTGAAAGGCCTTCGAGATCGCTCTCCTGATGTGTTTATTATCAACCAATGATATTTATGACATCAGCAGTGAACCTTGACGAGCGAAAACCATAATGATTGTCGTTAAAAAAACAACACTTTCAAATTGTTAAAGTACCAAGACAGAAAATATATCGTGGAATTGTCTAAGAGCTCTTGGTAAATGGGTGCATGTCTAAGTTTCAATGCAACATCAGTCTCCATTTTCTGTTCTTTTACTATCCTTTCTCCACACTAACGTTTTCTCATTCTCTTCTATACCCAGTAAATCCTTGTGTCTTAGAGGCATTAACGCCTTGTTTGGGGTGAAGTGATAAAAATCAAGCTTTCAAACTGTTAAAGTTGTATGACAGAAAATATGTCAGAATTGTTTAAAAAAAAAAGAAAAAAGATCTCTTGGTAAATGAGTGCGGGTTCAAGTTTCCCTGGAGGTGTCTTTTTTATATTAATCATACTTATTACAAAACCCAGTTTGTGTGTGTGTGTGTGTGTACGTTTATATATTGGATCGGATTTCCTACATTTTTCAACCGATTTCAACAAAACTTCACAGGACTACGTAAAATTACCTTGCGGTGGTTCTGACAGCGACAATAATCGGAAAAAACACAATTGTTTTTGCAAGAAATCAATTTGAAAACACGATTAAGACCCATTAATGAAAGGGGGACAACTCATATCGAGTTATACTTATTAATATCGAGTTATACTATATTATAAAATTATAAAAACCCAGGTTGTTTGTTTGTTTGTGTGTGTGCGTGTTTGTTTATATATGGGATCGGATTTCCTACATTTTCAACTGATTTCAACAAAACTTCACTTTTGTTTTTGGCAGGTAGTATTTTTATTGTCTTGCACACTTTTTTTTTTTATTTTTACATTCAGAATGCTTTAAAATTCCATTTACAAGACAATTGCTTATAATAAAATTCTGTTCAATCGGTAGACTCATAACGATTGAAAACAATGTTTTTGTTTGAGTTTGCGTTTGACCAATTCGTAAAAAAAAAAAAACAAAACAAAAAAAAAATAATTAAGACATGCTTGTCCGTCAAACTTAAACAATAATCTTTGTCAATTTTATTTTTCAGTCTTTATGATGGTCGATACTTGATCTATCTCTTACTGTTACATCCCTGGGCAATGCCGGGCTCTACTGCTAGTTCATACTAAAATGTAGGTAACTCCACGAAATCGCTAAAAAAAAAGAGCATAGTCTGATGAAAAAGACGCCAAACTATATGAAAACAAAATTTTATCGTCTAAATGCTTATGTTATTATGAAGAGGAAAGACCAAAGTTTTTTTTAATTATTTTTAAAAAATTTTCCTTCTTTTTAGAACATTCTAAATTTTGATTAAAAATAAACCTTGTTTCTCTTTTTACACACATTAATTTGGAAAATCTTGCAAAAATAAAAATAATTGTGGGATGTTAATGAAACTTTCAGAAACTATTCACTGATGATCGAAATTATTATAAATGTTTTTTTTTTATTGAAGTCCTGGCAGAAATATTTTTATATATATTTATTAACACCCCCATAACTAATTTTATGAAAAACTCTAGTTTAGTGATTACAATAGTTAAAAGCACAAGGCTTTGAAGAATGCAAATCATTTTTTTTTAATTGGATCCGCAGTCCCTGAAAATCAGCTCTGAATTGTAACATACAAAACTCAATAAAACAAATATATTATTTAATTTCAAATGCTTTTATTTGTTTTTAGTTGTTTTTATGAATATGGACAATATTTCCTGAAAGCAAAAAAAAATTTTCAATGAAAATTGAATTTTTAATACAATTGTTTGTTATTTCTTTAATTATAATAGATTTTTACCATAAGTTGTTAAAAATATAAAATTAGTTAAAAGCCACATCGGTTTTTCTAAGTGTTCTCATGAGATAGATCATTTTTTAGTGCTTTGAAAATTGTATCATTTTGACTAATCAGAAGATCCGCAGTAATTAAGAAATGTAATTTTGTGTTTATAATCGGGCGGTAATCATAAAGTACGGAAGATCAACCAGAATACAATTAAGTTGCATTATTTGAGTTCAGCATTGTTTTCCGCTGTTAAGGCCTTTACTTTTGCGAAACACGTATGGAGAAGTTAATTTGATTTTTCAATTTCAACTGAGAAGTATCAGTATCATCTTATGAAATTTAACTACTGCTGCTAAACTTTAATTTATATGATCTTATTTTTATATTAATCTCAGTTATGGCATTTTTCCATAAATGAAATATTAAAATTAATAATAAAATGAATGGAAATACAAATAACACAGTAAAATGTAATAAATGTACATAAAATTATAGTATTTTATGTACATTTTATGTACACTTCTGATAAAAGTCCATAAGAAAGGTACCTATAAATTAATTACATACCTTTCTTATGAAATTTAGTCTCACTCTTGACAGTCTTATTTTTTAATTTCTTTATAATATATTTTCCAAAAAGCATCGTAAACATAAAGGTGAAAGCTAAGTACAAAAAAAAAAAAAAAAAATTAGAGCGCTGAAAGTTTTCCTCAGAAGTAACGAGGTAAATAATTTGTTCACTTAAATCTAAATAATTTCACTTCCTTCCATCCGTAGAAAGAATTATTCTCCCGTAAGTTATCTAAACGTCATGAAAATGTCTTTCGTCACATGTCAAGTGACGCGAAAGTTTATGACCTGCTTTGTTTTATTTTCAAATTACATTTTTTCGGAGCTGAAGCTAAGTTAAGCTTGGTCCAAAATATTCTAAATAAACATTATAATTTCTGATTTTATAAAAATAAGTTTTGAAAAAATGATAATTGCTTTCTAAAAGAATGTCAAAGTGAGATTTTCATCATTTTATAAAATGGAAAAAAAATGATTAAAAATGATTGATTATCTGTCCTTTTTTTGACAAAAAAAAAACAAGAATTTTAACGAAAATTTTGGACGTGCTAGGAAGGATTAAAAAAATGTAAAAAAATACCCCCAAAATAATCTGATCTTTCCTCTTTAATAATAATATGAACATTAGACGATAGAATTTTGTTTTCGTCAAGTTTGGCGTTTTTTTTCATCATGCTATGCTCTTTTTGTTTATATTTCGTGGAGGTTCCTACTTTAATGGTTGGAGGGCATTTGACCTTGAAAGTCGCAACGAAGGTCAAAGAGAAAAATTGGTAAAGATCAGTGAAGAATTAATAGATAAAATTCAAATAATCTGTTTCCAAAAAGGGACAACTAATAAATATTATTTACGCAGAAAATATTTAGTTCCACAAAAGATTATTAAAGACAATGTTATCACCTTTCGTGAATTTTGGACATGAATCTACAGTCGTATATTTATTTGATATTTCAAAATTATTTGATATATATTGATATTTATTTATATTTATTTGATATTTCCAGCTTACAAGACGCCCCCCGCCTCAAAAATACCCTGAAAAATATGTGTGCTTCTTCCAAAGCTGAATTAAGCCTGGACGATCACCTAATTGGCTTGACTGATAGGGACGTGGATCTCTATGTTGAGATAACCATAATGTTAGCTATCTATCTAATTCAGCCTTTTATATCATGTAATCTCAGTATTTAGCTGTTATTTTCAAGACTATAAACCTTCCTGGAGCCGAGTCACATGCTTAAACATGCCCCTACCGTTGCTAGTAACTAGCAACGGTAGGGGCCTTTCTGCTCTTGACTAGTATATCATTGCCATACAAAAAATCGGACGAGTGATTAATGTAAACAATACGTGACGCAAGTATGTGAAGGACCTATGGTAAATGTGTTGTTGTATGAGAATAACTTGTTTTTTCTTGGAAATTTCTTTCTAATATTAGGGTACGTCTTTCAAGACGCAGCGTCTTGTAAGCCAAAACATACGGTATTTATATTTATTTGATATTTCAAAATAGTATTCCCGTTGCTTGGATATGCTTATTAAATTGCAAATTAATGTCAAGCAGAAAATTATTTGTATATTAATTATTTTAAACTCTTGATTTTATCTTGCCTGTTTTTATATCCACAACATTTCGACCACTGTACCCTTCAGCCTTCTTCAGGTGCTAGTTGCATTTTTGTAATACTGCTTTTGTTCATTCTTGGCAATAAATTTATTTCAAACAGTCTGTCACCACTCGGTGTTGATCTCAGTGACCATTCTTATTGTTATGGTCCAAGGTTAGGACCATGGAAGAACAACCCGAAACACAAGAGTAGAAATAACAAAGAATATTTTACACGAGAAATAATACAAGATGTGAAAGATGTTAGCAAGACTGTCAGATTGGTTTGGAGTGAACTACAGTCAGCTCGACTCGATCCAATACCGTCCCAATACCGTTCGTCTCTCTTGAGAGGCGTAGTATATATAGCGTTCGGAAGAGTTCATTCTATCGGTCTAGGTAGGCACCATGACACTTATATACATAGCTTTGCTTTGTCTTTTCTACAGATATTTTGATAATAATTGTTCTAATGAGCTCTCCTTCTTGGTACATCAGCCGCAGGAATTTAAGCGTACTACTAGATGGGCTATTAGGTCCCATCATTGGACTGTTGACTAGAAAGGTGCAACTGTAGGTTCTATTTTAAAGTTTCTTTTCTCGCCCTTTTTGTCTGTGGAACACCCTACCGATTTCTTGCCTCCGTCCTACCTAAGATCTTAAAGAAATTTAAATGCAGCATCAATCGCAATCTTCTGTGTTTCTTAAATCTGTTCTTTTATTGTCTTTACTCCTCGCTAACATTTTCTCATTTCCTTTCTTGCGTTTTACTGACGCTATAGCCTGACCAGGAATTAATACAAGCATTGCTATAGAAAACAGTTATTATATGTATAATGGACATGCATTGCTCATGATTTTACTATAAGAATGCATTGAAAATCAGGAAGAATGGGATTGTCAGTTGTCGGGAATGAATGCAAGCATCTCTATCTATAAAAGGCAGGATGTGTGTGTGTGTGTGTGTGTGTGTGTGTGTGTGTGTGTGTAACGAATGCACGGCCGCAATATTCGACGGATTTGCACCAAAATTTACATGCACATGCTCCAAGTTAGTAGAAAGGTCAAGACCGACGTTGCATTTCCCAACTCCCATCGATAGTGGAAATAATCGATTTTTTCATGCTTCTACGGCAGTTTTTATGTAGTTTGCAGCCATTTTCTACTGGCCAGAGTGAGAGCTGGCTACCACGAATAGGCAGGAAGATTCGATTGGCCAGCGTGAGAGCCAACAGCTGACTGATACGAATGTTAACTAGCATGCAAAAAAAGTCGATTGCTGCATTCGTCACAAGTGGGAAAAATTTAAATCTGCATGGCACTTTACTCCAATTGGCTCATTGGCTTGCTTAAACTCAACGTTGATTCTGATTCCGCAGAACTGGGTTGGATGTGAAAAAAGTATTTGTTGTTAACATTCTTTTTCATTCGGTTTTCCAGTTACGAGTCCTTTTTAAAGCTGATCGTTTTGTGTTCATTTTGTTTAGTTCTTTTTTCGTAACAGATTTAATGTTTAGTATAGAGCTTAGAAAAAATTCGCCGTGTGAGATAGGCAAGAAGGCATGTAGTAAGATCAGCACGGCAAAGGGCACTCCTTTAAAGGCAAGGAAGGGCAAAAATATTTTAAGTCAAGTGATAGCGATTGCTATATGAGTCGTACAATTTTTAATCAAGCACGGGCAACGCCGGGTCCTGCTGCTAGTTACTAATAAAATTGGGCTATTATATGTATGATGGAAATGCATTGCTAATGATATTACTGGAAAAAAGCATTGACAATCAGGAGAAAGGGATTGTCAGTGGTCAGGAATTAAATCAAGTGTTAATGAGAGAATCAGGTTAAGTATGTATCATGTATTGTAATTGTTTTTCAGTAGAAAGATATTTTTTTACAAAAATTCATTGAAAATCTAGAGAAATGGGTTGTTAGTATCTAGGAATTAATTAATATTATTGATAGACAGACAGAATAATGATTTTATATTTTTAATATAATTAATTATACGTGTATTTATTGTTATTATGAAGCGATGCATAATGTAATGGATAATTGCTCGGAATGTGAAGTCGGAGAGTCGAGTTCAAATTCCAGTCGAATTTGTTACTTTCACTTAGGCGCAAATGCCGTAGCGAAAAAAACACCCTTGTGCAAATTAATTGAAACAAAACGAATAATTCCGTTATTATTTACTTTTGTTCCTTGCAGATTGATTCTAGATTGGATTTAAATCAGGAGAGTTTACGAGCCATTCTACAGTACTTCGATTTTCTCACTTACCCGTAGGACAACTAATCGACAGCCGTGACAATAGTGTCTGGCCGTGATAAAAATCTGATGCAATCATAGATGACGTAATATTTTTCAAGGCCAAACAAATTTCATCATACACTCCGAAAATAGATTCATAGCACTTTATACCACTATAAATGACCAAATCTGAGGAAAAATAGAAATCGATTACACCCTGTCACTCCAACTGATAAAAAAATGACCGTATGGCAAAAGAAAGGAAACTAAAGCGTTGTTTCAATTAATTTCCACAAGGGTGTATGAATACATCAATTCTTCCCCAAGCTATGGCTTAAATAGCAGCGAAGATTAGGTTCCATAGCTTTGGTTGGCAACCAGTCTACCGCAGAAAGAAATGACAACCTACTACAGGGAAAATCGTCTGCCTAGTCAATCATGAATCGAAAGAGACATGGTCGCCCAAAAGTGCATGAAACTTGACTGAGTGACTTTGTTAAATATGTTAAACGTTTAAAATCTATTGTCCTCATAATTTTTTGTTGTTATCACAACGTTTCGGGTATTGTGCTATCCGGGCTATCATCATGATAACTCCTCATCCCAGAAATTCTGACAAAAATAGTCTGAAATCTAGTTTACGAAGTCCAAGCAATTTCAACGTGACCTCCTGTTTTTGTCGACGAAAGGAAGGAACGCGTGCGCATGTCTGTGGTAAAATGAAAGTCATTTAATCTTTTCTGTTCAGGCGAAAGGCAGAAACAAATCAGCGGATTGTAAGGTATGCTAAAGTGTATTGTTTGCTGAATTCGTTTCTGTCAAACTCTTGTCGGCATTCATGATGTTTTCGCTTTCATTCAGTGCTAAATTGAATCGTCTCTGAACATTTCACAAAATCTACAGAGTATACAGTTCAAAGAAACCAACATCCACCGTTTTATATATATATATATATATATATATATATATATATATATATATATATATATAATCTGAACTTAAAGATGAAAGCGTGAAGAGTTCAAGAATTCTATTTAATTCAGTACAAAACTTTAGTTGAGTATATATGTTTAAGCTTATGTATGTGTATGTATATTTATATATATGTGTATGTATATGATTGTTTATATATATTTATGTATATGTGTATGTATGTGTATATGTATGTTTGTAAGTGGCGACTCTAAGTCATCAATGTTTGTCGGTTTCTTTACAATCTTTAACAAAATATAGTATTGGAATAACTTAGATGCTAAAATGTTTCCTTTACGTTAACTAGAATGTATATTTTTTGAAAATCTCTAACCAGATATGTTTCTTAAGTAACATCTATATCTATCTCGAGTGTGTGTTTGTAGATATGTCTATGCGTTAGTATGTTTATGCATCCCTCTATCTGAAGTTTTAGTTTAATTCATTGTACATTTATGATCAGTACTTTTGACTGATATCATATATCCTCAATACTACACCAGTCACAATCCTCACCCCCAACTCTCTAGTCGACGAGTTAAGGCTACCACTTTCTTTCATTTTCGCTGAATTGAAGTTGGACTAAGTTTAATTTGCGTTTTCTCAAAAGATAAATCCTCAAAAAAAAAACAAAAAAAAATTTATACTACGCGGAAGAAATTATTTCAAATGGACATTTGAAAACAATAACTTAAAATAAAAATGTGTTCTTTGAAAAACAGCGCACACAAGTCATTAGAGATTTTAAAAGATTATTTATAAGATTAAAATAATAAATAACATGGCCTATTAAGTATGTCTCCAGCTCAGATAAGGCTTAGCTCCACGTAGCCCGAATAGCAACGTTAATTTTATTTCATTTTTTTTACTTACTTTCTTTCTTTGTTTTTTCTTTATTATGAACAATATCAACAAAATGTATTTCAGTCAATATTTTGAGGCACGGAGTTAAAACAATTAATTTTTGATCTAGCTGAAGTTAAGAATGAAAAGGACGCACCACGAAAGATTTTTATTGCTTTGAAATAGATATACTTGAATGTTGACTAACTCGGGCTAAACCCGACAAGCCCAACCCCCGGAGTCGCCACAGATGTATATGTATGCATGTGTATGTATATATGCGTATATGTATGTATGCGTGTGTATGAATATGTATGCTCAACCATTCAAAGTCTCTAAATGCATAGGAACAAAACTAACCATAACTTTTCATTTTACAAATGCCACCCTAATTAAAAAAAGAACATAATTCTTTACGTAGAAACTACTTTGACGATCTACTAATCATAATATTGCCAATTCCAGGCACAAGTCAATAACGTTATATTATATCGTCAACCTTTATTGAATACATTCTCAAAGAAGTTAACGTATGTTTATCTATATGTTACCTATTTATATATATAAAAATATTATTTGCATTATTCGGACTATTGTCCTCATCTTTGTCGCCATATTTGTTACATCGTTTCGGCCGTTGTACGCTTCTTCAGGGGGTTGGAATGTCGAACTGAATCCTTTATTTCGCTCACTGGGGTAGACTGTTCTAGTTCCACGTGCCATGTTTAATGGCTCTCAGATATCAGTTACCTCTTGTTAATTTCCCTTAATAAAGGGTTCAGTTCGACATTCCAATCACCTGAAGAAGGTCGGAGTGTACAATGGCCGAAACGTTATCATAAATATGGCGAAAAAGATGAGGACAATAGTTCGAATAATGTAAATAATGTACATAATACCTCACCTCAGAAATATAGACGTATATAAAAACGTTCTGAAATCAACACGCGATAAACCATCAAACATTATGTCTTCGGCACACACACACACACACAAACACACACACTTATACACATTTCCGAATATACATTATTATTTGATGCTCACATAGACGAACTAGAATCTTTATACACTTACACAGATCAATATTTACGGTTTTCCATTAATTTCTTGGCACTTCGAATCGACACATCGTCTCCCCTTAAATTTAGAAGGCCATAAATTATACTAATGTTTGTTTAAAAAATCGAATGCACGTGGAACCTGATTAACCAATGAAAATCAAACAACATAAAAGTAAAAATACTAGAATTTCTTTATTGTTCTTTTTCCAGATCTCATTCTCTGAACATGATTGATAAACAATTCCTATTTGTTCTGTATCTTACCATATGCATGCATATGTATGTAAGTGTATATGTATGTAGGTGTATATGTATGTATGTGCATTTATTTGCACGTATATGTATGTATGCATATCTAGGTATATATATACTCGACTCTCCCGTCGACATTCAACGTATGAACGTCAAGCGGATCAGTTCCTAGGAAACTGACAGCCCGACAACAACACATGAGATTTGATTATAGTGGTGAACGTTTCGTGCAGAACCATTCACACTTTTTGAAGGGTCGAATACAGACACCTGGTGCACTACGTGCCACAAGGTCCCCAAACGACCCTCAGCAGGTTTTGAATTCAGAGTTGTCCTTCGCTTAGACCAGTTGCCATCCAAGGCTATAGAACCCAGTCTGTCCTATTATTTACCCATAGCTGGAGGGAGAAGAAGAGGATTCACACCTTTCCCAAGAGTTTTAACATGTAAGTGAATGTAATGGATCCAACTAGAATTCGAACTCGACTCTCCGATTGCTCAATCCGAGCCGCTATATATATATGTATATATGTACGTGTATATATATATATATATATATATATATATGTGTGTGTGTGTGTGTGTGTGTGTGTGTGTTTTTTGGTGTGTGTGTATGTATTTACAAGTATGTATATGTATGTGTATATGCATATATATGTATATGTGTGTATGCGGATGTGTATATGGATATTTAGAAGAGGAATGGGAAAGAGTATTCAATCAAAGGAGGTAATTCGTAATTATATCAGTTTTGAACTTCGTTACAAAATTAATGTAATCGTTTCAAAAATAAAATGAAAAATAAAATTCTCTTTAAAAATGTTCACACTCAAAAATGACATTAAAATTTGCATTTTTTCGATTCTTCAAACGTGTCTTTAATTTTTAAGAGCACTTTTGAAATGAACAGCAATGGGAGGAATTGCAAAATTACACTGAAAATTACAAGTAAATTAATTAGTATAGAGCAGTAGTTGCCATTTTTTTTCTCTGGGTCGCATTTTCGGCATGAAAATTTGCTCACGCCTCACCAAATTTTATTTTATAAAAAATATATTTAAAATAATAATAATAATAAAAACAGAGGGAGGTTTAAAGGGAGATAACCGCAAATTTGAAGTTTGAACATTATCATTGATAACTCTCTCCTCCAATTTGCACATTGATAAAATATGAATGATATAACTCCCTGTTTATAAATTCCAGCCATGCATAAGGTTTTTTAATTTTTTATATTTTGATTGTCTTTCATCTGTGCATACAGACGTCATGAGGTATGGAAATAGATTTGTTCTTGTTTATTATATATATAATAGAGGACAACGAAAATAGAGATGTAATCCGAAAAAAATGCTATGACCAGGTCCCTTCAAAAAGTGTGTTATTGTTTTGGAATAATTTGTTACGTAAACAGAGATCATATCATTCATATACAGGTTCAGGGGTTGGAACCTGTATAATCTATATTGAAATTGTTTGCGAAGATGTATTTTCGCCATTTTCCTAATCATTAAAATATATTTGTTTTTTTTTTTTCTCGGTAATAAGAGGACAACGAATGATTCAAAAAAATGCTAATGTATTGTTTTGGAAATTTGTGATAAATTATCATTCATATGCAATTGAAATTGTTTGCGAAGATGTATTCTCGCCATTTAATATATATATATATATATATATATATATATATATATCCCATTTTTTCTTTTTTTTTCATATTACTATACATATTTTGTAGCCTAAAAGGTTGCTGAATGAGGAATAACCAAAAAGGAGGTTGGAAATGAAATGGTAATCTTTATATCAGCAAAATACAATACTCGCTAGCAGCGTGACGTAGGTAAACCACTGATAATGGTGGACAATTTAGCATATTATCCCCACTTACAAGAGTGTCCAACGTCTTTATGAGGATTGGGACATATCCATTAGTGTTCCTAGGTACGGTATATAATAGATAGATAGATAGATAGATAGATAGATAGATATAAAAAGACGGAAATAGTTACGGAAAGAAAATCAGATAGTGTTGTAAACTAGAAACGGTTACTGAATGAGGAATAACCAAAACGAAGGTTGGAAATGAAATGGTAATCTTTATAACATCAACAAAACACGGTACTCGCCAGCAGCGTGAAGTAGGTAAACCACTGCTAATGGTGGACTACATAGACACCATATTGCCGCCACCTACAATAGTGTCCAATGTATTTATGATGATTGGAACATACCCATTAGTGTGCATAGGTACTGTATATAACAACATTAAACACTCCAATTCTCGAATATCAAAAGAAAATGTGTAGCAGATTAAAGCTTTGGAGAGATTCCTTAAAATTGGTCTTAGGAGAATCTTTAGGACTAAGTAAGAATTCATTGCATCTGAAACCTTTTTTCTGTGGGTCAATCACGTACATTTATTCTCGAAAAGATCCTCATCTGTAACCGAATAAGTTGGCCAGATCAAAGTTCGACTGAAAAGTTCATGCGCTGATAAAGATACTGGCATAGAATGTGGCGAAATGAGGTTTATTTTTCAACAGAGTCATCCTTGCGGTCCACACTCATCTTCCATCGGAGGTACAGTACTTGGATCCCATTGGTGAAGTTTTCAACCTGGTCATAAAAAAAAAAACAAACAAAAAAAACAAAAACAAAAAACTTCAACAGCAGATATGACACCATTATCACTGTGATAGGATTTCTCACTCATGTGCTGTTGTTTTTTTTTCGTGTTGGGGAACAGATGATAGTCAGATGGGGTCAAATCAAAAGAATAGGTAGGGTAATCAACCAATCCAAAGCCACGGTCACGCAGAGCAGCCATTGAAACCAAAGACGTGTGCTGGAGCATTGTCCTTATTTAAGAAGACTCTTTCGTCAGTTTTCGCTCTTGATTGACTTTCGTAACTGCCTCAGTGTTATATAGGAATAAAGTATCACTGCCGTCACTTGAGTTTGAACATAGAACGCCACTGAGCAAAGAAAGTCGATCCCATTATTGAATTAAGTAGACCACGTGAGCATAGAGAAAACGCATATAAGTAGGAAGTCACGTGACGTCTAAATGATCGCTACATTCTATTCTCTCACTATTCGATGGTTACTATTCAAGCGAGTATTATCGAGCAGGTACTATTAGTGCGAGTGTTATTCAAAGGCGTCTGGCATCAGTATTGTCCAACGGCGTTACTATAGTTGTATCTGCGATTACAAAGTCTCTACTACAACGATCATTACGCAACTGACAACGATTATTCGTAGACATCACAATAGTGTCAAACGAATGTTCGTTTGAGTCACAAAACTCAGCAAGTTTGCATAATGCTCTCCATTGATGGTGTGGCCCTTTTGAAGATAGTCAATAAACGCAATGCATTTTGCATCCTTCCCTGCAGATAAAAAAAACGACCTTGGTTTTCTTTGTAGCAGTTGAGTAGGGTTTTTTTTCTACTGCATGGATTGTCTTTTTATCTCTGGCTCAAAGTGATGAACCTAAAATTCATCCTTGATTAGAAAATGTTCAAGCAAATCAGCTGAATCTGCCTCAAACCATGTCACATTTTCCCGTGATGTGATCAGACTGCTGCGCTTTTGATCAGGTGTAAGAAGACATGGCTTCCACCGAACAGAAACCTTCGCCATGCCAAGTTCATTGTGCAGAATATTCTCAACTCTCTCACGGGCATATGCTAATAGCCTTGTCTGTTTGATTTATAGTCAGTCACCTGTTATCCATCACCATGTGGTGAACACGATCAATGTTTCCTCGGAGGAAGTAGTTGCAAGATGTCCAAACCTTGGGTAATCTTCAAGATTATCCATTCCTCTGCAAAATTCAGATGCCCACTTTTGTACTGATAAAGCTGGAGTGTTATTCCCTAATATAGCAACCAAATCCTTTTTCTGCAGATATTTTATGATGGCAAATTTTATCTATTTTCAAGAGAAGTCATAACTATTGAAGTTTTCTTTGGACTGTCAGATGTCAGTTTACCTGGAAATAAACAATGCAGTTATTAATCAGGAGGACTGACAGCAAGATTTCACAGCTCTAATATCATTCCCTTATAGTCAGCTTATGAACATTTTTTCCACCCTCGTAGAATGGGAGATAACGGATTACATAAGGAGTTCTTTTATGGAGAATTACCGTTTTGAAAATATACGAAACACAAACTAAAATTCGTTTCAAGGTTATTGTAAATTCAAACCTGAAATTCTTTGTATTGATTTTGATAGTTGGGTGACGAAGATCGATCTGCGTGGAGAAGAAAAGTAAACGAAGGGTGTTCGAAGAAGTGGTTTCATCGTACAAGCTGCAAACGAACTCTTGGAATACAGAAAATATCTCTACCCCAGATAATTTTTAGCCTGAGCAAACATCTGTAGTAGGCAGGCATGTAGTCTCAAGGATTTCCTCAATTGTCCTTATGCTTTTATTTTTCGATTAAGTTTGTTTAGCAACATATCAGCATCTTGTGGGTCGTTTAATTCTGAAATTTAATTTTCTTGGAAACATTAATAATTTCTTTAACAAAATATATTGCTGGTAATATATATATATATATATATATATATATATATATATATATATATATATATATAAGTGCAGGTATGCAGAAAATAGAAAAGAACACGTTGGGTGCATAATCCGGGGTTCCTTAGTATTTTCTTTTTATTTTTAAGAAGACAGTGCTCCATACAGATGTAGAGGTTATATTATAATAATATTTTTGTTTTAAAAATATGATTCCTTCGCTACATAAGAGTTCTCATGTTTCAAAAAACGAGAGACGAAATATCCAAATAATTATTAAAATTAAGTTGGATTGTGGTGTTTAGTCCTGTTTCATCTTCAAGCGAAATTTTAGGAATAAGCTCTCTGTCGGTTTACGTGTATTTTTAGGCACGGCCCGTTACAGAATTCGTTATTGTGGGAGTGGCTAGACTATTTTCCTTCGTTAAGTGGTCAGAGAGTTAATTCTTATTAATAGATTCATCATCTTCTAAGAGGTTTTGGTAAGGTTGAATCCAACTTAATTTTAGTAATTATTTGGATATTTCATCTCTCCTTTTTGAAACATGAGAACTCTTATGTAGCGAAGGAATCATATTTTTAAACAAAAAATATTATTATAAAAAAAATAATATATATATATATATATATATATTTGTTTGAATAAAAACAGACCACTTTAAGGTAAAGTAATAAATTATTTCACCACAGACTTTATTTCCAAAGATTGAAATGAAAAATGAAAAGAAATTTACAAATTTTTAACGGGCCGTATTAAGCATATGTAAAATTAACTAAGTGAGGAAGTGAGGGGGGAGTGAGAAGACATGAGTGAGTTAGATGCACCATTTCAATTCTTTATTCCTAACCCCACTTGGTGTGGGCCAGACATCGCTTAACTTAACTTATGTTATGGATGGGTAAGTGGTGAAGAGGAAAACCGACATAAAAGGAAGAAGATACAATAAAACAATCCTGATGAGAGAAGGTTTCACTCAATTTCTTGGACTCTGTTATTTCGCATTACCTTAAAGGGTATATTTGGGGGTTAAAGTTTGATATAAATCTAAATGTCTAAGAAATCTACAAAGAATTTAATTTGATGTTTGTTGGAGTTTTGGGTATTTTCTATGAAATAGTCGATTGGAAAAAATTCATAGAAAGTACATTGAAAGAATAATTCATTTTACATCTAGTAATCCTTTTTATTTTCCTAAACTTTTTTCTTGTTGATTATTAAATTGACATCTATTTAATTTATTACATGGAACCTTAAAGTGGTATGTTTTTATTCAAACATATTTGCTCTGAATTTACATTGAGCTCTCCGGATATCATCCTCCTTGGGTCTACCCATACGGATTACCTAGTTTTGCATGAACTATATATATATATATATATATATATATATATATATATATATTGTTGGTATATTTTTTATTATGAAAATATGTGGCTGGTATTTTTACTATAAAAAATTATTTTTATACTGTTGTGGATCCCGCGTGAAAAATAGGTATCCAATAAATGACAAACGCAAGTATTTAAGCTAAGAAATTAAATGTATTTACACAAAATACAAAAGGTAATGCTGTTAGTAAAATCCAGGAACACGGTTAGTAGCAAATACAGATAGAGTCTACGTGCTTGTAACGGACTTCTAAAAGAGGTTACTTCACTCTATCCGACTACCGACACTTACAGACGACTCCGGTACAATCTTGTTCGACTCATGTACGACTCATCATCTCTGTCTGACTGTGGCTATTTTATGGCAGCAGGACGAGTCCATTATATCCGAAAAGGGTGGACCCCATAACATATATTTTCATATTGTTTTGACCCCAGTTTTTTTTTTTTTTTTAACTATTTGTCCATATGTGGCACCCTGCATTATTAGAAAAACTAAAAAGAAATATTCATAGAAATATGATTTAATTTTTATTCGGTTTATTAACCAGTTGTTAGTTATTTAGACGAAGAATAATTGAGTTTTGAGAATAATTCTCTAATTGTAATTAGGCGATCCTAAGGGAAGAAGAAGGAAAAAAGAAAAAGGAAAAGAAAGAAAAAGAGAGGGAGAGATGGATAATGCAAAAGCCGGTCATAAGCGAAAACAGGTGTCAAGAGATATCTAGGCCAACGCGCCTGACCGAATTTCACGAACAATAGAAATTGTTATTTGAAAGAATAAGTTTAGAGATAATAAAAGAAAGAAAGGGAACATGGTACAAGTGAAAAGACATCAAGACGGACGATTAATAAAATCGGTCAAAACACCTGGCCTACTTTTGTGTCCACGGAATGTGGGAGCTCATTATCAATTTGGAGAAATGGGATTTTTTAGAACAATGGAAAAAGAAATATTAATCAAAAAGGGGTGTCTTTTGGGTGAGAGGTGACCGCTGGAATTGTATACAGTTTGACCAGCTCTAGAGTTGAAGATTAGAACCCCCACGATGATAAAGTGAAAATATTTTCAATTCAGATAATTAAGATTTTGGCTATCAGGCCTGAGCGAAAATAAAGGAATGAAAACAATTGTTTTGGCTCACAGAAAGCGCCAGCAAGACGAGAAAAATTCTTCCTGAAGTCACATCTAATTAGCGGCGGGCTGTTTTGACAAAAGCCAAAAGGTGAGAAAGGCCGAGATTGTCATTTTCGTGCGTGCGAAAAGGGCCAAATTGGATTTTGTTTTTTTAGCAAGGTGTTCTTCCCCAGAACAGAGCCCCGGATAGGCCACGCCCGATTGGAGACGTCACGAAGGACGAGAGACGCCCAACCAGAATCTCATTAGCCGAGAGCGGTCACGTGATATGCGAGAAAGAGGAGAAAAGACGCTCGACCAGGACCCATTGGTCGAAAACGGTCACCTGACATACGAGAGACCGGGAGAGATGGGTGTGCGCCTCCCCCTCAGAGGCACTGTGAGGAAGTAGGGGTGAGAGTAAGAGCGATAATGGGAAATCAGAAATAATGCGACTTTTGGAATTATCAAGAAAACCCTGACGCCGACAGACCCACCCCAGTTTGTTGCGGCGTCAATAAAAGCAGAACCCCAACCGACAGAAATCAGAGAGTTGCGGGGTAGACGGCCAGAGTAGTTGGAGAGCGGACGGCGGGCCTTGTTCATTCGCCCCTTGCGGGCAAGAAGGGCCGGTCCGTTTGGCCCGGACAGGCAGAGAAGTTGCAGCGCTGAAGCCGAAGAAAGAAGTTAGAGCTGCAGGCCAGACAGGCAGAAGAGTTGCCGGCCAGACAGGCAGAAGAATTGCAGGCCAGACAGAGAGAAGTTAGAGTTCAGCCCCGGACGACAGAGAGCTCAGTTCACCCCAGACGGCAGAGAGAAGAGTTCGGACCTTGGCGAGAAGAGTTGCAGGGCGGACGAAGAAGAAGTTACTTGCAGTTGCGCATAGAAGAAATTGAAATCAAACCAAGCCTAAGAACAGAGATTCGTCCAACCCAAATCGAAGTGAAGAGATTCGTCCAACCCAAATCGAAGTGAAGAAATTCGTCCAACTCAAGCCGAAGAGAAGAATCAGCCGTGAACGACTGGTAGAGATTAGCGCCCAGTGTCGAAACCAAACCACACTCCGACATACAAAATACAAAATCCTAGAGAGTAGGCAACTCGAAGTCTTTAAATTGTATGGTAGAAGCTTGGTGCCACAGTCCACAAAACGGGCCGGGAAGTAAGAATAATTTTTATGTAACGAACATTAGATATAAAAGGTTGTTACCCTTTTTTTATCAGTAATTTTTGGCCTCGTGAGTTTTTTTCTTTTACTTGTGTGTTGCCACCCCGTCGAACTCAGCTTGCATACGGCCCCAATCCCTGTCTGATCCCGTCTGTCTAAGATCTAATCACAACGTGGGTAGGCAGACCGGAGATCAGTACAGTTACCCTAGTAACCAGGTATTGGAAGCGAGTTGGGAACGGCGAGGCTGGTAATCATCTAACCAAAAGGTTAGAACGTCACACTTGGAGCAGCGAGGAGCGAACAGCTGACGCCGCGGCAAAAACGTCACAACTGGTGCTGTCCGTGACAAGGATCGACCCTTGGGCGGCTACATCACGTCACGTCACAATTGGAGCCGCGAACGAGATCGAACGACAGAGTCGACGCTGCGACCAGGGGGGGGCGACGTCACACATAGTTGGGACCCCAAGCAGGTGCGATCTCTCTCGGTCAGGGTGGACCTCGGTTTGGTTTATTTTGTATTATAGCATATCAAAACCTCAATGGGTCATTTAATGATAAGTTTTCATTTTGTTTCCATTTCATCTAAAACTTCGTCGTTGCTCGCATGTTCCGTCCAGGGTATTCTTATCGTCCTTTTGTAGAGTTACATTTCTGTTTTCAAGTCTCTTCATCTTTGAGGAGATTGTGAAGCATTCACTGCCATATAGGAGGACAGATATAACGTAACAATTCAGTAATCTTTTCATTCTTTCCGTTTCTTAATACTTTGCTCAACTTTTGGAAGGCATCTTTCGCTATCCCAATGCTCCTTCGGAATTCAGTGTCGCACTTTCTAACTTCTGCTGAAACACTTATTGGTACATTTACCAGTTTAATATATTCTGTTGCTTTAAGTCTCGTCTCACATTTGATTCATTTTGTCCAGCATTCCCTGCGATTCTGGAGGCTCAATATTGCATAACGGATCATCTTTACTTTGTTTCTTTTTATTTGCCACGAAGCATCAGATTGTTAGAAAATAACGTAATAGGAGTTGATAGGTTTGCCTATCGTCCGGTTCACACTTCTTCCTGATCTTCTGAACAGGTTGTAGAGGTTTATCCCTTGTTTCCTGTTTAGGACCTTATAAAGTCTATTAATTCTCTTTCACTCTCAGTAGCCCTTTGTGTCGTAGTCGTATTATTACCTTACTTGGGGTGAACTGATTCATATATATATATATATATATATATATATATATATATATATATATATATATATTACAATGATTCATTGTAATATAAATTGAACTGCACCACATATTTTACTTAAAAGAACTTATCCGACGTGCAAATTTTCGGGACAACAACTGAGACATTACTCTATTTATTGAACAATTTAGTTCATACCAAATTGTCTGATAAACTCCTATAACAAAAATATTTCAAATTGCCATATTAGTAAAAAACGCACTCTCTTAAATTTTCAAAAATTCAACCTTAGCGTTGCGATTGTACGCAATTGTACGCAAAAGTTTGTATCTGTTAACAATAACACATTTAAAAAAAAACAAAAAAAAAACATCGATTAGCATTTAATTTTTTCTTCTCGGATGCTACCTGGATTTTACTAAAAAGAAAATAATTTCCATGCCTGGGGATGACTGAATGTACAGTTGAAAGTACTTGGGTATTAAAAAAATACCTTATACAGCTTATAGTTATTAAAAACAAAGATCATAACATTCGTCGAATGATTTCTGGTTTATGCAACTTTAAAATTTTGTTTGCGAAAGGATTTCGTTATTTTATATCATTAACTTTACTAATCTACTTTTTTGTATAAATGATTCATTGTAATATAAATTGAACTGCACCACATATTTCATATATATATATATATATATATATATATATATATATATATATATATATATAGAGAGAGAGAGAGAGAGAGAGGCGATAGTCTGTTTCATGCTATATGCAATCGTCAGGCCATGTAACAGACTGTCGCCTCTAAGTATTGACTTCTATGTTCACTTTTATATTTACACACGCTCTATCTCTGATACTGAGCACTTTATCCCATAAATATAGCACACCTTAAGACTATATTTCTTTATATATATAATTATATATATATATAATTATATACATATATATATATATAATTATATATATAGTTATATATATATATATATATATATATATATATAATTATATATATAATTATATATATATATATATATATATATATATATATATATATATATATATATATATATATATAGATAGATAGATAGATAGATAGATAGATATAATTTCAAAAATCCGAAAAGGAGTATTATGAACACTAGAAAGTAGTCGTTAGAACTAGTTCATGGCTTCTGAGGTTAAAAAAAAAAAAAACTTTGTCGGCCATTTTATCAAAAAATATAAGCGCATAACTTTTCTACCTAACATATTCTTTTACAAAATATTTTTAAAAAATTTTAAAATATAGTTGCATCACATGACCCTATACTTATTTTTGGTTGGCAGTCAACGTGTCAATAATAGTTTTTTTTTTTTTAAATTCTACATTACTGTAAATTACAGTAAAATAATTTTTTACATTTAAAACATGGCACACAAAATGGTGTCTTAATGTGATATTCACATTTAACGTTCCTCGTCCTATGAGTCCGTTAAATAGAATGTTTACTGAATACGATTTCCATATATTTTTTTTGTTATCGATCTATTCATTCCAACGTTCGTTCGGCTGGAGAATATGAATCTATTGTTCGATGCAACATTATACATATGTGTTGTGTAATATTTGGAAAAATTGTTTGGTTTGCAATACTTTTTTCCTATTCGTGTTTTGTCGCTTTCAGTTTTTTTTCCATGTTTGCGGCTTTTATGAGATTATTTGTTTTTTCCTATTTTTTGGAATTCGCTTCTCTCTTCTGAAGTATCTGCTGATTGTCTTTTAATGTTTTAGAATTCTATTAAAAATATTTAATTATTTATTTCTTCTTCTTCTTCGTATTATTATTATTATTATTGTTTCTCATCTTTTTCTTCTACTTCTCCTTCTTCTTCTTATTATTATTATAGTTATGCTTCTTTTCCAGCAGCTTTTTATTATTTTTCTTCTTCTTCCTTCCTTTCCTTCTTTATCCTCTACTTCTTCTTTTTCTCGTTCTTCCTCTTCTTCTTTTAGCAATTCTTTCATTTCTTCCTCTTCTGAATATTCCTTTTCTTCTTTTCGTTAATATTCTGCTTCTTCTGTGTCTTCTTTTTCATCATATTTTTTTTATCTCTTTTCTTTTTCTTCTTCTTGCAATTCCTTCTTCTTCGTTTTCATTTTCTTCTTGCCTTTTCTTCTACTTTCGTTTTTTCTTACTGCTTTTTCTTCTTCTTCTTACTATTTCTGCTTTTTCTTCTTCTTTTTCTTTCCTTTTCTTCTTCTTATGGCTTTTCTTCTTCAGTTTATTCTTCTTCCTGCCTTTTCTTCTTATTTTTCTTTTCGTTGTTTTCGTCTTTGTCGTCTTCTCTTTTTCTCCGCCTTTGCTTTTTTTTCTTGTTTTTTTTCTTCATTTTTTCTGAAACCCTTCATTTCAAACCTTTTAATTACGTATCCACAATATACACACAAAAACACATCACCGTATTTACATTAGTCGGACTATTGTCCTCATCTTTGTCGCCATATTTGTCACAAATTCTTCAGGTGGTTGGAATTTCGAACTGAACCCTTTATTTCGATCACTGGGGTAGACTGTTCTAATTCCACGTGCCATGTTTGATGGATGTCAGTTATCAGTTATCTCCTGCTAATTTTCCCTCTGAAAGTTCTCCACTGCCTTAACCAGGAATTGAACTCACCTCCTTTGGGTATGTCACTGGATCTAACCACTGCGCCATGTGTCCTTGAGGACATCTGGTTATGAACTTCTGAGTATTATAAACCTAATGTTTTCAGCATCATTTTTACCAGTGCTCATATTGCAATTTTGCTGTTATCATTGCATGTCTTTACCAGAGTTCATATTGCAACTTTGTTATCATTGCTTTTCTCTGGCACTCCTTATTACTGGTTCCCATATTGTATTTATTTCTATGTCGGCTCAGGAGATTTTTGTGGCCTAGCATATGTGCTGATTCCTTAAGTTTACGAATTTTCCAATGGTGTTCCCTGTCTATGATCTCAACATGATCCCACAGGGGGCGGTGATCTCCCTTCTCTCTCCATATGAGGAGTCAGTATTGAATAAGGGTCTCAACTTCCCCACAACCATCAGGCGGGTGCCATACTTGTACATCATTGCCAGAGTAGAGGAGGTGGCCTTGAACATCCCTCAGGCTCAGGCGGATGAAATGAGATGGAAAGTGAGACAGGCCTTGGAGAGAGCCAAGCTGCCCAGGTCTAACATAACAAAACTGGAGAGACTGGCGATTGAATCACTACAGAGGAATGAGAACATCATCATACTACCGGCTGACAAAGGTAATGCGACTGTAGTGATGGACAAATCGGACTATACAAGAAAACTGGAAGACCTCATTAGCAATGGTAGCTACAGCATAGTGAAGAAAGATCCTACTATGAAAACGGAACGCAAACTGTCACAGATCCTAATCAAGAACAAGGATCACTTCGCACCCAAGACGTATAGGCAGTTATCGCAGCGTTACAGCAAGTTACCTCACATATACGGTCTCCCTAAGATTCACAAAGACGGTATTCCACTCAGGCCGATTGTTGGTTGCCAAGGCTCTGTGTGCCACCCTCTGAGTCGCTTCCTTGTAGATATAATTGACCCATTGATCGGAAAGTCTCCTTCATATGTCCGAAACTCCGCCCACTTCGTGGAAATAATCAAAGATGCTCCCATCCGGTCCAACCAGATGGTGAGCTTGGACGTGGTGAGTCTGTTCACCAAGGTACCCACGGAGGAGGCACTCTCAGTAGTTAGAGATAGATTAACCTCTGACTCTTCCCTAGAGGAGCGGACCAGTATTCCAATAGATAATCTGATGGAGATGTTGACTTTCTGTACACAAACAACACACTTCGGAATGGGATCTCACATATATCGACAGGATGAGGGCAATGGGCTCGCCATTATCACCAGCAATGGCGAATATATACATGGAATACTTTGAAGAAATGGCATTAGAGTCTATATCGCTAAAGCCAACTATATGGTTACGGTACGTAGATGACACTTTCATACTCTGGCCACATCAGGAAGAAGTCCAGGTTCTTCTGGACCATGTGAACTCAATAAGACCTTCGATACAGTTCACAATGGAGAAAGAGAGTAACAATTCACTCCCATTCCTGGATGTACTAATATCTCGAACAGAGAATGGGTTCAAGACATCTGTATACCGTAAACCAACATTCACCGGACAGTACCTCAATTTCAACTCCCACCATCCATACAGCGTAAAGAAAGGGATCGTCCGATGCTTACAACACCGAGCAAAAGTCATAAGTGGCGATCCAGAGACGTTAGATAAGGAATTGGTCAGTATAAGTAGTACCCTACAACGCAACAACTACCCTGGGTACATGGCAGCAGCCCCCAAAAACTGGGATAGGCGGGTACAAGAGGAGGAGGAGGAGGAGGAGGACAACAACACTCAGAAAAAAAGTCTGCCTGCCTTATGTGAAGGGGTTATCAGAGAAAATACAAAGGATCTGCGGTCCATATAACATCAGGACAACCTTCAAAAGCGTGACAACACTTCGCAGGTATCTCTCACGAGTGAGACCCCCCATAGAGAGGAACATGACTAAAGACTGTGTGTACGCTATCCCATGCAGCTGCGGAAAGGAATATAAAGGAGAGACAGGCCGCCCCTCAAGGTAAGGCTTCAAGAACACCAGAAAGCTGTAACGCGAGGGGAAGTAGAAAAATCAGGCGTGGCTGACCACATATGGAGAGAGAAGGAGATCACCGCCCCTGTGGGATCATGTTGAGATCATAGACAGGGAACACCATTGGAAAATTCGTAAACTTAAGGAATCATATGCTAGGCCACAAAAATCTCCTGAGCCGACCAAGCATAGAAATAAATACAATATGGGAACCAGTAATAAGGAGTGCCAGAGAAAAGCAATGATAACAAAGTTGCAATATGAACTCTGGTAAAGACATGCAATGATAACAGCAAAAATTGCAATATGAGCACTGGTAAAAATGATGCTGAAAACATTAGGTTTATAATACTCAGAAGTTCATACCCAGATGTCCTCAAGCACAGTGGATAAAGGCGTTGGTTAGATCCAGTGACAGACCCAAAGAAGGTGAGTTCAATTCCTGGTTAAGGCAGTGGAGAACTTTCAGAGGGAAAATTAGCAGGTGATAACTGATAACTGACATCCATCAAACATGGCACGTGGAATTAGAACAGTCTACCCCAGTGATCGAAATAAAGGGTTCAGTTCGAAAGAAGAAGAAGGCCGGAGCGTAACAAATATGGCGACAAAGATGAGGACAATAGTCCGACTAATGTAAATACGGAACGTAATACCTCATCTCAGAAATATAGACAAACTCAGAAACACATCAATATATATATATATATATATATATGTATGCGTGTGTGTGTGTGTGTATATATCAGGTGAGATGCACAAATTGTCGTCTGAATGACGCAAAAAAAGAAAATGAAACCTCATTTTAACAAATTTATTTAACAAAATTACAACAAAAATATCTTGAAATACTAAGCCTTCAACCACGGCCTCCAGACGACTTCGGAATCTCCTGCTACTCTTCTGGACATGCTCCTTGTTTATGTTGGTGAATGCTGCCATAATATTTGCCTTCAGTTCATCTTGGATGTTACACAGAGTTTTGTTGATCTCTCGCTCAACTGCACCCGCACATAATAATCAACGGAGTCACAGTCTGGGGAGTTAGGTGACCACATGTAAAGTGTGATGGGTCGCAGAAATTGTCTGAGAGCCATGATTGGGTTCTCTTGTTTGTGTGACATGGTGCAGAGTCCTATTACCAGACATACGGTCTTCCAGTAGCCGCTCTCTTTACCCAGAGCAACACTACCTCCTTAAGGCATTTGATGTAGGTCTCTGTGTTGAGTCCGTGGAACTCATTAACAAATTCGGGGGTTCTTTTCTCATCAGAACGATCAGATATATAAATATTATTGGATTACAAAATACATTAATTATTTAATACATGTTAAGTAGTGGATAGCGGCTCAGATTGAGGAATCGGAGAGCCGAGTTCGAATTCCAGTCAAATCCATTACATTCACTTACGTGCTAATACCCTTGGGAAAGGTATAAATCCTTTTCTCCTTCCAGCTATGAGTAAATAACAGGACAGACTGGGTTCTATAGCCTTGGATAGCAACTGGTCTAAGAGAAGGACAACTCTGAATTCAAAAGCTGCGGAGGGTCGTTTGGGGATCTTGTGGCATGGAGCCCACCTGGCCTCTGTATTCGGCTCTACAAAAAGTGGGGTTGGCTCTGCACAAATCCTTCACCACTATAATCAAATCATATATGCTGGTGTCTGGCTGTCGGTTCGTAGGAACTGAGTTGCTTGGCCCTCATACGTCGAAGAGTCCCTCATCTGTCTAATGAAGATACCTCAATGGTAGAAACTCTGACACCAAATCGGTTGGATTTCAATCTTGACTTGAGGCATACGGAAGTCTAGTTGCACTGACGAGCTGTGATACAGCGAACACAATTGTCTGCGAATGATATAATTTAGCTCTTGAAAATATATTTCAATTGAACTCTGTTGAAAGACAAACTGATTCTATAAACAACAGCCACCTGCGCTAATGCAAAGCTCTTCAGTAAAATGAATCGAGCCCTATGGCTGATTGGCATTAGTTTACATTCGTAAAAAACAATACGCTAGATTTAGCCCGCTCATTCTGTCGAATGAAGATAGCTCAACTGTAGAAACTCTGACTGACACCGAATCGGTTGGGTTTCAATCCTAACTTGAGGCATTCGGATGTCTAGTCACACTGAGAAGCTGTGAAATAGTACTGTCTGCAAATGGCACACACACATACATATATTTCTGTAGTTTACTGCTACCAGCAAGCAGAAATATTTCTCCTCCCGATGATGGCCATTTTGGTCGAAACTAGTCGAGGAATCTAAATGAAATAATAATAAAAAAAAAACGAAAGAATATTAATCTAAAACCCAGTGTGTCTGAAGATTTTAACTTTTTAATATTTTCTTTATTGTTCAAGAAATAATATATATATATATATATATATATATATATATATATATATATATATATATATATATATATATGTATGTATATATATCAAGTATGTGGTACAGTTTAGTTTATATTACAGTGAATCATTCATACAAAAAGTAGATTAGTAAAGTTAATGTTATAAAATGGCGAAATCCTTTCGCAAAGAAAATTTTAAAGTTGCATTAACTACAAATCATTTGGACACTAATCCATTTTCATTAAATACGACTGACAATGTGTTTCATTATACACTGCTGACTGCGGCTAATCTTTATTTAGTTTTTTTGTGTTCTTTACTGGAAGTGTGTAAAAATTGTCCGAATGTTCTGTACAAGCGCTTTCGGTTATTCTTTTAACCATTATGAAGATTTTTTTAGACACACACGAACTGTTGACCCCCTGACCCTAACTCGTAACCGTCATTACAGCTTTTTTTATGCACAAACATCAGAATAATTATTTGTGGAAAGCAACTCATTCTCCCAACTAGTATATATAATTAAATATAAGTATTAAAATTATCGACATTTTGGCCAAATTCGAACCCTGCCTAAGTATCACCTTCATGTTTAATTCTATTTTTCTATTTCTTTCTTGTTTTGATCTGTTGGTGAAAAAAAAAATTTTTTTAAAAATTAAAAATAAATGAAAAAAATAAAAATGGAAGAGAAACGGCTGCCTATGCAGTTACTGAGTCTTTTGATCTTGCTACAATGGATCGCTTCTCCGTGAATCAGTATTTCCGGTTTTTTTTTTTAATTCGGTTTCCTTTAAACGAATCAAGAAATTTTCGAGTGTTTTCTTCTTTATTCTTAATTTTCCTTCGATTTAATTGAAAATAAAAACAAACAAAAAAAAATCCAATATTTAAATGAGAAAGAAAGATTTATTCATTTTTTCTTTCATTTTTTTTCTTTTCTCTTATAGAATAAGAGGGTTTTGTTTTAAAAGCGAACTAGAGACATAAAGCGGTTTCAGAATGATGGGTTGTTATAAAAAGAGAAAGAAAAAGAAAAGAAAAGAAAAGCTTAACCGGAACGAAAAGCGTTTACCCGAAAGATAACCGCGGATAAGAAAAACGGTGAGATTTACCTCCATTGATGAATAAGGGGATTTTATTTCCTTCACTTCGTTCATTTTGACATGGTTTCATGATGCAGTATAAATCATAGAAACGGAACAATGTCTTATTGCTGCAAAACTTATTTCACCGTTCCCTTTACGATTAAATTTGTTCGTTTTTATTTTGATTGCATTTATGGCAAATATCTTTTTACAAGCTCTAATCTTTCTGATCTGCTTCCTGACTAATTTCCTTGTCATTTTCTCTTTCGTCTCTTTTCATCTCTCTCTCTCTCTCTCTCTCTCTCTCTCTCTCTCTATCTATCTATCTATCTATCTATCTATCTATCTCTTTTTCATTCATATCTATCTATCTATCTATCTATCTATCTATCTATCTATCTATCTATCTATCTATAAAAAGAATACCCGCTCGGCCCGGTGGCTATGATCAAAGTGTAGTATCTGCGCTTTGTGAGCTGCCGGGTCGGGTGTCTGTCGAACTCTCTGCTTGCAGAGAGGAACCCGGACGAGGCTCCGTCGAAGGGTAGGGTTTCGTTGGGGAGGTTGACGGAACTGGCCCGCCTCGGCGGGTTTGGATGGTTATTTATTTTTGGCTGGGCCTACGGGCTCAGAGATACCCACATTAAAAAGGCCTTGTGCCACATTCGATCCCCGTGGGTGGATTGATAAATACTATCTATCTATCTATCTATCTATCTATCTATCTATCTATCTATCTATCTATCTATCTCAGTCTTTTCATTCATATCTATCTATCTATCTATCTATCTATCTATCTATCTATCTATCTCTATCTTTTTCATCTATCTATCTCAGCTTTTCATTCATTATCTATCTATCTATTCATTATCTATCTATCTATCTATCTATCTATCTATCTATCTTTTTAGCGATTTTTAAATCAATGAAATCATCCACATTGATAAATGTGTCAACACAACATAATCCTCTTTCGTAAAAAATCTTACTCTAGCATGATAGAGCATGTCGCCTCTAAGTGATGACTTCAATGTTCACTTTGATATATATATATATATATATATATATATATATTGCCAGAATATAAGGAAAGGAAATATTTTTGGCCGAGCCTACGGTCTCACAGAACCCACGTTAAGCCGGTCTTGTGCCACATGCAACCCACTTATAGCTAAATATACTAGTACACCAGGGTACCCAAAAATTCCAACATATTTAGTTTTTTAAACAATTTCTCATGCGATTTAATAATTTTTTTCTTTTCAGATGATAAATAAAATCTGTCCGAATGTTGTTTTTTTTTTTTTTATCCGGGCGCTTTCGGAGATATATTTAACCATTTTCAAGGATTAAATATTTTAACTGTTAAATAAGAAATAGTTTGTAGGGTGTATGTATTTATATAATGTTTTCATTTTTCAAAACACGGTCAAGATATTGTGTCCATGTTCATAGTTAGGTGCTGTTTTTTTTGTTTTTATTAAAAACACTTCCATTAGTTTTAGACTTTTTTGTGTGTAGATAATGCTATTATATTAGTGTTGTCAAAAATTATGTTACGAATAGTGTCCGGTAGGTCTCATGAATATTTAAATGAGATCTAATTGAGCTATGGTCAGAAAAGCGTCGACTGAGTCTGCGTGTCAAACATGTAGCGTGGGCTATATAATTATTTACGAATTTTGATTGATCAGGAATACAATTCCTTCATGAGCATTTAAATTCGTAAATAATATTTGCCCTATTTAATTTTGTTCTATGAGGTGAATTATTATTCTTAACTATAAACCATACATGCAAGAACCTATTTCTTATTTAACAGCTAAAATAATTAATCCTTGAAAATAGCTAAATGTATAGCCGAAAGCGTTCAGATAGAAATAATATTCGGACAGTTTTATATAATTTATCATCTGAAAAGAAAAAAAAATAGATAGCATGAGAAATTGTATAAAAAAAACTAAATAAAAGCAGCTTGTCTGTAGTATTCTATGAAATGTGCATGAAAGAAGGATTGGTGCCTAAATACACAAATTTTATATATATATATATATATATATATATATATATATATATAATTCTGTTTTATTAATTATTTCTGTGCTTTGGAAACAATTGTAAAGAATGATTTTTGCCTATAAAATTTTTATTTACTTTACGTAGTATTCTCTCTCTCTCTCTCTCTCTATATATATATATATATATATATATATATATATATATATATATATATGAGGTAGAGAAAAACAGCGAGAAATGGTCCCACAAAACCACTAATACGACGTTCAAACAAATTAAATGCTTAAGAACGAAATACAATATTTTCGTTATTCATGATGCTATACAAATCATATAAATTAATGTGTGTCAGTGTCCATTTTCAGCGGCATTGGTCATATGCAGTAACTGCGTAATGTTAATTAGCAATATAAAATAAAACAATTTAGATTCTATTTGTTCCTGGTAAATTTCCAACGTGGAAATCCTAAGATAATTAAAAATAGTATTTCAAAGGAAAAAATAATTAATAATATTAATAATAAAAAAATAATAATTTTTCACTAAACAGTATATCTACATGTATACATATACTTAAATAACGTGATTAGATTAAGGTTCTTTGATCTCATTCAACTTTTACCAGACTTTTTGAAATCGCTAATCGAAAAAAACTAATAATTTTTCACTTTAAACGAAATCGGAAGAGTATTCGAATTCTACATTACTTTCATACATATTGGGAAAGGTAGGATTTCATCCTCCCCGAGCTAAATAAACAGTTGTATTGGAATAACGTGATTAGATTAAGGTTCTTTGATCTCATTCAACTTTTACCAGACTTTTTGAAATCGCTGTTGTGTTTGTCGAAAGTAAAAACTGAGATAATGGATCTTTTAGATAAGCTTCAATAAAACCTTGGGTGTGCGGATGTTGTACTGGATAGCGACTTAGAATGCGAAATCGGAAGAGCCGAGTTCGAATTCCAGCTTGGTTCGTTACTTTCACTTACACTCAAATACCGTTGGGAAAGGTAGGATTTCATCCCCTCCCCGAGCTATAGGTTAAGTAGTAACAGTTGTATCTGGAAAAAATATCTTATTCCCAAAAATCTTTTTCAATATTTACTCGAAAAGGAATTATTCTTAAAATCCAAAATCTGTTTCGGCTTTGAATAAACCAGAAAGGAAGGATAACCTGCAAAATAAGACCCCCCCCCAAAAAAAATAGTCAATCAATCAAATACATATTCTTTGAATTATTTTTGAAATTCTTTAAGAAAATATTTTGTTTATTAACGTTCACTTAATCCGTTTTATTTTGTGTTAACATTTGTGGATACCAAATACTTGAGGATAAAATGGAGTACACACAATAATTATTCATTGTCTTCCCTCATCTTTGGTTTTATAGGCTGGGGGGGGGTCTCAAATTCATAATAGAACGATTATGTGCTGGGGAGAAGCGCAGTAGGCCAGAAGCGAAGCAGACAGAGTGAGGCATCAATTCCTGAAGGGGGCATCAACTCCAGAGGGAGCCCATTCGTGAAAGCGCATTTTCTCGCATTAAAATTAATTTACATCATATCCACGGAAGCAAATTTTTCGGTGGTGGTCAGTTTCCCAAATTATGAGTTTTCAAAATCATTTTTCATTATACAATGTGTTGTGGATTCCGAGATGAAATACCAATAAATAACAAACGCCAAGAATGAATATAGGAAAATAAATGTATTAACGTAATAATACAATCTGGTAAAGCAGGTTAGTAGTTCCAGGAATACGGGTTAGTAGCAAAATATATATATATACAGTCTTTAGTATTGAAGTATCGCTGTAGGACTTCTTACTGAGTCTACGTTCTCGCTCACTGGCTCTTGCTGGCTACGTTCGTTCTGTCTGTCTGTTACCTTCAACCTTTCACTCCCCCTCTTCGGTCTGTCTCTCGGGTCTTCCCGTAGCAGCAGTATATGTATATACTGGGTGAGTCCATTTGTGTAAAAACGGGAGGACCACTCAACAGTAATTCAAAGTCTTTATGTTATAAACATTTTAAAACATTGTTGCTGTACTCATGATTAATCTTATTTAGTGCTGCTTGTAATTTTCGTATATAGAGGTCTTCAAGAATTTGGATTATTTTGTTTTTATTTTCATGCTGAAATATACTTGTATTGCCAATTAATATTTCTATTGTCCTTGGGGGGAAAAAAAGGAATGCAAAAATAATGGTTTTGCTAATTTGTGGATTCCGGGTTGAAATCCGGTACCAATAAATAACAAACGCCAGGAATGAATACATGAAAATAATGTATTAACGTAATAATACAAACTGGTAATGCAGGTTAGTAGTTCCAGGAATACGGGTTAGTAGCAAAATATATATACAGTCTTTGGTATTGAAGTATCGCTGTATGACTTCTTACTGAGTCTACGTGCTCGCTCACTGTGACTCTTGATCGCTACGTTCGTTCGGTCTGTCTGTCTGTTACTTTCACCCTCTGTTGCTTTCGTTCTCTTGGGTCTTCACGTAGCAGTAGTATATGTATATACTGGCTGAGTTCATTTTTGTAAAAAGGGGATGACCCCCCCCCAACAGAATAAAAAAAAGAGACCAAACATTGTCGCGAAGTACATTTGTACCCTCTTCTCAGATCGCTGATGAAAAGTACGTGATTGTGTAGAAATTAAGTTTTCTATTTTAGAGGAATTGGAACAGACCCTTCTGAGCTTAAAATTGATTGACTTTCGGCATGCACTTGTTGAATAGGTCAAGTTCAATATTGTCCGTGCAATAAAAAAAAGATAAATAAATAATTAAAAAGCAATATGGAGAAAGATGTTAGATTCTTACCAAATGGAGTGTCAACTGATCATGTGACTTTCTTCGGATTCGTCAGCTAATTGATTTTAACTACACTCCATCTGAATATCAACTGGTACATCAATATCTGTTTTCAATCGGGATTCTATATATCTTTCTCTACCTCTCCTTCTCTCTCTATCTAACTCTCTCTACCCCTCCTTCTCTACCTCTCTCTCACTATTTCTCTATCTCTCTTTCTTTATATCTCTACCTATCCCTTTACCTCACTCTCTCTCTCTAGCTCTCTATTTACCTCTCTCTCTGCCTCTCTCTACCTCTCTAACTCTCTGTCTACCGGTCTTTCTATCGCTCTCTCTATTTTTCTCTCTCTACCTCTCTAAATTACTCTCTCTCTCTTTACCACTCTCTCTTTCTCTACCTCTCCCTGGCTACTTTTCTGCCTCTCTCTCTACCTATCCCTTTACCTCTCTCTCTAGCTCTCTCTTTACCTCTCTTTTCCTCTCGCTACCTCTCTAACTCTCTTTCTACCTCTCTCTCTATCTCTCTATCTTTATCTCTCTACCTCTCTAAATTTCTCTCTCTCTACCTCACTCTTTACCACTCTTTCTTTCTCTACCTCTCTCTCTACCTATCCCTTTACCTCTCTCTCTAGCTTTCCCTTTACCTCTCCTTTCCGCTCTCTACTTCTGTAACTCTCTCTCTCTACCGCTCTTTCTACCTCTCTCTCTACCTCTCTATCTTTCTCTCCCTACCTCTCTTTCTCTCTATATATACCTCTCTCTCTACCACACTCTTTACCACTCTTTCTTTCTCTACCTCTCTCTCTACCTATCTCTTTACCTCTCTCTCTAGCTCTCCCTTTACCTCTCCCTTCCTCTCTCTAACTCTCTTTCTACCTCTCTCTCTACCTCTCTATCTTTCTCTCTCTAACTCTCTAAATTTCTCTCTCTCTACCTCTCTCGCTACCTCTCTCTTTACCACTCTCTCTTTCTCTACCTCTCTCTCTACCACTTTATTTGCAAGCAGTCTTAATTATCTGTGACATCAACAAACGAGAGCATGTCGTCCGTCCTCATTTGCATATTTAGACCTATGCTTACACCCCAAAAGAAATTGAAAACTGTTCGACTTGGCCCACCTGAGGGTAAAGACCAACATGCGCACAGTCCGGTTTAAAGAAGTGATGTTTACTGATGACGCCGCCCTGATCACGCACACACCCCTAATACGACCTTCAACAACTCATCAGCCAGTTCGTCCATGCCTGCAAGGAATTCGGACTGACTATTAGCATCGAGTAATCGGATATCATCGGTCAGGATGTTTCTGCATCTGCATCAATCAGCATCGCCGACGATCACAGATCACTTCCCATATCTGGGCTAGCGCCCATCTCCAACAACTGATCGCTTGACCTGGAAACGCGTCGCCAAAGCGACAGCCGTGTTGGCCAAATTGCGTGAGAGATAGTAAAGACAACACTCAACTGACCTTGCGTACCAAAATAAACGTGCTTCAGGCATGTCTCCTTAGTATCCGACTTATGGCAACAAATTCGTGGAAGACATACGCGCCAAGCACGAAAATCGCGTGGAAAGCTTCCGTATTCACTGTCTACGGCGTATCCACAACATCAGACGATATCGACATGATGCACACGACTGGAGAAGCCATACTCTCTGTCAAGGTCATCATCAATAGATATAAGCTCATGTGCATCAAACGAATGACATTCATATATGTACGACGAATTAGCCACGGAACATCGTCTCTACCCTATATTATGTTTCAAGGTCATCTTTACTGGTAATGGTAGCCGTTTTCTTATAAAAAAAATATTTGGCATTCATTCACCGAGTAGCCAGTAAATTTGGGTTTGGAATTTTAAAAATATTTATTTTAAAACAATTTTTCAGGAAAATAGCTTTATCAAGTTATTGTTTTTTCTCCAGTATTGATAGGGCTTTTTTCTTAACCTTCTATTTGAGGTACTGTGGTACGCTAGCAGCTTGACTATGTCATTTTCTCTTCAAATTACAAGTGCTGTTCATTTTACTTCTGCTTTTGAAAGTTCTCAGGTGATATGATTATGTGAGACAGTTCTTGGTGATTATGTAACACCAGTTTATAATGTTCGAAGAAGGATGGTTTTCGCATAGCTCTACAGACATAGCTATTGACATAAAGGCATCGATTCAGGTGGCAGGAAACTACTAGGAAATGAAAGCAGCAGCTGACACCATACTGTCCAAAGTAGTCAAAGGGCGAGGAAAAGAAGACACCAATTGAAGTAGAGAAGGGAAAGTCACAGTAAACAGAGAGGCTAATCTGAGCTCTTTACCTCACAGTCCAGTTTTGCCTGCTTCACTTGCAGAAGATATTGGCATACAAACATCAGACTGCTACGCCATTCCAGGCGCTGCACACAACAGAGCCAAATTTCGACCAAAGAAAGGGCTACCATTATCTGGTGAGGTAAATTTTTTTCTTTTTACATTAATGTGGGTGTTGCTCAGGACTCTTTCCTCGGACCTAGTTTGTCTGGCTCATATAAATCTAGAGCATAGCATGAAGAGTCAGGTACTTAACAGAGCGGTACAAGGAGCCGAGTATTTTACCTGCATCTTTAGTGAGGGATCCGTAAGGGTTTGTCCTAATTCTGATCAACGACTTTCCGATTTCATCAGCCCTAGACGCGGTATCTATGCTATTTACTCCTGTTTTAATTGGAACCCTCTGTCTGTTCTACAAACACTTTCATGGAAATTGCTCCGAGGAGCTGCATCCGCTGGTTCCCAGACGTCATGAGTTCCAGCGCCTTACGAAGCTGGCATCCCGCTCTCACCCCTTCACTGTCGAAACTCCCAAATGTAGCCGTCTCTTCTACTCTAATAGCTTCATGGCTCGCACCTCTCGCCTGTGGAACTCCTTTCCCTATTCTAGTTTCCCTGAGAGCTATAATCACCAGCTATTCAAGTGTAATGTCAATCGACATCACCAGTTGCCTTGATCTACCCACTATCCTTCTCCTCATCCTTTCTTCTATCACTCCTATCTGATCTTGCTCTAAATTTTCTGTAACCCCTTGCGTCCCAGTGGCTTCCCGCCTTGCTTAGGGTGAAATGCTTAAAAAAAAAGAAAAAAAAAAAGAAAAAAGTTCGATAGGTTCAATAGTCAAAATGGCAGCTGATCCCAAAATTGATCTATAATCAGGTACTTAATTGGGAGAAGAAATTAATATATATATATATATATATATATATATATATATATATATATATATATATATATATATATAAAACAAATCTCATGTGCCGGTGTCGGGATGTCGGTTTCCTGGGGACTTATCGGCCTGACTCTCATACGTCGAACGCGACGGAGAGTCGATTATATATATATATATATATATGTGTGTGTGTGTGTGTGTGTGTGTGTGTGTGTGTGTGTGTGTGTGTGTGTGAGGAGTAATTGATAGCGGCACGGATTGACGAATCAGAGAGCCGAGTTCAAATTCCATTCGAATCCATTACATCCAATTACGTGTTAATAACCAAAGGAAAGTTATGGACCCAGTTCTTCTCCACCTCCCATGGATAAATAGCATGATAGCCTTATAGGAAAAGGACAACTCTGAATTCAAAATATGCGGAGGGTCGATTGAGGACCTTGTGGCACGTAGTGCACCAGGTCTCTGTATTCGGCGCTTAAAAAGGTGTCGATGGTTCTGCACAAAACCTTCATCACTATAATCAAATCATATGAGCTGGTGTCTGGGCTGTTGGTTCCTAGGAACTGATCTGCTTGACCCTCATTCATTGAAGAGTCAGTATATATATATATATATATATATATATATATATATATATATATATATATATATATAAAATTAATTGATTTAAAATGTTTTTTTCGCTACACAGTTCTAACCATGTTTCAAAAATGGAAGCTAAAAGCCCCGAATTTAATTTTGTAATTAAATTAAAGACATTAGTTCCATTTCATCCTCAAGCGAATTTTGGAGTAACTTTTAAAATTACTGGGTTTTAAAGACACAGCTAAAATCATTATTCATGTTTCCAAGGTTACAGATGAATCCAATTTACCAGACAAGGGTTGTCTCGGTGTCTATATTTTAATGTATCAGTTATTGCTACGTTTTGGTAGTGGGTAGGGATGTATTTTGTAAAAATAAAAATATCTATAAGAACACCGGATTATCTATCTTACTATTCTTTTTTTATATATATATATATATATATATATATATATATATATATATATATATATATATATATATTAATGCATGTTTCGTTAAATAATAAGTTTATATTTATTATTTAATTTATTGTAATGTCCTTTGTAATCTCTGATGATAGCCTATGTAAGCCACCACACACACACACACACACACATACATATATATATATATATATATATATATATATATATATATATATATATATATATATATAAGTTATGAAGAACTTGGTAATCCGTATGGGTAATCCCAAGGAGGATGAAATCCTGAGAGCTCAATGTAAATCCAGAGCTAATAATTTAAAGAAAAACAGACCACTTTAAGGTACCATTATAATAATTTATTTCACCAGAGCCCTTTTAAAGGATGCCGGATCATAAGATAGCACTTCCAAAAATTGAAAGAAAACGAAAAATGAAATTAAAATTGATGGGTAGTGTAAGTTTTTGTAATTTAACAGAGAGTGTAAAAGGAGTAGTTAAAGGGACATGGTAGAGTATAGGGAGGGATTAATTTCATATCTCTCTCAAGTATACTTTATATTGGGGGAGTAGGAGTGACCAGACCTTGACCTATTTAGATGGTTAAGTTAACGGAAGTGATATATAGAAATGGGAGTAGGGAGAAAAGAAAAGAGAGAGAGGGAAGTAAACAGAAAGAGGCTGTAATTGGGTTTTAGCAATTTATGTAAAGAATAGATTTTAATGCTTGATAGTAATTTAGATGTCTAAAAAAAAACCGAAGAAATTAATATATTACAAATTACATTCATAAATTAGATTCAAACTAATAAAGATGCTACCGTAAATGTTTTTTACAATATTAAAAAAGTACGATTGATCGGGTAAACAAACTGTTATAATTTAAATTTTTTTTAATATGTTCTCTATAAATGTGTTAATAAATATAGTATTTAACCTAAATTAAATCCCTAAACTATTTGTAAAAAAAAATAAATATTGATAGAAAGCTTCATATTAATTTCATCGGGATTTTTTAAATAAGTATACTGTTTACTTATTTTTTTTTTATTAGGTTCGTGAGGGATAATATATATATATATATATATATATATATATATATATATATATATATATATCAAATATGTGTCACAGTTCAATTTATATTACAATGAATGATTCATACAAAAAGTAAATTAGTAAAGTTAATGATAGAAAATGGCGAAATCACTTCGCTAACAAAATTTTAAAGATGCACTAATCTACTAATCACTCACTGAATGTTATGATCCTTGTTTTTTTTTTAAATTATAAGCTGTAGTAGGTCTTTCTTGAATACGCGAGTACTTTCGACTGTACATTCAATCATCTTCAGGCATGGAAATATGGAAATTATTTTGTTTTTAGTAAAATTCAGGTAGCATCCGAGACGAAAAATATAATGCGAATTAAAATATGTATTTTCTTTTTTAATTTGTTAATGATACGGATAGTTTTTTTTTTTTAACTAATATGGCAGTTTCAGTATATATCAATCAATGTGTCATGAACTAAAAAGTTCAATAAGTAGAGTAATGTCTCAGTTGTTATTCCGAAAATTTGCACATCGGATCAGTTCTTTAAAATCAAATATGTGGTGCAGTTCAATTTATATTACAATGCATTCAAACATTATTTACATTATTTGAACTGTTGCCCTCATCTTTGTCGCCATATTTATTACAACGGATAAAGGCATTGGTTAGATCCAGTGACAGGACCCAAAGAGTGTGAGTTCAATACCCGGTTAAGGCAGTGGAGAACTTTCAGGGGGAAAATTAATAGGAGATAACTGATAACTGACATTCATTAAACATAGCACGTGGAACTAGAACAGTCTACCCCAGTGAGCGAAATAAAGGGTTCAGTTCGAAATTCCAACCACCTGAAGAAGGCCGGAGCGTACAACGGCCGAAATGTTGTAATACACATGGCGACAAAAATGAGGACAATAGTCCGAATACCTCATCTCGGAAATATAGACAGATGCATTCAAACATATTTCATTAAATATTAAATGTGCTCAGTTATAATTCCTTTTAAATTAACCGTTGTGGTTACAATGTTTTGTAAACAAGCGCTCCCAATGCAAGGGGGTAACCAAAGATGGTAAATAGCAACAAGGTGTTAAATGTTAGTCAACTCAAATGCTTTTTAAAACATTACTACAATACTCGTAATAAATTTTGTTCAGTTCTAGTTCGTTGCTTTCGATACAGACCGGTTA
Source organism: Acanthosepion pharaonis (assembly GCA_903632075.3). Lineage (NCBI taxonomy): Eukaryota > Metazoa > Mollusca > Cephalopoda > Sepiida > Sepiidae > Acanthosepion > Acanthosepion pharaonis. Next base: position 1,323,983 of record CAHIKZ030000372.1, on the reverse strand, counting down.
ACAGGAATGTGTCTTTCAATGTTAACTCCTTCACAATACAAGAAAATAGAGCTACTTGTTAATAACACCAATATACTACCCTATGAAAATAATAAATTGATGTAATGAATATGCATACACCTGGGTTCCCCCGCACAGTAATATGATTGGCTGGTGTCAGCCATAAATACAGACTGATGTGGAGGTACAGGACGACGCCTATTTCCTACACCTATTGCCTACCACTACGACGAGGACCAGTCCATTACGGTTACCTGCTAGATTTTCCTACTCGGTTACAGTAGTCCAAAACCACTTTGGTACTTCGAACAAACATATCCCTTTCCGGGACATATCATAAAACAAAAACTTCAAATTTTCGAAACCCTCTTCGGAACCTTCCTTGATGGATTTCACCTTAAGTGAAAGATAATATTTCTCTCTCTCTCTCTCTCTCTCTCTCTCTATATATATATATATATATATATATATATATATATATATATATATATATATGAAAGATAAATATTTCTATTTCTCTGAAGACAGAGAAATAGAAATATTTATTATAGAATAGGCATAATATAATATTTAACGAAACATGATTGAATATATATATATATATATATATATATATATATATATATATTGTGTGTGTATTTAAGTAGCATTTTTCATTAATGCATGTTTCCTTAAATAATATACATAAGTTTTGTACATTTATTTTAAGTAAATTCCTTTCATATTGTCGAATAAGCTTTTTAGCATTAACAATGAAACAGGAAAGATAATCACTATTAATACACGTTTTTATTGTTAATCCTGTCTAAGCTTTTGGCTTACATAAGCTATCATCAGAGATTACAAGGACATTACAATGAATTAAATAATAAATACAAGGACATTACAATGAATTAAATAATAAATATAAACTTGTCTCTATTATTTAACGAAACATGCATTAATATATATATATATATATATATATATATATATATATATATATATATATATATATATATATATACTGACTCTACCGTCATTTCAATGTATGAGGGTCAACCAGATCAGTTCCTAGGAACCAACAGCCCAGACACCAGCTCATATGATTATATGATTATAGTGATGAAGGTTTTGTGCAGAACCATCCACACCTTTTTAAGCGCCGAATACAGAGACCTGGTGCACTACGTGCCACAAGGTCCCTAAACGACCCTCCGCAGGTTTTGAATTCAAAGTTGTCCTCCTAGACCAGTTGCCATCCAAGGCTATCGAAGCTGGAGGGAAAGGGTTGACAATTAATACCTTTCCCAAGGTTATTAGCGCGTAAGTGAATGTAATGGATTCGATTGGAATTCGAACTCGGCTCTCCGATTCCGCAATCCACCGTGCCTCCTCTTTTTTCTCTCTCTCTCTCCCTCTCTCTCTCTCTCTCTCTCTATATATATATATATATATATATATATATATATATATATATTCTGTGTATTTAGACAACAAATGTTCTTTAAGGCTATAGTTTCGGAGTAATTATGATAAACTCTTCGCTATGGTACATAGACTTTATGGATTTAAGCGCAGTACTAGATTGCCGGCTAGGTCTCTTCAATTCACGTTCAAACTGGTTAGCGGTAAACGGAAATTAATCAGTTTCTTTTCTCGTAATTCTCATTTATAGAAGTCTCTTTTAGTTCCATGATTTCCAGCCAACATTAACCTTCAAAAAACTTCAATTCAGTCTCTGTTGTAATCTTCTGTCTTCTTGAGTACTCTTCTATTGTTCTCACTGCTTAGTAATATTTCTCTTTTTTTTTTCCTCGCTACCTCTTGCTTTCCTGTCTGCTGGAAGTCCTCATCTGTTCCAGGGTCGGACGATTCACCCGAAGTCTTAAACGAATTCGGGTGAATCGTCCGACCCTTCCGACAATTAGCCTTTTACCTCTCTTTGGGATCTGAATTGGTTAAGTATCTTATATCGCAGGCTTCTTTCAGACAAGCAATATGGCTTTCGTTTCTACAGGTCAACTATTGATGTACTGATTATAATTGCGGAATGAGACTGTCAAGCTCTAGATCAGATGTTCTCAACCAGGGGTAAATTTGCCCCTAGGGGGTAAAAAATGATATAGTTGGGGGTAAATAATTGAAGTACCTGATAATTTAAAAAAACCGCCTGAAAGCCGATGATGATATGAGAGTAGCATTATCAGAAACAGCTCCTTGCATTAACAAACTGATTGACTCAATTGAATCAGCAGTTTTCCCACTGAAAATGCTTCTGGTGTTTCTGTTCATTATCTTTTGTAATACAAATTAACTTCATAAGTTTCTATTTAGAAAACGTTTGATTTTCTTCTTTTTTTTATACGAATATATAATACTATTTTTATACAAAACCCAAAGTCCTAAACAATAAAAAGGTTCTTTCTGACCTTCTTTGTTTTTCTGTCACTTTATGACATTGATGTACAAATGAATGATGGATTTCTAATTTTTTGATCAGAATAATTAATTTTTACTAATTTTTAGTATTTGTCAGTATTTTTTATTTCTGTTTTGTTATTTTTACTAATGACTAATTTGCACAATTTTTAGTCACAAATTAGTCAGTACTAATCATAATCATTCATTAAAAAAAAATTTTTTTTACTATTTTCCAAAAATTTTTTAAATTGCCCCCCCAAAAATACTAAAACCAATTTTTTTTTTGAATGAATGATTATGATTAGTATTAATTTGTAGATCCACTAATACAGCGGATAAAATGAATAATTTTTTTTTATTAATGACTACAAACATTAATAAAAATACTGAATTTTATACAGAGTACTAACTTGTACTAAAAAATTAGTAGATTAGGACTAAATAAGAAATCAGTATTTTGAGTGTCGCTTAGTATATTTTTAGGCACAGTATTTTGACTAAAAAAAACCCCTTAGTATTTTGAATGAAAAAATCATTCATTCATTTAGTCACGAAATTGTACATCAATGCTTTATGATGGCTATGTATTTTTTGTATGGGAGTAGGAGGGTAAACGGAGAAATACATAAAGCTGAGGGGGTCAATGATAGAGGAAAGGTTGAGAATGGCTGGTCTAGATAATAACGGTCAAGGCCAGGCTGTAGCTTTGGACATCTAAAAAGCCTTTGACGGGTTTTAATCCCCAAGCTTAAAAATTACGGTGTCTCCAGGAAAATTTTTTGAGCTGATCAAATGTTTCCTATCGAATTTTAAAATGGTAACTCTTCCAGATCCCTTTGTACTAATGCAGGTGTCCACCAGCTCACCATCCTTAGTTCTACTTCGCTTTCATTAATGACCTTCCCGATGACATCGTCTCTCAACTTCGTATCTACGCTGATGACACAATCATTTAATCCTGTCTGATCAGTCTGATAAGGTCTTGTGGAACCGTGCAGGGATTTCCACCTAGTTTTACGTGCGCGCGCGTATTGCACCCCTTCCTTCCACTTCGGCTAGATATAGTAGTAAACAGCCGTTTGTTGACGACGTGAGGAAGTTACTGGCGGCTACTGATTCCAGTTAGAACAGGATTTGAAGTTTTCCCGCGCATTCTCTGACGTCACTGACGAACGGCGTTTTTCAAATCAGTCGCTGCCTGGTTTTTAAGCAAAAAGGTCGACTCATTTATTTCGCGGCCCTTACCCATACGCGGGTCGGAATATCTTAACTAACCAAAACTTCCTAGTGACTCCTTGGCTCATCACGCCGAATCTCTTCATGTGATTGCAATTTTTCTGCGATTAACTTATTTGAACTTTTCTCCGTTTTTCTACCAGAGAACGGAGCGTTTACGACATTGTCGTCATCACACTTTTACAATAACTAATTCCTCGTCCTGAAGCGAACAACTTGCTCGAACTTTCCTCCGTTCACTATTAGGGAACGTAGAGTTTTTCGACACGGTCGATTGATAAACTTCACATACACCTTTTGAACTCTAACCTTTACGAACCAGTTAAAAAAAAAAGAAGATAACATTACACACACATTACAAAAATCTCGCAGTGAGTATTTTTCCTTGTTGTGTATGCATGTACCTTTTGTATAAGAAGACTCAGCTCCAGAACTTTCCTTCTGAAGAAACTTTTCCCGCCTTAGACATTTTGATTTTCGTTTTGGCGCGGAACATTAACATTCTATTACTGACTACTTGTCACTACATTATACAATTTGCCTACTGGCTAAGAACTAGTTTTACTTTTCTGATAGTCTCCACTGTTTGAGACAAAATACTTTTTATAAAAGAAAGTTTTGTATTTGTTTTCCACCAGACTCATTTTCGTCATTCCTTCTGGCTACCTATTTTTACATTTTTTTTTGATGCACGTGTTGAATACAGTTATTTTTATTCTAATTTTTTTTTTACTTTGCTAGTGGATTCGGTAGTCGTGAGTAGTGTCTGGCACAAGGGCACCTTTTCCTAGGCCAGCACTGCATGCTACCGGGTCTGCTACAGTCTAAATGGCATCTGATATCCAAAACAACCTTCAGTCAGTTGTTAACTGGGGCAAAGGATGGCTTGTTAATTTTAATTGTTCTAAAGTCTAAAATGTTCTCTATTAATCATATGAGAGAACCATCTCTGCCTTCCATCAGCATGGGGGATTTTGACCCCCAGGAAAGTGATTCGCTGTGCCTTCTTTGGCTAACGTTATTGGCTTTCATGGAGTGGAAAAGCAATATTGAATCCATTGCTAGGTCAGTTGCTAAAACAGTTGGTTCACTGTGTCGTGCAAGACAATTTTTCTCACCAGAATCTCATCTTACATATCTATAATTCTACCATTCGTCCATTCTTAGAATATTGCTGCCACATATGGTCTGGTGCTCTTGATATTTTTCTCGGGCCCCTTGAGAAGATTCGAAGAAGAATCAGCAATATTATTAGTCTAGGTGTGGCATCTAGTCTGCAGTCACTTTCCACCGCAGTAATGTTTTCTCTCTTTGTATTTTCAATAAATACATTTATGGTAATTGTTAGAATGAGTTCTTCGCTAGACTCTTTGAATGTAAGCTTATCACTAGACTGATGACGAGGTCTTACCAATTTAGAGATGAGATGACTAGATGTAACCGTAAATTCGATATTAACAGTTTATTTTCTCGCACTACTCGATTGTGGAACTTCTGTCCGATTCAAGCATTCCAGCCAAATTTAATTAGCAAAAGGTTACAAGTTAATCGCTATGTATTGTCCTCCTGATTATTCATCTTTTGTTTCTACTCCTTAACAACGTTTCTGTTTCTAACTATTCCACACCCAGCAACCACTTATGTCTCAGTCGCTTTACTGCCTTGCATGGGGTGAAATAATTAAAAAAAAAAAACTCTTTCGGCGCAGATAACCGCTACCCAAGACACGTATCTGTTCTTAGTAGGTTTGGCTTAATAGTTTTGTTTGCTTTTTGACAAAAGTCTGTATTTTCGAAAATAAAACAAATAATAATAATAATAATAATAAAAACTGGTGAAAGGCGGGCGATGGAAAATGGCGTCAGAATCGAGTAAAATTAACTGCAACACATTGAGGCGAGCAATTTGTATCGATGTCGTTCCTGTTGCACAAAATATTCTGAATAAGTACAGGAAATAAATACAAGAGTCGGAAAAACAACTTTTGTCAATTCAGACGTGCTGATAACTCATCATTTTAAGCTGACAAATGCATTTAGCTTTACTTGTTGACTAATGGTTGCTGCCTCGATTGGCAATGACTAAATCAGATATCACAACATTATTAATGTGACAGACAAGAAAATAAATAAAAGATGCAAAAGTTCTGATAAATTACAATCGATTGTAATTAAGTGACGGACGCAATATCCGTTGAAACTTTCGATGTAGAACTTATAATGCTAAAACCTGTGATGAACAGCGTGCTAGGCATTTTTCAGCTGGTGCAAGACGATATGGCAGATTGTTGATATATGGTAACCAAAAAAAAAGGCCTTGCCGTTTTTGATATACGAGAAAAAAAGTTATACAACAAATTTTACAAACCGTTAGTTTTCCAATGAATCCCCATCGTCATCTAGAATATTTTGCCACCTTGTCTCTAGCTGTGCAATGCCATGGCTATAAAAATCAGGTGTCTTGGACACAACTAAGTCTGTAAGACGCTACCTCAAGTCTGCCTCGTTTTCGAAGGTTTGCACACGTTCATGGTTGTCCGGGGAATGGAATAAAACCTTTGCAGTTGTCTTGATAAAATCCCTCACAGAACGAATCAGCTAAGATAATGGAAGATTTTAGAGGCTATTGAGTAGACATGGAATTTTGGGTCCGAATATGGTCATTAGTAGGAATTGTTTAATGTTATTTGTTATTATTTATTATTGATAATTTAATTATTTGTTGTCGATTATCATTATTAAATTTACTTGTGTTTATAAGAACATCTATAGTTTTACTTAAGTTGTTTATTTATTTATGTACTTATTTAGATTTTTTTTATTTGTTATTTTATTATCATTATTTTTTTCGGAGGTTTGTTTAGTTTAAAGAATTGTATTTTTTATATTATACCGGTTGATATTTTTTCGACCCAAATGTTGTTCGTCAATGGGCACATGTTTCAGGACTATTTTTCACGCTGAATCTGAAAATCAAGTTCAATTTTTCCAATCACAGAACCTTTTTTCAGTACAGATAATTTTTATTTTTTCTTAATATAGGTCAAATTATCCATTTAATTGTGATATGATATGGCCAAGTAGAATCAAACTTAAACGTTTTCAGGTTAGAATAACTTATCATAAAAAAAGAAAAGTATGCTAATAACTTAAAGAATGCATTTTCAGCATTTTCAGTTCAAGCAAAGTTTTCAGAAAAATCTCACACAAAATTAAATTAAGGCAAACAGGTGTCATCAGTTTTTAAATCAGAACAAAGATACAAAGGAATGAAAAAGAAATTCATTTTTGTCCGTCCAAAGGTATAAATCTTTTCTTGGAAACTCTACGGCGCTTTTGAAAAGGTTGATCTCTTTTGATGCTCCATCAGAAATCAGCCATCATTTTAATATCCCATCTGCAAAGTGCCTATTTGGCTATGCCTATCTAGTGTTTGGCGGCTATTTAATCTTTCTAGTCTCAAATACACTTGCCTAGCACCCTAAAAACTCTCATTTATCGATGTTCCCATGCATGTTATACAGAGACTGCATGACAATACCAGACATCGGTAAATTGATATGATAAAATCCCATAAAGGCTTAAAGTGAAAACTACTAATAAAAACTAAAATTACTTCTAAAGAGCTTCTGCTATGAAAAGTTGAGAAGAAAAACAAATCACAGTTTTAACAAGCTAAGAATATTGAGGGCACAAGAACATTTTTCATTGAGATATCCCTCATAAAATCAAGCATTTTCATGTCAGCTTATCTGAACTGAAATAGCTTACAATTCATTTGAAAGTTATTTTGATACGTTTTCTTGAATGAGAAATCATTTTAACATGAAAAGAAATATTTCAACTATGTCACTCGCATATTTAAGCCGTGGCATATCCCTGTGAATTAGGCATTTTGGCCTATTTTAAGCAAAATATAAATTATCTGTACTGAGAAAAACGTGCTGGAATGGGGCAGAATCGGCTTCATTTTCAGATTCAGCGTGAAAAATAGCGCAGTAACATGTGCCCATTGCCCAACCCCAGTTGGGTCGAAAAAATGTCAAAAAAAATATTAGTAGAAAAGACGGAGGGAAGCCACATCACATCTGTGAGAAAGGGAGTGAAGTCGAGATGCCAGGTTAGGATCGATTACATAGCAGATTCTTCTTTGGATTTTGTTCAAGAGATGAATAGCAGAATCAGCAGACCAGATACGGCAACAATATTCAATGTACGACCGGAGTGTAGTACCGAAGATTTTCTTCCGTAAATTCAAGTGATATGATAAAATCTTATGACGGTTTTTAGCTTAATGTGAAAACTACTAATAAAAACTAGAAGTCATTCAAGAACAGCAATTTTAAAGAGCTTCTGCTATGAAAAGTAGAGAAGAAACACAAATCCCAGTTTTAAGAGGCTAAGAACATTGAGGGCACAAGAACATTTTTCATTGAGATATCCCTCATAAAATCAAGCATTATCTGAACTGAAATAGCTTAGAAATCATGTTGAAAGTTATTTGGATACTATTTCTTTTAATATAAATCATTTTAACATGAAAGAAAATGTTTTGACGATATCACACGAATATTTAAGCCGTGGCATATCCTTGTGAATTAGGGTATTTTGGCCTATTTTAAGCAGAATAGAAATGATCTGTACTGAGAAAACGAAATGCAATGGGATTAAAATGAATTTGAGTTTCAGATTCAGGGTGAAAAAATAACCCAGAAACATATACCCATTGCCCAACGGCATTTGGATCGAAAAATGTCAATCGGTGTTATCATCATTGTTCACAGTGCGTATATTTGCATTTTTCATGGCGATATTTTAGGAGCTATTCGTTTTTAGTTTTCGATTTCTAAGTAACGTAGTAGAAATTTATTTCCTAGTCTGCATTTTGAGATGAGTTCTGATCGTTTCTTTAGTAGTCTGTGCTGATCTGAGAAGTTGATTATTCTTATTTTTAATATCATACACTGATTCTATTTTCTTTATTTTCCATATTTTTTGTGTATTTTTTATTTTCCCATATATATTTAGAAAGGGTTGTGATGTTCGCGTTTACTATTTGTGAAGTATTTTTTGTGTGCATAGAATCTTTATTTCCAGGATACATCTGTTAATCTGATGTATATTTTTCTTAGTTATTTGCTGATTTTACACTGGCTTGGTATATTATATTATTTTGGAAGCGAATGTCATTTAAAGGATATATATATATACAGTTACAGGTGGGTTTGTTGTTTAATTTTCTGTTTTAGTTGTTATTAGTTTTGTACTGTTCCCGGTTTCAACTGTAGCTGATTTTTACTGCGTCTTTATTGAATATTTTGTACAGAGTGCTTGATGTAGTATATATATATATATATATATATATATATATATATATATATATATATATATATGTATGTACACACAAAGTTTAATGAACATTTTCCTACGTTTTTGTTGTACGAAGGGTTAAATCAAATATTTTTTAAATACTTGCGCTTATGTTTCTCTTTTTTGTCTATTGCAGTTTCTGAGGATTAAGAGGCCATCGTTCCTGTAGAGATCTATATAATTTTTATCGATTATTTTTCCTAGTTCATGTACTAAATGTCTGTCCTTAAATTTTTTGAACCATCAAATCTTCCCATTCTAACGTCAAACGTTCCTTTCTTTAACCACACGTCTTAGATATCAAATAATCCCGATTCCCAGCAGTGTTTGATGATTTTTAATTCATTTCTGCTTATTTTTATTTATTTTTGAGCTAATGAGATGGGCTGAGATGATATATATATATATATATATATATATATATATATATATATATATATGAAGAAATATAATATTAAGGTGTGCTATATTTATGGGATAAAGTGCTCAATATCAGAGATAGAGCGTATATAATATAATATAAATATATAAGAGAACATTGATGTCAACACTCAGAGGCGACAGGCTGTTTCATCCCAGACGCACTCCCGCCAAATTAACCGCCAGAGTGGATTACCCAAAATGCACCACTGACCCATATATATATAAATAGCCGAGAAATAAATCCAACACACGCTGCCTGACGATTTCGTCTAGCATGAAACAGCCTGTCGCTTCTGAGTGCTGACTTCAATGTTCACTTATACACACACACACACACACACACACACACATATATATATATATATATATATATATATACAAGACGGGGAAATAATCTACCCACATTAAATAAAATATCTCTCATCACAGGTGAATGTATTTAGAAGTGTGTATAAAATATATAATATGCGTACAAAATAATAATAATTATAATAATACTCATAATAATAATAATAATAATAATAATAATAATATTTGTACTCACAAGTACAGACCACATAGACTTTATCTATGTAAAATATGTGTAATATAATTTTTTTTTGCTCGAAATGGAAAATGTCACGATGCCATCTTTGATCTTAGGTCTCTGGTTGGGACCCGGAAAGAGACGAGTGTAGATAATAATAATAATAATAATAATAATAATAATAATAATAATGCATATAACCATCTTGTACATTCTTTCTGGTGGATTCTATGTCCATGTAACCGTTTGACACCATTTTGCTCCAATTAGAATATCAGCCTATCAAAAAAAAAAAAAAAAATACTAGTATGCCGCCAACAAAATCTTGTTTATAATACTGACAATACCCAGGTCTTAATAATTGTTACTTAAAAGCACACCACTGACATCCTCCTAAACGGTGACGTAATGGGTACAGGAGTTTAAACGCATCTTGCTACCCTCTAGGGGTCGTAAGTTCAATTGCTAGATTAGGCATTAAAGAAATTCGTTCATTCCGAACGAACTGGTATCACAGAAAGAAAAATAATATAATTAGGAACAGACCATTAGACCCTGTCAAATACAACTGATGAGCAATGGTTAGAAAACTTTTCAGGAAAATATTTCTAATTTGGTAAATTTTTTTTGCGTCTTTTTTACGCAATGTGCCAGATTAAATTCTTTTAAAATCATCTTTATTGATATATTCTCAAATGAAATAATACCGTCATCGAATCATCGATGGGCAGCCATTTTTCGATTTACCTTTATATGATAGAAAAATGTATTACATTTGGACGGCGTCAAGTGACAGACCCCGAAAAAGAATTGGAAAGGAAACAGTGGCTCCTGCTGGCCGACAAGGCGGGGAAAACAATCAAGACGGAAGAGACTACCGGAAGTTGGTTCGTACATTAGACCAGGTCGCCCACCGCCTGAAATCGAAGAGTGACGACAACACATGTCACCGTGGGCATAAACTCAGTTGTGTCGCGATGAAGCGTCCGCGTCCGGTTGGACGTTGCGTTCGTCATATCATTGGTCCGAGAGTCGCTATTAATTCTGCCACTGTCCGCCCGTCTTTCGACGCCATTTACAGCGATGGCTGGTTGTAATTGATATCTTAAAACGTTTTTCAGTTTTCTAATTGTGTTCATCATCAATCGTTACTAAACATAGCATAGTGTGGCACAAGGATAAAAATGTGAGGCCGCCTAATCATGACTGAACTTGTTACGGTAGCAACAGTAGAATAGGGCGTTAATCCCATCCAAAGCATAAAAATCAGGCACATGCTGAAAAGAGATCTTGCACCGTTCTGTAGAAATACATGATAAAAAGACACCCAGTGAGAATCGAATTGATTATACAAATAATGCTTTACAAGAGTAGCTTGTATATGCCTGTTTCTTAGAAAACGATCTTAAAGTTCAGATAATTACGGCAAAAAACCTTAAGTTAGGTAATGCCAGAGAGGAACGAACGTATTTAAAATTAATTTTTGATTGTCTATTTTGCTAATCATACTGCAGTAATGGAATGTCCCACACTTCTTATCGTCTATGTGGACTGACTATATCATTAGCTATATATGGTGAGCACAGGATATACCTGGGGACTTGCTTCGGCAATTTGTTGGAGATTCGTCTCCAGCTATGCTAGTCGAACTCTCTGCCTTAGGGCGGAGAGGAACCCAGACAAGGCTACGCCGACCCCGTTTTTTTTACGGCTACCCGACCACGTTTTTTACGGGGTCTACAGGGAATTTTTGACGGAGCCCACGGGCTCGGTTTTACCCCGCCTTAAAAAAGGCATTGTGCCACATCCTGCCTTGCGGGGTGGTGAGGTAAATAACCTTGCTTCGGCAATTAGTTGGAGATTCGTCTCCAACTATGCTAGTCGAACTCTCTACCTTCGGGCAGAGAGGAACCCAGACGAGGCTATGCCGAAGAGCAGAGTGCCGTCTGGGGTGGTAGACAGCTACCCGACCCTGTTTTTTACGTGGTCCACGGGGAAGTTTTGTCGATTAAAGGTAGCTGTTTAGTTTTGTAGGCGTTAAAATTTACAAGCGTTTTCTTGCACCAGTTAACCACCGATTGGCGATCATTTTCGAGAGTAGCTGACATAACTATTTTACTCCTGCCATCGGCATGAATACTGAGTTGAGAACTCATGACACCGGGAAGATCGTTAATAGAGAAGTGCATTCCCGTTGCCTTCTCCACGGTGTTTTTATTGAGACACTAAATAATATCTATATATCCATTGACACATGAAGAATTCTTGCGACCTTTGGTAGGTCTTATTTTACAATAACAATAATTTTACAATTATTATAAACGTTTTCTAACTACCCTCCTGAAATGGAGGGGGGGGTCATTCAACAAAAGAGTTAGAAAAAGCAAGTTTAAACTTAGTTAAATTTTGAAACGATTTTTTAAATTTAATAAACCCAAAGAAAAATTTTCAGAGTTGACAAGGAAACTTGAGGCAAAAGACATGTTCTACTACAGAAGGATGATGAGAATACCATAGACAGATTATGTGACTAAAGAGAAAGTTTTGATGAAAATGAAAACAAATAGAACACTTGTATTCAGACTCTGGAACATTTAGAATTTCTTGGACAGATAATGAAGAAAGAACGTTGAGAGAATTTGACGCTCACAGGACGTACAAGTGAGATAGAGGAAATCATCGAGTCATCTTCCTAAAGAGCTAGTATAAATGGATGAAACAACCTGGGGTGTGAGGGATAGTAAAAACAAAACAAAAAAAAACAAACAAAAAAAACCCCACAAATATGGCTAAAAGGTACAAATGATAAGAAATTATGGAGAGCCATGATTTCCCACGTCCTGAAAGGACAAGTCACATAGAAGAAGTGCTACTAATTAGAAGTTCAATTAAAATCTTTAACCTGTGGAGTTTTTAAAAATGTATCTGGATTCTCAACTTGATGTGCAATCTGTCAACCATGCTTGAAGTTCCACAATATTTGATTAAGAAACAATTTGATGCTAACTGGTAGATCAGTCTTGTTTTACAGCTAAGTTATAAACAGATCCCCCACTTTTCATCATAGATTTTATAGATTATGTAAAAGGTTTTGATAAATTACCTCACAAAGAACTGTTTAAACTGCTTGTGTTAAATAATAGTTTCATACTATTATTTTTTTAGTGTATTTTGGCTCAGACGTTCTGAAATTGACCTTTAAGGTCGGATGGCAGACAAAATAGGGATGTCGATTTTGACTGACTGAGTCGAACGCGAGAATGTTAAAAAGATAGAAAGTGATTTCAGGGAGTTAAGTTTTTACACGTCGAAGAATGTGGGCGTGTTATTTTCGTGTATGGGACTTGCTCCACAGTGGGGGTGATAGAGCGACCCCACCGGCTAGTTAAAAATGCACATGTCGACATGTCTAATAAAATAAATAAGTTTAAAATCCCTTTTGTTGAAGTTCTCATTTTACCTCCGAATAAACCAAGTAGCGTTCACCCGGCCGAGAGAAGAAAGAAATGAAGACAACTTTATTATGATCGCCTAAAAAACGTCAGCTAAGCAATACTTAGAACGAAGGGGCTGTACAACATATTGTTTTTTTAGCGCAGTGATCAAGATCTCGCCAGAAGATAAGGGATATACAACACTAGATAACCTTGATATATTTGGAAAGAATATTAAAATTATCCAGAACTTATACTGGCAGCAAACCGCGTGCATACGGATAGAAAATGAGTTCAGTAAATATCAATCAGTCAGTTATGTGTCACGCTTAGGCGATCATGTATCTTTCGATACATCACTGACAAGGCAGATTTTTTCCCGCGGTAGGTTACCATTTCATAGACCAGTTACCATCAAAGGTTACAGAACCTGGACTGTCTTGCTATTTTACCCATAGCTGGGGGGGGAGAAAAAGAGGATTCATACTTTTCCCAAGGGTATTAGCACGTAAGTGAATGCAATGGATGTTGACCATGTTCACCATAGTCTATGAATATAGAATCCAGCGCAGTACGTAATCTGTTCAATGAAACAACGTTAAAGATTAACAGTCACGAGTCAGACACTCTACTGAATCTGACTATATCGCCAATACCACCAGCAGCTGTTCAGTAATTCTTCAGTCTTCGATATCAAAGGCTGGCAGTGATATTTAGCCACCACCCACCACGAGGGTTACATGTGGCACAAGGCCGGGATCAACGTGGGATATCCGAGCCCGTAGGCTCAGCCAAAAATATTCCCTATTCGAACGCGTATAAACGGGTTCAGGGTCTGTCTACCTCCCCGAACGAGATTCTGCCCTTCGGCGGAGCCTCGTCCGGGTTATCAAAGGCTGGCAGTGAATATTCGGAAAAAACATGGCCGCCTTTATACACGTCGCATTGAATATTTTGAGCCTTCTGATTGGTTAACCCTTCTATTGGTGAACTATAAAATGAGTCGGCTCATTTTGGCTGGCCCACTAGTACCCCAAAATTCCAATAATGGATTTAACTGGAATTCGAACTTGGCTCTCCCATTTCTCAATCCGAGCCGCTAACATTGCACCACCGTGCCTACAGAAAGGGGTGTAAGACAAGGATGTGTTTTCTCACTGGACTTATCTAACCTATATAGTGAGGCGATTCTGAGAGAATTAGAAGTCCTACCAGAATTCATTATTCACAGCCAACATTTTAACAACTTAAGATATGAAGATGATACAGTGTTGATAGCATAGTAATATGGAAAGAGACAACGATGTGCCTTCTCACCGGACTTATTCAACCGATACAATCTTTACAATGAGGCGATTCTTAGAGAATTAGATGTCATATCAGGATTCATTAATGGCGGCCACAGTCTTAACAACATAAGATATGTAGATGACACAGTGCTGACAGCAGACACCGAAAGTAAGCTACAAAACTTTTACAGAATTTAGCGAAGAAAAGCGAAAGGACTGAACTTCAATTTCAAGAAGACAAAATGCATGGTTGTTAGAAAAAGAAACACCTTAACATGGAATTTAGACATTGGAAATTTCAAAATCAAACCAGTACAACAATTTAAATATCTGGGAAGTGTTTTAACAGAAAACGGAAAGAAAGCACGATAGTGAAATGTGAAGCACATTGAGATAGAGAAAGATGCCTTCCAAAAGCTAAGCAAAGTATTAAAGACAGGAAAATTTCATTAGAAATAAAAAAAAAAAGGAGTATTGCACTATTATGTAATATCGGTCTCCCAATATGGCAGTGAACGCTAAGTAATCTCATCATAGATGAAGAAGAGACTTGAACCAACAGAAATATGGTTCTACAGGAGGATGGTGAGAATACCATGGGCCAAAGATATAAGCAACGATGAAATTTTAGATAAAATGGAATGACATTTATGCAGATTGGAGGCAACATGAACAGAGGTAAATGATGCGTTACCTTAAATCCGTGGAAGAAATAAGTGTATTACAAGTAACAAAGGACAGGAAATTGTGGAGAGCTATGATCACAAACAACCTGAAAGGACGCGGTCAATAGAAGAGAGGATACTTTCAAAAGATTTGCCTTACGACATTTTAAAATGACCATGATTAATTTTTGCTACTCGTGAGAAGATGGCCAATCCAAAATTCATAAAATCTGTTTTTTTTTTTTAATGCATCCGAATTCACTTGCTTTGTAGCTCGATCTGACCAATTTATTTGTAGAGCTTCAATATTAGATTAAGAATGTTAATTCGGTGACCAATTTTTTTTACAACTAAGTAAGAAACAGATCCCTCAATTTTTGTCATAGTATATCCCTGTAGATCTCTACTCTAAGCTCAAGACCATTTCACATTGAAAAACCGGTTTTCGTGCGATCACTAAAGTTAAGCAGCATCGATCCTGGTCATTACTTAGATGGGTGACCGCTTGGGAATACCAGCTGATGTAAACTTGGATGTGCAGGCGGTGTAATGGATAACGGTTCGGAATTGGAAATCAAAACGCCGAGTTCCAATTCAAGTCGAGTTTGTTATATTCATTTATAAGCAAATAGTCTTTGTAAAGGTATGAATCCATCCCTTCTCCTCCAGCTATGGGTTAATTAGTAGGACTTTTATCAATAATTCGTTATCATCTCCAAAAAGATATTGTTACAGTCTAAAAATATTTTCTGGTTTTAAACAACCTGTCTAAATGTTAAGCCTTAGAAAAAAAAATCAGTCTAAAACAAAGGCATGTTTGCAGGCCTCTGGGATTGATGGTTCACTTTTGAGAGCCCATCGCTACTACATGGTGTCCTTAAATCTTGGTCAAATAGGGTCTGCTAAAGGAGAAGGTGAACTCAATGAAAATGACAGATGCAACACACTTGATTGAATGCATAAAGAGTAAATATGCTTTTGCTGACGGCAATGTGGAGGTATTACATCAGGTTCACGTGTATTTTGTAAAGCGTATTAACTTTTGCATAATAAATGATGGAAAACATAATGAAGAAATATGCATTTTTTTGCCTCTGTGTTTAGACTTTACGGACAACCTGTACATATAAAATATGTTTTTTTTTCTTCTTTTAACCCAGTTTAATTTAGATTATCCATGAGAAGACCAATTCAGAATTGAAATAACTCAAGGTTGAAATGACTACCCGTATATAATAAAACTAGCGACCTCATATGGAGAGAAAACATTGTCCAGAAAACTATCAACTCAACCGTGAACAATAGGCTCAGTGTTTCGAAAGTTTATAATATTCCTTGTCCTCTGATGCATCAATCATTTTATTGATCAGAAACTAATTCAGACCCCCGACCCCACATCATTTCGGGTCCGCTTGCGATTGTTGTTTATATATATTAGACAGTTGTATATATATATATATATATATATATATATATATATAATATAGGATGTGTGTGTGTGTGTAACGAATGCACGGCCGCAATTTTCGATGGATTTGCACCAAAATTTACATGCACATTCTCCAAGTTAGCGGAAAGGCCAAGACCGACATTGCATTTCCCAACTCCCACCGATAGTGGAAATAATCGATTTTTTCATGCTTTTACGGCAGTTTTCATGTAGTTTGCCTGCCACGAACAGGCAGGAAGATTCTATTGGCCAGCGTCAGAGCCAACAGCTGACTGACATGAATGTTAACTAGCATGCTAGCATGCAAAAAAAATCGATAGCTGCATTCGTCACAAGTGGGAAAAATTTAAATCTGCATGGCACTTTACTCCAATTGGCTCATTCGCTTGCTTAAACACAACGTTGATTCTGATTCTGCAGAACTGCGTTGGGTGTGAAAAAGTATTTGTTGTTAACATTCTTTTTTCATTCGGTTTTTCCAGTTACGAGTCCTTTTTTTTAAAGCTGATCGTTTTATGTTCATTTTGTTTAGTTCTTTTTTCGTAACAGATGTTTAGTATAGAGCTTAGAAAAAATTTGCAGTGTGAGAAAGGCAAGAAGTAAGGCATGTAGCAACATCAGCACGGCAAAGGGCACTCCTTTAAAGGCAAGGAAGGGTAAAAGTATTTTAAGTCAAGTGATAGCGATTGCTGTATGAGTCGTACGATTTTTTTAATCAAGCACGGGCAACGCCGGGCCATGCTGCTAGTATATATATATATATATATATATATATATATATATATATATATGTGTGTGTGTGAAGAAATATTTGGGTATTTAGAGTGATCATATATAGTAATTCATCGAAATGTATCGAAATGGTCCGGGTTCGATGTTCGGTAGTGGATGCGCACTGCTGATGAGTTCCAAATAGGACGAAACGGCATATATATATATATATATATATATATATATATATATATATATATATATGAATTTTCATATACGAGGTCTTTATAGGAGTTTTGTCTGAAAAGTAATGGGACTTGCGTCCAAAACACTTTATTTCACTTCGAAACAACGCACTACATGATTTCCCTTCAAAGCAATCCCCTAGAGTCTAATGCCCTTTTCAATCTTTCTCTACCTCGCTTCTATGCACTACTGAAAGGATTTTTCCTCTACGCCCTTCAGATCTGTCGTTACGGCCCTCTTGATGGCATCCATGCCTTCAAAACGTGTGCCCTTGATGATCTCCTTGAGTTTGAGGAAAAGAAGACGGTCATACCATGCAAGATCAGGTGAATAGGGATTTTTTTCCCAGTACAGCGATGATCAAATTGGTCAGGAAATGCACAGGGCGTTGTGAGCAGGTGCATGGTTTGCGTTGTTTGTCCTGCTGCAGCTCTCACATGCGAAAAAAAAAAGTGCATGGTTGCAGAAAGCTAAGATCATAGTTATTTTCTTCTTCTTCTTCTTCTTCTTCTTCTTCTTCTTCTTCTTCTTCTTCTTCTTCTCCTTTCTTTCCTTGCTTATCCTTCTTTCGCAATAAAGCTCACACAGCACAGCTAGTCCTATTATTTTTCAGAGAAACCTTATATATATATATATATATATATATATAGTTTTAAAAAAAGGAAACCATTGATTTTAATTTTAAAAGTCTCTAGGGCCTTTTCAGCCAACATCTCATCAGGAGACAATCGTTGGATTAGCGAAAAGAATATTAACGATATTGAAGAGCAAAAAAAAAAAAAAAGAGGGGGAAACACACTAAAATAACAAACAAGTATATATACTTGTAACGAGGGAAGGGATCGTGTAAATAAATTAGCGAGGGACAGTTAAAATAAAATATCCCCCAACAGATTCAGAGACCTTATAAATTCTTTCTGCCGGCAGAGAGAAGGTTTTCTTAATCCTATACAGACCGATTCCAAAATCTTCAAATGATTATTGGAATCGGCTGTATGAATAATTTTAAAACACTCTTTTTTATACAACTTGGCACAAGCTATATTCTCAACTAAATGTTGAGCAATAGCCAGCAGAGAGAAGGTTTTCTTAAACCTATACAATAATGAAATGATATTTATATTTGTAAACCGGATAAGGGTGCTGGTGTTGTTCTACTGGACCGAGTAGATTACATCCAAAAGATGTTGATTATTTTATTGGTCCAGTTGAAACTTGTGACAACACGTACAGAAATGAAATTAAAATTCAGAAACGTCTATTATACTTGTTTAGAAAAGGTTACTTTTCTAAGGAGACTTATGACAGGATTAGACCTTCTGGTTCCCTTAGACCAAGGCTTTATGGTCTTCCTAAAGTTCATAAGAAGGACGTTCCATTGAGACCAATACTTTCAATGATTGGTTCATCCCAATATTCTCTGGCTCAATGGCTTCTGCAGGTCATACAACCGGTCCAAACATTTTTTGCTAAGCATTGTAGACCTGATTCGTTCACGTTTGTTGAACGCCTACAGGCCATACAGTCTTGCCCTGATACTGATTTTTATGTGTTCTTTTGATGTGTCCAGTCTA
Organism: Acanthosepion pharaonis; assembly: GCA_903632075.3. Taxonomy (NCBI): domain Eukaryota; kingdom Metazoa; phylum Mollusca; class Cephalopoda; order Sepiida; family Sepiidae; genus Acanthosepion; species Acanthosepion pharaonis. The sequence continues at coordinate 1,304,657 of CAHIKZ030000372.1, read as the reverse complement.
TTTACCAATGTACCATTGAGGGAAACTATTGATATCTGTGCAGACTTTTTATACGAAGGTAACATTGCTCCACCTCCTTTTCCTAAGGATACATTTATAGATCTCATGATACTATGTACTAGTTCGGTGGAGTTCAGTTTTGACAATATTATGTATAGTCAAGTGGATGGGGTCCAGATGGGCAGTCCCCTTGGCCCTGCATTGGCTGACATTTTTGTGGGCTACCACGAGATGTTACTTTTCGGCAAAGTGTCTAAACCGTTTGTTTACGTTAGATATGTCGATGACCCTAGAGACTTTTAAAATTAAAATCAATGGTTTTTGTTTTTAAAACTATTTATAAATGTTGTACCTCAAAACATTTGTATATATATATATATATATATATATATATATATATATATATAGGGTGTTTCAAAAAGTTGATATCCTTTGAGATGTAAATATCACAGAAAGTACATGATTAAGGCAAATTAAATTAAAAAGTATTAATGTTGAAGATCATAAGATTTATTTTTCCAAATCTGAATGAGAAATTCAAAAGCATGTGGATTATGTGAACACACAAAACGCCTTTTCTCTTCTAGTAAATAACATTTTTATACCTGTAAAGAAAAAGATTAAGGATTAAAGAACGTAAAAATACAAATAAGAAAAACACAAAACATAAAGACATAAAAACATAAAACACACATTAAACATAAAAATGCTATTAAATGTGAAGTTTGTGGTCGTCCGGATCCTTTTGCTCTGCACAGACAGCCTTCCTCTTTGAACTTTTTATGCCATCTCCAAATCTGCATTCCTGTTGGTGACTTTCTAGAGAACTCTCTCATAAATGCACGCTGCACAGTCTTGTTTGACTGTGTTCTAGCAAACTCCAACACACAAAACGCCTTTTCTCTTCTAGTAAATAGCATTTTTATACCTGTAAAAAAAAAAAAGATTAAAGATTAAAGAACATAAAAATACAAATAAGAAAAACACAAAAACATAAAGATATAAAAACATAAAACAAACATTAAACATAAAGATGCTATTAAAATTTGAAGTCATTTGAAGGAGATCTAACAAAGTTATTAGATTGCGAAATGATATCAAATTTTTTGAAACACCCTATATATATATATATATATATATATATATATATATATATATATATATGATTGGTGTATACGGAATAAATTCCAATAACCAACAATTACTATATTTAAAAAGAGTGCTCAATACAAAGTATAGCAAAGATAATTATTTCTTTAAAAATTATAACATAAATATGTTATAAAATCACTACAAAAATAGCAATTTTGTTTCAACACCTCTGGTGTCTTATCAAGTGATGATGTTTGATCTTGATACTTCAACATCATCACTTGATAAGACATCAGAGGTGTTAAAACAAAATGGCTATTTTGTAGTGATTTTATAAATATATTTATGTTATAATTTTTAAATAAATAATTTTATATATATATATATATATATATATATATATATATATATATATATAGTGATTCTCCCGCCGTATTTCACGCATGTGGCTCCGCAATTCAGTTCCTAGGAACCGGCAACCAGACTCAATCACATATGATTTGATTATAGTTGCAAAGCCTTTGTGCAGAACCATCCACATTTTTTCAACGGCCGAATACAGTGACCTGATGCACTACGCGGTATAAGGTCTCCAAACGGCCCTCCGCAGGTTTTGAATTTAGAGTTGTCCTTCTCCTAGACCAGTTGCCATCCAAGGCTATAAAACCTGTTATTTAGCCATAGCTGGACGGAGAAGAAGAGTATTAATACCTTTCCGAATGGTATTAGCACGTTAGTGAATGTAATGGATTCAACTGGAATTCGAACTCGACTCTCCGATTCCTCAATCCGAGCCGCTATCAACTACTCCACGGCGTGCGTGCGTGTGTCTATTGTGTGTGTGTGTGTGTGTGTGTGTGTGTGTGTGTATGCGCGTATATGTATATTTTGTTTTCTTTTTGAATTTGTCGGTCTGATGCATTGGATCGTGATTATGATTCCAATATAATAAATTATAACTATGTAATATTAGTGTTTGAGCCTTTTATATTATATTCATGCTCTGTAGTGTACATTGAGCTCTACCTGGATTTTATCCTCTTGGATATATATATATATATATATATATATATATATATATATATATAGAGAGAGAGAGAGAGAGACACACACACACACATAATATTATTTCTCTTTTCCTCTCTCTCTCTCTCTCTATCTATCTCTCTCTTTATATATATATATTAAATGAATCATTCATACAAAAAACAAATATAGAGGTTAATGATTTAAATGGCGAGATGAATGATTCATGTAATTATAAATTAAACTGCACCTATAATCGAACTATACAGGGTGTTTCAAAAAAATACGCCCAAATCATCACGTGATATATCAAAAACGAAAAAAATTACAAACCTCTAGCATGAACACATTCAAGTTTCATTTCATGTTTTATAAGTGCTCAATGTGGCCACCACCGGCAGCGCGGACAACATCAAGCCGATATGAGAATTCCTCCTAAACGCGCCTCAGCATGTCACGGTCCACCGTGTTGATTGCAGCTGTTATTCGATTTTTCAAGTCGTCGATACTTGCTGGATGTGCTCGAACATAAACTTGGTCTTTAACATACCCCCGCAAGAAAAAGTCACACACAGTGAGGTCCGGGGATTTGGCAGGCCAAGCACAGAGAGCAAGGTCTTTAGCACCTCTCCTCCTAATCCATCGCTGAGGCACGTTTTCATTCAGATCAGCTCTAACCCCGAGATGCCAATGGGGTAGTGTTCCATCTTGCTGAAAAATGAAGTCATTCGAATCTGCTTGCAGTAAAGAGAATAACCAGTTTTGGAGCATTTCGAGATAGGTTTGTCTTCCCACAATTCAGCTGCACCGGAAGTTATACTAACAACAGCGGTGAAACTGACACCTAATCAAACTTTGATAACTACTCTATCAAATAACCACTGATTCAGTCCACTACAATGCTATAGACATGAAAAAACAGTGTAATGATTTTGGCGTATTCTTTTTGAAACACCCTATATATATATATATATATATATATATATATATATATATTCATAGCCTATGAGATTATAATAGAAATGAGAGTACATCAAGAAGAAAAGCAATTATTAGTAGTGAGAAATTAATGCAAGCATTCTTATTCTTCTATGTGCCGTGTCAATTCAGGACGTTGACAATTATGACTCTCCACAATTTCATATCCTTTCTAGAGTTTAATAAATATGATCTTCCTGTTATCTCCCGTACATCCAGTTCTGCATTCATTCAGTCAAGCTCGCCATGTTGGCTGTTTTTCTCTGCCACTCTTGCTGTTAACCTGTTCTGTGAGCATCAATTTTTTCAAATATTCTTATCTCATGTGCCCAAGGGATTTCTTTGTGTTGTCAAGTATAAATGTCTTTTTGTTTCCATTTTCTCTAAAACTTCATCGTTTCTCACATGTTTGGTCTATGGTATCTTAAGCTTAATTCGGTAGAACCATATCTCGTTGCTTCAAATCTCTTCTTCGTCTGTGATGATATTGTCCAGTATTCGCTGCCATAAAGAAAATTGGTTTGTCAGTGATGTAATAAATTTATAAGATTCAACCTCAGCAGCAGTAGTCACAGTAAAAAAAAAGAAGCATTGGTGAGTGAAGTCAAGCGTAACAATTTGGATTTGGTAACATAATTGCCGGAAGACAAAATGCATGGTTGTTAGCAAAAGGGGCAGCCCAACGTGTAAATTACAAAATGGAGATGCCAAAACCATTTCGATATATGGGAAGTGTTTTAACAGATGAAGGAAAGTGCAACACTGAAATCCGAAGGCGGATTGGTATAGTTAAATATGCCTTCCAAAAGTTAAACAAAGTATTAAGAAAAAGGAACCTTTCGTTAGAACCAAAGAAAACTGAACTGTTATGTAATATTCGTCCTCCTATATGGTAGTGAATGCTGAACAATGATCGCACAGATAAAGAAGATAGGTAGATTATGTGTTGTTTATCTCTGTCCCTCTTGCCTTCAATCTGTCCTGTGAGTATAACATTTTCCAGGCCCTCTTTCCTCATTATGTGCCCTACAAATTTCTACGGTCTGTTTTAGATGTTAAGTATAAGGGTCTTTTTACTTCAATTTATTCTAAAACTACATTGTTGCTCAAATGATTGTTCTGGGGTATACACAGCCTCTTCTTTTATTTCGCTGCTTTCCCCGTGGTCAGGTTGTTCAGCATTCACTGCCATAAAGAAAATTGGTTTGTCAGTGTGGTAATAAATTTATAAGAATTCGTAACTTGAATTTTACGTTCTTCCACAATGTTATTTTTTAAAATAATTTCACATTGATTTAAAACCGTATTTGGGCCATATTCGTTCTCTGTTTTTAAAGTTTACGTTTTTTCAAGGCGTCAAATGTTTTTAAGCCGTCAAATGAATGCAAATACAGCAATCAAGCGGTTCGGATCGTAAAGCAAAACGCTAAACACGAAACAATACAAGCGGCTCATAATTGCTGACTAATTTTTTCATCTCCTACTGATAGCGGCAATATTATTACAGGAAATCTAATTAAGAATTTTGACAAGGAACTGTTTACAGAAACGAGGGAAATCAACACAGAAAATTACATTCAAGGCCCCAATTTTATCGTAAAACATGGAGTTTCTATGTATTTATTTATTTTTGTTTTTGTTGCTATCTGATGTTCGGGACAAATGTTCATTTTGCGTTCGGTATTCAAGAATCGAGATATGCGCGTAGCTTTAGCGGTTAACTGCACGACAAGTTGAATCAATGTGCCGAGTTATATAAGAAGCGAATACAGACAAGTGATCGCAGCATTCCGCCTTCAAGACAAGAAAGAACAATACATATAGCCGATGAGACCGAGAAGTGACTTATCTTATTGGCTAGGGTGTAATCCCAGCATGCATCTGTATGCTTTGTCTTTAAATTTGAGGAGAGGGATGATTTTGCAGTCCTTCTCAAGTTAATTGGAACCAGTACGTTCACTTTAGCAGAAATAACCTAAGGATACGTGTGGGTCTCTCTGTTCTTTCCCATTTCTAGATTAAATAGATAGGTAGACTGGGCTGTCTAGCCTTTTTTGGAAACTAGTCTAAGAGAAATTCAACTCTGCATTCAAAATCAATTGTGCGCAGAACGGGAAACTACAACCCGTAAAATAAAATGATCGGTCGCAGAATCAACATTGGTGACTCCTACCGTAGTGAGGATGTGACCATATACACCATAGGCAAATTTACTGGTGCTCGGGAATAGGAGGAATATTCAATAATTGACAGGTTTTCTTTCCTACCATTCCAAGGTTATACAATGAAAATGCATTGCTGTTATTTTCACTATAAAAATATATATTTACACTTACATAGTGTTTTGCGGTTAGTTATTTGCCCATAGCTGGGACCCTTACAGGTGTTACCACCCCGGCTCAGGGTGGACCTGGGATCAATAGCAATTAAGAGGTAGTTCCACGCGCCTCAAAACCGATCAAAACTTGCTGGCGAATGTAGTTTATCGTCATACCCAGGAGGATCTGATAATCATCTAACGAATGCTAATCTCCATTGTTTCTTTTTTAAACAGTTGTAGGGACACAAACGGTGATTCTCTTTCTTCTGTTGATACAATCACGGAGGTCACGTTACAGCCGGCGAGTGACGTCAAGGGACGGAAAGATTAATGATAGTTACGTTGTAGAGCCCAGTGGGACCTATAAAAAAAAAAAACAAACAAACAAATGGCCTAACCAAGTTCATCGAGAAACTGCCGTGACTCCAGTTTTCCCTTCGGTAAATACTACAAGTAAGGTTCCTTTTTTTTACATACCGTATATATATATATATAGTATCGTGCATGTCTTAGTAATATAAAAGTCTCCCTAAAAACAAAGCATGTTTTTCACTCTTTTTCTTTTCTGCCATTTCATTCTGTTCGTAAATACGGTGTTATTATATCACGAATATAATAATGCCCATAATGGGGGAAATACAAACTGGAGAATAATTTTTTCCTTCATAGAAACTTCCCTTTATACAATGACCAACGAGTGGACCAGTTATTTTAAGTAGTGTCGTAAGTTTTTGACATTTACTTTATGACACCAACAAGATCAGATAATGTTTAATTTCCTTGCTTTCAAGGAAATCCAATTCCTCTTCTGTTGTTTCTACGCAATCAGTTATCAGTTAAGGAAACGATGAAGGCCTCGCTGATAAAACATAAGACGAAACTTAATCCGCAATGATCATCATTTGTGTCCCGGGGATTTATCCTGTGTTTGTTTACTCGTAAGCTGTCGTAGTGAAAGGCAAACTTTGTGAAAAACAGATTTTGGGATTAAGCAGACATGTATACCGTGCAAAAGACATACTGTCCGGAGGCGAACGTGATCAAAACGAGGCTCTGAATCCTTCTCAGTTTGGGAGCACATCCAGTCGATAAGATTAGCGGCCATCATGAATGACGGTAGACATTTCCTTCCAGTTAGTCAGTTACAGCTGCTGACTGATGGCTTCGTTTGTTCACGGCGTTTTGTAATTTGACGAAGTGGAGATGGCAGGGAAAATTGAAAGGAAGTTGGGAAGAGGAGGGTTGGGGAAAGTAGCAGAAGAAGGAGAGAGAAGAAAAAAGAAGGAAAATAAGAAGGAGAAAGAAAGGAAAAAGAAAGAGGCGATGATTGGAAGGAAAAAAGAAATAAAGATTTGAGGGAAATAAATAAATGAGTTGAGAGAAAATAAAGAAAGAAAGAGTTGTGAGAAGAAAACAGCGTTAAGAGAAAGAAAGAAAGATAGGAAGAAAGAAAGAAAGAAAGAAAGAGCTTAAAGAAAGAAAGAAAAGTCAAAAGAAAGAAGGAAAAGTCGAGAGAAAGAAAGAAGACCTAAAGGTAAGAAAGAAAGAAAGAAAGAAAGAAAGAAAGAAAGAAAGAAAGAAAGAAAGAAAGAAAGAGCTTAGGGAAAGAAAGAAAGAGTAAACAATAGAGAGAAAGAAAACAATTGTGGGGGAAAAAGAAAAAGATAAGAGAAAGAAAGAAGGAGCTTAAAGAAGGAAAAAAGAAGATGGACCTAAAAGTAAGAAAGAAAGAAAAAGCTTAGAGAAAGAAAGAAAGAAAGAAAGTAAGAGGGGTTAAAGAAAGAGTTAAGAGAAATAAAAAAAAAAAGGGCTAATGGAAGATAGAAAGAAAGAAAAGACGAAAGGAAGAAAAAAAAAAGAAAAGAAAAGAAGAATTAAGATAAACCAACAGCTGAGAAAGAGCTTAGGGAAAGAAAGAACGAAAAAATAATGAAAGGAAGAAAGACAGAAAGAAAGAAAGAAAACAGTGAAGAGAAAAAAGACTAAAAAGAAGATAGACAAAAGTAAATAAATATATAAATAAATAAAGAAAAGAAAAGATTTAGGGGAAAAGAAAGAAAGAAAGAAAGAAAGAGCTTAGGAAAAGAAGGAAAGAAACAAATAGATGGAAGAAAGAAAGAAAGAAAGAAAGAAAGAAAGAAAGAAGTGAAATCGAGTTCCTGGTTGACTTTACCAAATGTCAATCCCTATTTGGTTATTGAATCCCTTAATGCTTGAATCCTATTGATTTATTATTAATAATCGAATTTTATAAACCTATATAATAATGGTTGTTTATTTAAATTCCGATGATATCATATTTTACGGTTGGCGTTAATGAGTTAATATTGGAATTTTGTTTCGGGCACCCAGTGAGGATCAAGCTCACTACTCAGTAGTATTGGTCAAGTAGACTAGTACCCTAGCCTCGCTAATGACTCCGAGGCGCCCTTTTACTAATCACTCAGTTTAATTTGACAAAAGACTCAAAATAGTTGGCACACAGTGAGAATCGAAATTACTACTCACTAAACATTGCTCCACGCCGAAATGTGCTTTATATCAGTTAGAAGGCCAGAGAACAAATCGGCTGAAGCATATTGTAAATTGGTTCGAACTAGACAGTTCTTAAACAAGAGTGTGCATATGTGTATGTGTGTATGCATGCGTGTGCATATGTGTGTATGTTTGTGTATTTATGTGTATGTGTGTATGTGTGTCCCCAACAGTTTGCACTGGAAAGTGATTTTCATTCTGCAGTCTCCAATCTCCCGCAAAAAAAGTCAGGACCATAGTTGGCTGATTGCTTGATTGATTTTGTTTAGCGGCATATCAACACCCCTATGGATTGTTTAATGACGACATCTAAATATTTAAAACAATTTTATAGCTTTAACTAAATATATTTTCATCAAAAGTGTATGCCTCCAACAACGGATGAAATTTATTACTGGCCATTTTGCTATAAAATATATTCTTGGTCATTTTGCTATAAAATTTATTTTTGGCTATTTTGTTATAATATGTATTGTTGGTCATTTTGCATTAAAATGTATTGCTGGTCATTTTGCTATAAAATATATTGTTGGTCATTTTTGTATTTTTGGTCATTTTGCTATAAAATGAATTGCTGGTCATTTTGCTATAGAATGCATTGCTGGTCATTTTGCTATAAAATATATTGTTGGTCATTTTGCTATAAAATGCATTTTTGGTCATTTTGCTATAAAATGAATTGCTGGTCATTTTGCTATAAAATATATTGTTGGTCATTTTGCTATAAAATGCATTTTTGGTCATTTTGCTATAAAATGAATTGCTGGTCATTTTGCTATAGAATGCATTGCTGGTCATTTTGCTATAAGATATATTGTTGGTCATTTTGCTTTATAGCAAAATGACCAACATTTTATAATGCATTGCTGGTCATTTTGCTATAAAATTTATTGTTGGTCATTTTGCTATAAAATGCATTCTTGATCATTTTGCTTTAAAATGTATTGTTGGTCATTTTGATATAAAATATATTACTGGTCATTTTGCTATAAAATGTATTGTTGGTCATTTTGCTATAAAATGTATTGTTGGTCATTTTGCTATAAAATGTATTGTTGGTGATTCTGCTATAAAATCTTTTGCTGGTCATTTTGGTATAAAACGTATTGTTGGCCTTTTTGCTATAAAATGTATTGTTGGTGATTCTGCTATAAAATCTTTTGCTGGTCATTTTGGTATAAAACGTATTGTTGGCCTTTTTGCTATAAATGTATTGTTGGTGATTCTGCTATAAAATCTTTTGCTGGTCATTTTGGTATAAAACGGTCCTTTTTGCTATAAAATGTATTGTTGGTGATTCTGCTATAAAATTTTTGCTGGTCATATAAATTTAGCATTTTTTGCTATAATAGGTATTGCTGATCATTTTGCTATAATATGTATTGCTGGTCATTTTGCTATAAAATGTATTGCTGGTAATTTTGCTATAAATTTATTGCAGGTCATTTTATTATAAGATGTATTGTTGGTTATTTTGCGATAAAATCTATTGCTGGTCATTATGCTATAAAATGTATTGTTAGCCTTTTTTGCTATAATAGGTATTGCTGATCATTTGATGGTAATTTTACTATAAAAATATATATTGCTGTTATCTCTACTAGAAAAATGTATTTGAATATATTTAATAGTATTTTGTTTGAAGATTCATTTTTTACCCATAGCTGGGATTCCTAACAGGCGCTAACACCCAAGATCAGGGTACACATAAGAATAACAGGAATTAAGATGTGGTTCTACCCTCCTCAAAGCATCCAATTTCTCGATCAGAGGCCTTACTGCCGGATGAAGTTCATGTCATACCCACGACTTCAGGACCATCGAGTCATTGTGAATAGCAATATGCTTTCTTTATCTTTATGGTATATTCACCGGCAAGAGTGTATAAGGTTTTGTACTCTTAGTCTAGACAGGCTGCTTAGCAAGGCTAAAGAGCCCAGTCTGTTGTACTACGTAACCCATAGCTGGGAGATGGGAGAGAAGATGGATTTATACCTTTCTGGAGGGTATTTGTGTGTCAGTGAACTCGACTAGAATTCGAACTCGGGTCTTTGATTTCTCATTCCAAACGGCTATTGTTATAGCAGCAGCGCATTGAAATGGGGAAAAAGGGTCAGATGATCCTTTGCGCACATATAATTGTGTAAACTTGGAAAAGTAGGCGTTTCTGATGTAACCAATGAGAATGGAGCTCCCTCCAGTAGCTACGTGTGATGGCTCATCATCCCGTCAAAGCAGACGTTTAATCATATTAGTTAAAATTAATTATTCTATCAAATGAAGATGAAACAAAGATTTGACGTTATGAAATTATACTGAACAATGTTAAATTGAGGGAAAACTAATTAATATTCAAAATTAGACAAATTAAAAACTAATTAGAAAATTAATATTTATTTTTTGTATTTTCATTTTATTAAAAACTATATTTTTTAAAATTCTTATAAACATGTCATTGCGTTATCTGAAAAGTTCTGTTGGCTTAATGAACAAAAATGTAAGAGAAATATTTTATTGCATTACAGCAAAACTATTTCTTTGTTTATTAAATAAGAATAAAATAAATAAATACTACACTACGTTATTGGAAATGTTCAATGAAACAAATTGAATCATTTCTGTTATATCATAAAAACTATTTGGCATTCATTTTTTTCGTTCAGGCCAAAATAAATTTTATGTAAGGCAAAATCTATTTGCCTTTTTTTTTGTTCAGGCCAAAGAAAATTTTATGTAAGGCAAAAACTATTTGTCTTTCAATTTCTTTATGCCAAAACAAAATTAAATGCAAGGCAAAAGTTATTTGTCTCTCATTTTTTAAGACCAAAGAAATGTATATGTAAGGCAAAAATTATTTGTCTTTATTTTCGTTAAGACCCAAAAAATTTATATGTGAGGCAAAACAATTTTTTTTTCTTTAAGGCCAAAGAAAACTTTATGTAAGGCAAAAACAATTTGTCTTTCATTTTGTTTTCATTCAGGCCAAAGAAAAATTTAAGTAAGGCAAAAACTGTTTCTTTAAGCCCTAAGAAAATTTTATGTATGTCAAAAATTTTTGTCTTTAATTTTAATTCAATAAACAAACACAAACATTGTCTTTCATTTTTTTTTTTTAATTAAACAAAAAAGAATTATTCTCTAGCGGAAAAAATATATTTGCTTCGATTCACAAACAATATTTTTCATTATTATTAAATAAAACATGAATATTTAATTCCATAAAATAAATGATTTTGCTTAACTGAGCAAAAATAAAAGAGAAATATTTTTTGCGTTACGTAAAATGACGTTTTGACAAGCAATTTATTGCGTTAAATAAATTGTTCTTATGATTCGTCAGATAAAATGGAAAACAATTACTTTATTACCTGTTTTTTTTTTTTTGTTGTAAAGAAATATTGAGAAAAAAAATATTGCGTCACAAAAGATGCACATTAAGTATATTAAAGAAAAACGAAGATTTTTGACATTTCCTCGTCTGATTTTATTAAGCAACATACTTATCGCATTTTGCCAGGATTAGAGTCCTGGATATGGGGATAAACTACACCGGCTTTATTTACATTCCTCGAAATATAAATGTATCGAAACTAAAGTGGCCACAAAATGAGGTATCAGTTTATATATTGCAGAATTAATCCCCGACTTTATGTCCACATTATAATTTCTTGTTTGTTTAGTAAATTATGATTAAGTATAAGTCCACCTCTTATGCATACAGCTATGGGTTAATTAGTAAGACTTGTATTCAGTCAGTTGTATGCCATGCGTGATAAACGCTTAGACGATCATGTATCTTTCGATACATGACTGACGAGGAAGAGTTTTTTCCCGCAGTAGGTTGCCATTTCTTTCTGCAGTAGTCCAGTTGCTATCAAAGGCTATAGAACCCGATCTGTCCTGCTATTTACCGGTAGCTAGGGATGGGGGAGAAGAAGAATTATTTACATTCCTCGAAATATAAATATATCGAAACTACAGTGATCACAAAGTGAGGGATCAGTTTAAATATTGATTAAGTTGCAAAAATAATCCCCGACTTTATGTCCACATTATAATTCCTTGTTGTTTATCAAATTATGATTAGGTGTGAATCAGCCTGTTGTTTATCAAATTATGATTAGGTGTGAATCAGCCTCTTCTCATCCCAGCTAGGGTCTAATTTGTAAGATCTGTGTCACTAAAGCATTATTATACCCATTACTTACCTTATTCAGACTATAGTTCTCATCTTTGTCGCAATATTTATTACAGCGTTTCGGCCGTTGTACGCTCCGGCCTTCTTCAGGTGGTTGGAATGTCGAACTGAACCTTTTATTTCGCTCACTGAGGTAGACTGTTCTAGTTCCACGTGCCATGTTTAATGGATGTCAGTTATCAGTTATATCCTGTTAATTCCCCTCTGCAAGTTCTCTACTGCCTTAACCGGGTATTGAACTCACACTCTTTAGGTCCTGGCACTAGGTCTAACCAACGCCTTTATCCACTGGTCCTTCAGTTATTATGCCGCCAAAATTCTATTCTAAAAACACTTTTCTGACTTTAAATAACTTGCAAAAGCTTGATAATCAGTATAAAACGAATCATTGAATATTTATCATAGCGTTTCGGCCGTTGTACGCTCCGGTCTTCTTCAGGTGGTTGGACGCTGTAACAAAGATGAGGACAATAATCCGAATAATATAAACAGTTCAAATATACACACACACACACACACACACACACACACACACACACACACACACATATATATATATATATATATATATATATCAAAATGACAATTGGAAAAAAAAATCTTACATTTGCCGACGCGTTTTGTCTTCCGACTTTTTCAAAGGCAAAAAATGAAATCGAAAATGTTTTTGTTGTTATAGTTACATTAAAATTCAAAATTAAAAAGATAGACGCTATATATAGATAACTATAACAACAAAAACATTTCGATTTCATTTTTGCCTTTGAAAAGTCGGAAGACGAAACGCGTCGGCAAATGTAAGATTTTTTTTGCAATTGTCATTTGATACCAATCTGTCTTGTCCACAGAATTCATCTGGGAATTTAACTATATATATATATATATATATATATATATATATATATATATATATATATATATATATGTCTTGGTTTAGCCAAAGAAGATTTCAGAAGGTTTCAACGACTGTTATAGCCCCCTCTTATACAACTACATGAGTCACGTAGAATAGCTCTCGGACTTGTCCTAGTTAGGACCTTAATTTTGAGTGCAATGAGGGCATGACCAATGAAGCAGGCCTTCATATACGGGACTCATCAATGTGGGGCGTTGGCTGGCAGCAATGCCTCAAATTCGTAGGATTTCTAGTATCGTATCCTTCTGCATCTGGAAAGAGTGCCCAGACAGGCTGACTGATAGGGTCTAGCTGAAGTTTTCTTTTTATTTACCATTTAATTTATTTATTAATATTAAATTATGACTTACTAGTACACGTCCTACAATTTAACCCATGGCTGCGAGGAGAAGTTCCATCACATTCGAAACGCATATTTTCGCGGAAGTGAATGCAAAGAACCTAACTATAATTAGAACTCAAACTGTCGCCTTTTCTCATTACAAATGGCTCTCTACCAGGACACTTGGATGAGGGTATAGCATCCCTAATAGGAGACATGATGCAAGCTGTCGAGCTTTTACGAAAAAACTTCGCCATGCTTACAAATACAAATATCATTCATACAGGCGAGTTATAAATTTAAGTAACAATAAATTTTCACTCAACACATTCAGGGTATTAAATAAAGGGCTAAGCTTTTGCCCTAGTCCCCCAAGGTTTGATAAAGACATCTTGGCAAAGGACCTGAAGTCCTTCTTCAGAAGAATACGGTTAAAAGCCCACTACGGGGAAAATGATCACACACCTTCCAGACTTGATACATTAAAAAAGAAGGACAATACCTACACCCCACAAAACACAGACATTACTATACAGACATTTTAACTAGCCGTAGCAAATGACATAAAGGAAACAATAGCACGTAAGCTGCCACGTGACAATATTACTGAAGGGGAACGTATAGCCCTCGACACGCTGACACATAGAGATGACCTAATCATAACACAGGCTGACAAAGGGGTGCCACAGTGATCTGGGAAATCAAAGAATACATTTAAGAGGCCAACAATCAACTAGCCGACAAAGAAACCTATAAAAGCTTACTTACAGATCCTCTTCCCGAATACAAAAAGAATTAACTAGCTCACTAAACATAGTGCTTCGCAACAATGTAATAGACAAGGAAACATGCACAACACTTACACCCACAAACATCACGCCTGCTCGCTTCTATCTCCTTCCTAAAATACACAAAAGCAACAAGCCAGGAAGACCGGTCATTTCTTCATCGATATTTTGCCCCACGACAAACATTTCCAAAAACGTAGACCATTACATAGAACCGCTAGATAAGGAAGTAAAATCCTACATCAGAGACACAAGAGATCTACTAAACAAAATTAATCACATACAAAGAATGCCAGAAAATTCTATTCTAATGACTATGGGCGTAAGATCACTTTATTCAAACATTAAACACATGGAAAGACTAATCACCCTTAAGGAAGCACATACTAAAAGAAGAAAACAAGACCCCCCACACAGAAGCTATCATAAAGCTCATGGAGCATGTCCTTACATTGAATACTTTCAACTTTAATGAAGGACACTATCTGCAGGTAAGAGGCTGTGCCATGGACACCATTGCAGCTCCATCATATGCTACAATATTCATGGGAAAATTTGAGGAGACCCATATCTATCCAATCATTGGTAGCGACTGCGTATTCTATGCAAGATATATCGATGATATATTCTTTGTATAAACGGGCAGTGACGAGAAATTTACCCAATTCTTCATGACCCTAAACACAGTACACGACTCCATTAAGTTTGACTATGAAATTCCACAAGATCGGTAACATTTTTAGACACCCGCATTTACATAGGTGTAAACAGGAAACTACAAACGACACTACACACTAAAATCACCGACACCCACAACTATCTACACTTTAATCATCCCACCCTAAACACCTCAAAGAGAACCTTCCCTATTCACAAGCAATTAGACTCAGAAGGATATGTTCCAACAATGAAGAATTAAATAGACACATTGAAAATCTGGAGCAGCAATTCACAACACGTGGCTAATCAGGGAACAAATAAATAAAGCAATTTCCACACCCCCTAATGTACAAGATTAAAAATAAACCCAGCCGCACCCCTTTTTCATCCCCACTCTGCCCCCACTACCCTAAATAATCAAAAGTCGCTGGGAAATAGTACATCACAAACCAGACCTAAAAAATTTGTTTGAGGAACCCGGTGTTCTAGCATATCGTAGGCCTAAGAACCTGAAGGAAATCATAGGTAGTAACCATATTTCAGGGGACAAGGTAATCAGTAAAACAAAAACAAAAACAACAGGATTTTCCCAACCATGTAACAACAAAGGAAGTTTATTCTGCAACCACATTAGACACACGAATTCATTCACGAGCTCAGTCATTAAATCTACTTTCAAAATCTACCACGATTCTAACTGTAGAAGTCATAACATAATTTACGTCCTAGAATGCACACTATGCCAGAAACAATATGTAGGAAAATCTGAATGGCCCTTTCACTAAAGAATTAATAATTATCGCAATCGATTTAAATCGACTCCCCATGAAAGATTATTACCTGTAGAACAACATTTCCGCCTTGAAAAACACGATTTTAAAATCTGTGCCAAATTCACTGTAATTGAGAAAATAGAAAAGTTCAGAGCAGATAAAATTAGAAAGATTCTAGGGGCCATGAAAATAAGTGTATTCGGCGCCTAAAAACGCTCCATCCATTTTTCCCAACACTCAGAGGCAACAGGCTGTTTCATGCTAGACGAGGCCTAACGATTTCGTCTAGAATGAAACAACATGTCGCCTCTGAGTGTTCACTTATGTTCAATTATATATATATATATATATATATATATATATATATATATATATATATATATATATATATATATTATATGCTCTACTGTTTGTATCGAGCACTGTTTTTTTAAATAAAATAAATGCTAAGAACACCGGAATATAAATCTTACTGTTGTTTCTTATTATTTTAATATATATATATATATATATATATATATATATATACTAAAATGAATACCTTTGTAAAACATGAAGCAAAATGCAAATATCTACATTATATATAAGTCAGATAATGTAACATTCTTTAGACAATGCCAATACTTTAAAGTATACAAATAAATACGATAACCCACCCGCAAAATAAATAAATAAACATATTTGTAAATCCTGAATGCCCGAGTCATTTGGAAGAAAGACTGTATCCAATATTGTTCGGAGTAGGCAAACATTTTTAATGGTTATTTCTAAACCCCAATCCAATGTCTGCAATGTGTTTTTCATGTTCTTTGTACAACGCCTCCAGTACTCCAACTATCACTGCCACTGTAAATTATTTCTTTAGAGTCCTTTCTTGCTAGTAAATTAATTAAAGCTATGGAATTATTATTATTATTATTATTATTATTATTATTATTGTCTATATAGTGTTGTGAATTCAATACCTTTGCTACAGCTGAGTTGTACAAAATCCTGAAGAGTTGAGTTAAAGAGAGAAAACTAATATTGAGATATCCAGAAGAGACATGTTATATGGAACTAAAACGATCTACTCCGGTACTAGAAATAAAGGGTTCAGTTCGAAATTCCAATCACCTGAAGAAGGCAGGAGCGTACAACAACCGAAACGTCGTGAATATGCCAACAGAGCTGAGAACAACAGTCCCAAAAAATGTAAATAGTGTAAATAATAATAATAATAATAATAATAATAATACAATAATAATAATTATTATTATTATTATTATTGTATACTCATTTCATGCCGGGTCCCAACCAGGGACCTAAGGTCAGAAATGAAATGGCTTCATATTATTTCCTCAAACCTTTCACATTTATGTATAAAGAATTTACAAATCATATAACTTTTGAAAAATAAAGCCCTTCGTAGAGTGTGGGATACGCTCATAATTAAAATCGTTTATATTTCTTTAAGACATTAAAGGTTTCCAAGGATTTCTTCAATGCGTCCCTCAGAATCGAACTCAGGCCCCCAGCCAAAACTGGAATTATTAATATCTCCATATGCTACATTCTTGTAGTTTTCCCCATTAAAATCCTAGAGTTTTGATAATTTTCGAACATCTTCAAAACTACATTACAGTTTGCAGGAAGCTACCATGCCAGTAAGGAACTATTTTCTGTGTTGGGGTCTTTCACTACTAGCTTAGATATTTATAAGTCTACCATTCATCCTTGCAGTGAATATTGCTGCCACATCTGTTCTGCTGCTTCAACTCTATGGTCAGAGATTCTCGATAAAATACAAAGAATCTGCAATGTTATTTGTTCTAACCTGGCATTTCGGCTTCAGACAGTTTCTTACAACCATAACGTAGCTTCTTTGTTTTTTTCTATAAATACTTTCATGGTAATAGTTCGGATTAACTTTTCTTTATTGTGCCTAAATTTTACGAATTTAAGTGTTGTACTAGATTGGCGCTAAGGTCTCATCTTTTTAAAATTGCAATGGCCAGAGGCAACCAAAAGTGCAATGGTAACAGTTTATTCTATCGCATTTCACGCCTGTGGATCTCTCGTCCGGCTTGTTGCTTCCCAGTCTACATTGATGTTCAAATATTTAAATTCAATGTCAGTCGTTATCTTTTACCTTCTTAACTTCTCTACATTTATACTAATAATATAATTGATGCTAATAACATAACTAATGCTAAAAACAGGTAATGCAAATAACATAACAGATGCTAACAACATAATTGATTCTATGAAAATATTTGATGCTAATAACGTAAGAGATGCTAATACGATAATATATGCTAATAAATAATTGATGCTAATAACATAATTGATGCTTAAAACGTAAAAGATGCTAATAACAATTGATGCTAATAACATAATTGATGCTAATAACATAACATATACTAATAACGTAATAGATGCTAATAACATAGTTGATGCTAATAACGTATAAGATGCTAATAACGTAATTGATGCTAATAAAATAATTGAGGCTAATAACATAATTGATGCTTAAAACGTAATAGATGCTAATAACATAATTGATACTAATAACGTAAGAGATGCTAATAACATACTTGATGCTAAGAAAATATTTGATGCTAATAACGTAATAGATGCTAATACATTGTATTGTATATTATATATTGTATAATATATGCTAATAACATAATTGATGCTAATAATGTAAAAGATGCTAATCGCATATTTGATGCTTAAAACATAATTGATGCTAATAACATAATTTATGCTAATAACGTAAAAGATGCTAATAAAATATTTGATGCTAATAACATAATTGATTCTGAAAACAAGTGATGTTAATAATATAATAGATTAAAGACATATCAGAAATGCTGATTCAGTGAGAAAAAAGAAAGAAAAAAGAAAGCAAGAAAAAAGAAAGAATGAAAGAAAATAGAAATAAAGAACAAAAAAGAAAAAAAGAAAGAAAGAAAGAAAGAAAGAAAGAAAAAAGAAAGAAAGAAAGAGGAGACGCTAAGGCTCTCGGGTGTTTATCACCTGCTTCAGTGAAATGGGAAACTGTGTCAATTTTAGATATTTTCATGTGCACCCGCTTACATCATTAAATAGTGAACTGCATTCATTACTTGCTCTTTCCCTAACCAATCAAAAGTAGGGAAAATATATTTATATTCGTATATTTTTTTTAAAAAAATAAGGAATTCTCTGAAATCAGCCGGACGATTTGATTACTAACGAATACATTTGTGGTTTAATATTTGTTTTGACATCACTATTAACTTGGGTACAGTCACGGAAAGTGTTTTCTTTGAATCTAAGAAAAAGAAAGTTTTAACTATACACTTTTTCTATGAAACAGTTTAGCGAAATTGTTATTAATTTTAATTCATTTAGATATTTCACTTAAATAAGATTATGTGAAACTTATAATGAATCAAAATTTCATGCAATCCAATTCGCATAACAATTTAACATGTTTATTTCAGAGACGGATAAGATGAGCACCTTCAACCGTGGTGAACACACTTCGTCTACGAAAAGACAAGTTCTGTTATAAAACCAGTTCGCTAGATAATGGTCTTCTATTTAGGAGAAGGAAACTCTTATATAAAATCAAGATTTCTGGGGTTCATTAAAATTTCTAATAATAAAATGATTCCTTATAAGGAAACTAGCAATATTACCATTTCCATTGCAATAACTTGTTAAACTCAAATATTTAAAGATAGGAGAATTTCCACTGGTATTTTGTAGACGTAGAACTTATTATATGTGCTGCGTTTCTTCAGACCGTTGGAGATCATGGCTCTCCACAATTTCCTGTTCCTTGTAGCACTTAATAACTTTTGTCTTTTTGCCATTCCTTACATACTCTGCTTCGCCATCTATTCACTCGAGCTCGCCGGGTAAGTTATGGCTATTAATAATAATAATAAAAATAATAATAATTATTATTATTATTATTATCATTATTTCTGTTGTTGTTGTTGTTCCTCTCCCCCTTCTGTAAAAGTAGCAGCGACGTTTGTAGCTCAAGATCAGTGAAACTGAAGATAAAAATGTGTTAAAAGGGCGAAAAGTAGGAAGTTGGCTGGCAATTGCAAGAAAGAAAGGTCCGAATCGATATGTGACGATGAATTGAGGTATTTTAGTAAAATGGTCAAAAAACGAGACAAGAAAAGAAAAAGTCTAGATTTGGCACAAGAGACAGCCGGACGATATAAGAAGGAATGAAAAGAAAAGATACAAAGAAAAAAATAAATAAAATTAATAGCGAATAAAAAAAAAAAATCACGTGTCAGAATGAGATCTGGAGTATGATATCAGCAAACAAAAGAATATACCATGGCGACGCTAGACATCAGTTCATGATCTCTTAAAACAAGCAGAAGCCGAAGAGGAGGAAGAGGCATAAAAAAACTGTCGCCTTCTTTTATAGTGTTCAGTCGATTTCTTGCCTAGAAGAATATAAGCAAACGAATGCCAGCATTAGTTGCAGTCTTTTGTAAGTGTTCAGCTGAGAGACGAAAGCAGAGACGGGGATCTTTATTCTGGATCTGAAAATAATCGGTCGGAGGTGGTCTCCAAGACGGTGAGGAAAACCTACAGACAAAAGGACGCCATCACCTGAAGACCATCGGATATCTGAGGATCGCTTTATACGTGAAAATTGCCGGAAATGTATGGCATGCTGGGAGGGACAATACTATTTTCTTTTGCATAATTTCGCATTTTGAAAAATTCTTATAGCATTCATTATTATTTTAAATTTAATATTACAACGAGTATTAACAGAGACACACACACACACACACACACACACACATATATATATATATATGGGGAAAATGTGTGGCAAATGGAAAAGGGTCTCTTATGACCCATTCTATCATTAATGACTTCAACGGACTAAGTTTGTTATGATGGTGCGACTACGCATGCGCAAGAACCTGGAATGCTGGGAAATGGGAGTCCCACCAACGTAACAAATTTAAACAAACCTTACTTAATAATGACTTTCTTAATTACATCGTTGATCAACAAATTAGACAAGCCAGTAGGAATATTAACCTACAAAATGAACATAATACGTTCTCAAATAACTCTAAACAAATCAAACTACTATACTGTAATCAAATGCATTCTAGCTATAAGCAGGAATGAAAAAATTCTAAAAATACTCATGAACACTATTATATCCCCCACGGATCCAAGTAAAAAAAGAATATAAATTATGTACTATAATAAATTTAATACAATCAAACTAGTCATCCGTAACAACTAACCCGTCAACTAGCGTCTTACTAAAGAACAACATCGTATATCAATTTAAATGTCCTTTGGGAGATTTGATCTCTGATAAAAATGTTAATACTTATAGTGGGTTTACAACAACGACGATGACGAGAAGGCTTACGTTTCATTTGAATGATTATAGTTCAATCTCAGAGGATTTGAAGGAACACTCATGTCCACATTCATATTCCTCAGCGATTTTTTAACCTTGTCTTTATGATCAAAAGCTTTGTAAATGTCGTCTCACATTGATATTATTCGTAAATACATCAGTGCTCCATCAAGAAAATAATGGGCAAAATCTTAAAATTATGGAAGCTCTTCATATAAGAGAATTGCGACAAAAAAGTCAATGTTTATACAAGCAAAGTGTTCTATAAAAATGCTAAATTAAAATACCACGATTAAAAATTCCCTTAAGAATAAAAAATATTTAAAAAATATCTCATAGGTTACCTCCCTTGCATAGAGGTGATATATATATATATATATATATATATATATATATATATATATATATAATTATTTATTTAAAAATATGATTCCAAATCGCTGCATAAGAGGTCTCATGTTTCAAAACAAGAGCCGAAAACTTCAATATAATCTTTAAATTAAATTGAGTTGAAATTAAAATGGGCTCCGTTCCATCTTCAAGCGAAATTTTTGTTGGAATAACGTATATCTGAAATTTACTTGTTTTAAAAATTGAAATCAAAATCCCCATGGTAACAGCTAGGGTGAATTGTCTAAATTGGGTAGGCGAGTGTAGGGTGTTAATAATAAGTAGCGGTATAGAGATACTTTCAAGGTGTCAAGTCGGGGAAAGGTGGGGGTGTCAAAAATGAAACGGAAGATGTATTAGCCATCGTCTAGTTTGCTTGTCTATGGAGATTTATTTATTTATTTTATCTTATTTTATTATGAAAGGGAATTGTGCATATAAATAATAACTAAAATATTTTTACCTAACCAGTTCCTTCCTATTTTCTATATATTTTCACACATATATATATATATATATATATATATATGTATATAAAGTGTATGTATATATACATATATATATAATGTATGTATATATATAAAGAGTATGTATATATATATACATATATATAAAGTGTACATATATGCATATAATTATATATATATATATATATATATATATAGTCGACTCTCTCGTCGAATTCGACGTATAGGGGTCAAGCAGATCAGTTCCCAGGAAACCGAGAGCCCGACAACAGCACATGAGATTTGATTATAGTGGTGAAGGTTTCGTGCAGGACCATCCACACTTTTTGAAGGGCCGAATTCAGAGACCTGGTGCACTACGTGCCACAAGGTCCCCAAATGACCCCAAATGACCCTCCACAGGTTTTGAATTCAGAGTTGTCCTTCTCCTAGACCAGTTGCCATTCTAGGCTATAGAACCTAGTCTTTCTGTATATATATATATATATATATATATATATATATATATATATATATATATATATATATTTATATATATATATATATATATATATATATATATATATATATTATCCATAGTGTTATATATTATTATTATGCCCTCAATATTACCTGTCTGAATAACGTAAATATTGAATATACTTTGCTTTAAACAACCACAACAAAAATAATAGATGTCAGAGAAAGTGAGAGAGAGATATGTTTGCTTGTTTGTTTAGCGGCATATCAACACCTTATGGGTAATTTAATTCTGAAATTTAATTTACTTGGGTGTATTAGTAATTTTCTTTACAAAAATGTATTGCTGGTAGTTATTTTTATTTTTTTCAAAAATGTATCGGTGATAATTTTTTTTACAATGAAATTTACTTGTTATACTAACATAATTTGGGGGTTAATTATTTACCCATGGTTCGGACACAGGTAACAGGTTTTACCACCCCTGGTCAGAGTGGAACTGGGAAAAAAGCAATTAAGAGGTACATCCACGCTCCTTGAAAACTCCTGATCAGAGACCATGCTGCCTGATGTAGTTTACCGTCATACCCAGGACGCGCGAACGAACGACAGAGACAAACAGACAGATATATATATATATATATATATATATATATATATATATATATATATATATAGATAGATAGATAGATAGATTCAGAACGCTGGAATGCTTTATCGACACGAAACTGAACGTGATCGTGCACAAGGTTAATTATGGAGGAAAATATGGCTTAACATGTGAGGAGAAATCGTTAAATTTCATGCTTTGTGAAAACAGCTCCTGAAATCCAAGGTGTGTGTGGGGGGTCGCCAGTAAAAGTCATATAACTATTTCAGACAACAAACAGACCAGAAATCTTCACCCCTTTCCTCGAAAATAAATATGTGCTTGACCATTTAGCTCTTCTCTTAGTTCTTTCAATCATATTTTTCCCCAAATGGAGATAGTCGTCCGAATTAACATGATACTTTAACCACGACGCATGCGTAGACGCACAGCAGACAACACAGTGACGATGATGTATGACCGCGTCTGATCTCTGACTGCCCTATTTCCAAAAATTGTTCTTTTCCAATCCATCATTGTCTGGCGTACGTGATAGGACCAAAGGTACGTGTAGGTGGGAAAAGTACTCACAAGAAATCATAACTTTCTTCTGATTTCTTGAAGATATGTTTCCACGTCATCAATTCCAGCGAGTGTCTAGAAAAATGGTATTTGACACTGGCTTTAAAATAGCAGTGGATTTTCCCCGGATAACAGCGTTTCACTTAAAATCACAGTTGGAAATGCATCTCTATCTATCAATCAGAGCTGAAAATATCTATCTATCTATCTATCTATCTATCTATCTATCTATCTATCTATCTATCTATCTAGTGGAATGCTGATCAAGTCAAATACATATGCATCTGTATCTATCAATCAGAGCTGAAAATTATCTATCTATCTATCTATCTATCTATCTATCTATCTATCTATCTATCTATCTATGTATCGTGCACTGCTAATCAAGTCATACATTCTTAAACAGTACTGGTGAACTGGCCCTGGGTGTGACTTTTGATGGAGTAGGCGACCCCCCCTTCCATATCAAATAAAAATGCAAAGAAAGGAATAAACATATGCAATTGTTTTAGTTATAAAATGCAGTATAATCATTAGCACACTCTCAGTTACATAATCACAATGTGAGAGGACATTTAAAAAGTATTGATCTTAAAGACAAGGTTAAAATATTCGCTGTTTGATGAGTTTTCGGAATCATACTTGAAAAGTTGGATGCAGAAGCAATTATTAGCACATTCAAATTAGTCAGTCGTTGACAACCTTGCTGGAACATGTGAGAGTGCAATTAGACATGTTGTCATTGGGACACCTGTCCCCAAGCATAGTAAACCCGGGTCACTTAAGGGAAGTACCGCTCGGGATACAGACGGAGTTACCCCATCATTTAAGACTGCCAGTGGATCCCACCAAAGAATTGTGGAAATATTATAATGTGCTGGGATGTGTGACCTTGTTGGAAAATAGACGACTATTGGTTTTGATGTCTGTTCCGTTGTTAGATAGAGAGAGTATATTCGAGATATAACAGGTTATAAATTTACCCATTCCCTACACCAGAAGAGATCAAGGTTTGGGAATGGTGAAAGGTACAAGATGGAAACAGAACACATAGCTTTAAATTCGGGTAGAACGAAATTTATGTTGCTAACAGCTGAAGAAGCTAGAAAATGTAGAAATGATGCTCTAAGGAATTGAACGCAAACGATTGTCCTTAATATAGTAGACTGCATGCAATGCTCTACTGTGCTTTTCAACTAGCTGTTACTGTGTAAATTTTGTAGTAAAATATTTAAAAATATCAACCAATTGTTTAAATTGAAAAATAAATAAAAAATTCAATTATAAAATTCTATATTTACATTTGGTATTTACTGCCAGTTAACTCTTCCACAAAACAGAATAACCGGCAACACACAGAACTACCCACGAGCCTGAAATTTTAAAAACTGAAGTAGAAGCTGACAAATTGAACAGAAACAAGGCGACATCTTGATTATGTAATTATTTTCTCTTTGAGCTGCATGTACTATACATTTTAGTTGTTGCTACAGTTGGCAGTCATGAAGTGATATAATTTCTGTTATTCGGCACAGTTTCTTTTTTGATTATATAATGCCATTTGACAATGTTCAAAGAAGGATAATCTTTGAAGAGATCCCCAGAATTCACTGGCTGAAAACATTTCTTAAGCAGTTGACTAAGAAAGCTGTAGTATACCGCTGACATTTTACATAGTTCTAATGATGTGTTTCAAAGTATGTTGCTCTGTTCGCATTAAAACGAAGTGATATGATTGGCCGAGAAAATAAATAAGTACCATAAGTATAAAGAGATTTATGCTTAGCAGGGAAAATAAAATACATAGCAGAAGAATAAATAGAGATATACTTAACCAAGCACATCAATACATATCCTGAAAATAAACAAAGATATGCTTAGGCGAACAAATAAATAAATACCAGAAAAATAAATCTTTATATGCATACATACAAGAAAATAAGTAGTGATATGCGTAGACGAGCAAATACCTATCACAAGAATAAAAAGAAATATGCTTAGCCGAGAAAATGAATACCTACCAGGAGTATAAATAGTGTTATGTTTAGTCGTGTAAATCAATACATACCAGGAGAATAAATAGTGTTATGTTTAGTCGTGTAAATAAATACCTACAAGGAGAATAAATAGTGTTATGTTTAGTCGTGTAAATAAATACCTACCAGGAGAATAAATAGTTTTATGCTTAGTTGTGTAAATAAATACCTACCAGGAGAATGAATAGTGTTATGCTTAGTCGTGTAAATAAATACCTACCAGGATGATAAATAGTGTTATGCTTAGTCGTGTAAATAAATACTTACCAGGTGAATAATTAGGGATATACTTAGTCGTGCAAATAAATACCTATCAGGAGAATAAATAAGGATATATTTAGCCGAAGAAACGCCGTGAATATGACAATACAGATGAAGGCAATACTGCGAACAATATAAATAGTGTAAATAGTTACAATACCTCATCTCAGAAATATAGAAAACGATTGACATAGCTTTTACACTTTTGAAGTTCAAAGTTGACTGGGTAGCAAGTTTTGAATTCTATAAGAAACTGTTAGCAAAGAACTAGCTAACTCCATCTCACCATTCAACTGTAAAATGATGAGACCTTGCCGCCAATCGAGTACTGCTCTTAAATTCAAGAAATACCATAAAGGAAATTTCATCAGAACAATTACATTGAAAGTATTTTTTTAAGATTTAAAACGATTTACATTTACTTAATAAAGACAAAATACAATGAACATTTTTATTTGGCATTATTCGCTGTGCTGATAATCCTTAAAAAATACATATCATATTGAAGTTTAATCATTTACACACCCCCAAGCAACACAGTAAAGCCGCTAAGACAAAAGGGGGTTACTGAGTTTGAAAGAATAAGAGAAACATAGAATACAATAAAAGAAGAGTAATCAAGAAGACAGTAGATAACGATTGACATTGCATTTAAATTTTTGAATATCAACATTGGCTGGAACGCACAAGTTGTAAGAGTGTTCCAGAAGAGTGAAATGCGAGAGAAGAAACTGTTAGCATAGAACTTACGGTTACAGCTCAAATGTAAACTGATGAGATCTTGACGCCAGTCTAGTGCTCCGCTTAAATTCACAAAGCATAGATACCATAGCGAAGAGCTTACCCGAACAACTAGCAATTTCAACTGTAAGTTGATGAGGACTTTTTAAATTTATAATTCAAGGCACCAGAGAGGAAAGTTCATCAGAACAATCACCATTAACATATTGATAGAAAAAAGGGCATAGAGAAGTGACGTTATGGCGGTGAGAACATAACTGAAACTGAGATGCCGGGTCAGGATCACTAACATTGCAGATACATTCAAAAATTTCTAAATATATAGCAGAAGCATCAGACTAGATGTGGCAGGAATATTACACCCATCGACGAATAATTGACTTATAAAAATGTAGCATAGATTCTGTCGAGAAAACAATTCCCGCCCTGGGTATGATGATAGGCTACATCCGCGTCCAGGGTAAGACGATAAACCTCATCTGACAGCAAGGCCTCTGATCAAGAGGATTTGACGGGCGCGGAACTAACTCTTAATTGCTGGTGTTCCCAGGCCCACCCTGACCCGGTGTGGTACCCAGCTATGGGCAAATATGTAATACACCAAGCTGGTGTCAAAACACAATGAAAGTGTAAAAATAGGTTTTAATACCAGAAATACATTGTAAAAAATTATACCAACAATAAATTTTTGGAAAAAAAAAATTACCAGCGATATATTTTCGAAGAAAAAATAATACCAGAAATAGATTTTTGAAGGAAAACAATTATCAGCAGTACATTTAAAAAAAAAAATATTAGCAGAAATAACAGATTTTTCGGCATTAAATAACCCATTGAGGTTGATATGCCGTAAAACAAACCAAACCAGTCTAAACCAAAGAATACATATTCTATTCATACGAATCTATCCTAAAAATGTCGGCATTAAATAACCCATTGAGGCTGATATGCCGTAAATCAAAATAAACCAAACCAATCTAAACCAAAGAATACATATTCTATTCATACGAATCTATCCTAAAAATGTTGTCGGCATTAAATAACCCATTGAGGTTGATATGCCGTAAAACAAAATAAACCAAACCAATCTAAACCAAAGAATACATATTCTATTCATACGAATCTATCCTAAAAATGTTGTCGGCATTAAATAACCCATTGAGGTTGATATGCCGTAAAACAAAACAAATCAATCTAAACCAAAGAATACATATTCTATTCATACGAATCTATCCTAAAAATGTTGTCGGCATTAAATAACCCATTAACATTGATATGCCGTAAAACAAAACAAATCAATCTAAACCAAAGAATACATATTCTATTCATACGAATCTATCCTAAAAATGTTGTCGGTATTAAATAACCCATTGAGGTTGATATGCCGTAAAACAAACCAAATCAATCTAAACCAAAGAATACATATTCTATTCATACGAATCTATCCTAAGAATGTTGTCGGCATTAAATAACCCATTGAGGTTGATATGCCGTAAACAAAACAGACCAGACCAAACCGAAAACAATTCACCGCGTTATCTTGTAGCGTTGAAAATACGTTACCTTGTGCCCAGAGAAAATGGAAAATGAATTCTAGGGAGATATAAGAACATGCATCTAAATAAATTATTCTTTTAGTTTGTTTTCTACCTTCTATACATATTGTTAAGCGAAGAAATATATTCTGATGTTATAATTAACCGGTGTGGAATTTTTCAGCTACAGCACATTGCAAAGTTGCCATACCGTTGTGTGAACTTTGGAGATAAGCGGATTGGGGTCTGGAAATTAGTTCATTGCAACGTTGCAGCAGCGTCAAGATAACATCACACATCCATCAACCTAAACAAGATATCTGCAACGTTGCAAGAACTCCTCGTGTTAGCTGGCTGCTAACAATTACCCCTCGACGAGGCTTTCTGACGATATTTGTGTATATAAGTGTGTGTGTAAACGTGTGTGTATCTCCGTGTATTTCTGTGTGTATTTAAGTATATGCATACGATTTTGTGTAGGTTGTTGTGTATGGTCGGACAAGTTACAGTGCAGTTCTTATTTTGATTGTGAATTATTGTGTTCCATTGGAAATTGACAACAAAGTAAAGAAATAAATGAATAAATAAACGAATATAAAAAATAAATGCATTTAGAAACATGGATTCGGTTCTTCACGCTTTAAATAGCTAAAAGGTTGAGAAAAACACATTGAAGACAAGAGCAATTTCAAAACCCCTTCTTCTGATACCCTTTCTCTGTTTTTATTCTTTTTTTTTAAATTTTTTTGTCTGCTTAAAATATATTAAAATAAATTTTTTTTTTTTCAGCTGGTCTGACGCCATCTTGTCGCTTCTTCCTCAACCAGAAAGCAATAAAAACTTTATGCTTTCCTCCCGCTAAAAAAAGAAACGAAGAAGGAAACAGTTTCAGTACAATAACATTACACTCAATGTTTATCTTCCGCTTTGCGCAAATGTGTTTTCGTCTTGATTTATTTATTTTGTCAGGGTTCGTACACATCGGCCTCTCTTTCGTTTCTGTACATTTTTTTCTTCTTTATCGGCTGTGCCCTCACTCAGGACGTAGGCGATCATGGCTCTCCATAATTACTGCTCTTAAATTCTAGAAATACCATAGAGGAAATTCCATCAAAACAATTTCTTTGAAAGTAATTATTTAAAAAAGATTAAAAAATCATTTAAAATGGATTACATTTACTTAACAGAAAAATACCGTGAATATTCTTATTTGGCATTATTCACTGTAAAATTCATCAGAAAATACATATCATATTGAAGTTTAATCATTTACCGCCCCCAGGCAACAAAGTAAGAAATCTAGAGAACAATAGAAGAAGAGTAATCAAGAAGACAGTAGATAACGATTGACATTGCATTTAAATGCAATAACATTACACTTAATGTTTACCTTCCTCTTTGCGCAAATGTGTCTTGATTTATTTATTTTGTCAGGGTTCATACACATCGGCCTCTCTTTCGTTTCTGTACATTTTTTTCTTCTTTATGGGCTGTGCACTCACTCAGGGCGTTGACGATCATGGCTCTCCACAATTTCTTGCCCTTCGTAGGCATTAATAAATTATCTCTTTTTGTTATTTCTCCTAACCCTTGTTCCGCCATCTATTTACTTAAGCTCACTAAGTAAGTTATACGTTGTTTTCCTCTGTCCAACTTGCCTTCGATACGTCCTGTGAGTATCAGATTTTCCAAGCCCTCTTTTCACATTATGTGCCCTAGAAATTTCAACTGTCTCTTCCGGATGTTTATTTTTTGTCTCCATATCGGATTTCCGGTTACATTTGTTACATTACGCACAAATACCCTTGGGAAAGGTATGAATTTATCTTTTCTCCCTAGCTACGGGATGAATATCCGGGAAGACTGGATCCTCTAGCCTTGATAGGCAACCAGTCTATCGGAGAAAGAAACGACAACGTACGGCGAGATCATCCTAGTCAGTCATGAATTGGAAAAGAGATGACGTTTAAGTGGGATCATTTTATGCTTGGCGTCATCTAATATGATCCAGGAAGGGATTCGAATATTTCCCCGCTAAGTATTTACATAAAACCTATATCTTTTAAAAAATATTGTATTGTTTTCTTGAAACACGTAGACACACGCATCGCGTAAGAATATTTCTCAAATTGCTTGTAAAATGGCGGTACAGTTATTGATTTAATGTACAGGAATCTCTGGTGATGTTTGTAAACGAGGCTAATAAGACTCGCAATTATAACATGAGTCCCGTTTAGTGGCTTTTTAGAATTCGAGATTCTTTTTCTAATTTAGCGCTCTTTCATTTCTGAATTAAAAAAAAATATATTTATTAATACTACTATAGTTCAGCACTAACAATGCCACAGTGGAGTAACGGTTAGCTAAATGAGGAATCGAAGAACCGAGTTCGAATCCTAGTCGAGTTCATTACATTCATTTACATTGGGAAAGGTATAGATCCATCTCTTCTCCTTCACCCCACCCAGCTATGACAACAGGTCTAAGACAACTCTGATTTTAAAAAAACCGCCTGTAGCCCAGGCGAAGGAAATGATATGCAACTAATGCAACGATCGTATATATATATATATATATATATATATATATATATATATATATATATATATATATATATATTTATTTAAAAATATGATTCCAACGCTACATAAGAGTTCTCAACTCTTATGTAGCGTTGAAATAATATTTTTAAATAAATAATTATATTTATGCTCTACTTTTGTATCGAGCACTATTTTTAAAAAATAATAACAAAAATACTAAAGAATTTTGGATTATTTACCTAACGAGTTCTTTCCTATTTTCTATATATTTTTACACACACAGACACACACACACACACACACACACACACACACATGAATATATACATGTGTGTATGTGGGTACACGCCTATATGTATGTATGTATGTACGTGTATATGTTATTGTGTGTGTGTGTATACGCATGTGTGTTTGAACATAGAAATATAACTCCTTGCTAGATTAGATAATCGTTATATTTATTTTTTATATGTTTATATTTGATTTGTAACCTGTAGTCAATATTAATTTTGTCAAATTTTCTTAATTACACAGCAGCCCTTTCAGTAAATGCCATTCAGTTTTAGACCCCCACTCCCATTCTCTCCCCTACTCCTATTTCTTTTCTTTTCTTCTCCCTCTCTCATCTTCTGATCTTTAAGATTAGATTGTCTATATTGTGCGTGTATGTCACCACGAAATGTATCCTTTCCGGTTACATCTTTAATGTATTAGACATCCGACAACATTCATACTTCTCTCACTTAAATCTCTTCAACTCACCTCTCTAAAACGTCTCTCTGTTAAGTTTTAATCTCCCACCTTCTCTCGTCTGTTACCCCTCTCTTTAGCTCTAACATTCGTCCCACACTCTCATACTTACACTCTCTCTAAATTCTATTTTTATTTCCGGAGTTGTTTTTTCTGTTTTCTTTTTGAATTTGTAGGTTTGATGAATTGGATCGTATTTACGATTCCAATGGAATAAATTATGACCATGGAATATTAGTGTTTAAGCCTTTTTATTATATCCTTACTCTGTCCTGGACATTGAGTTCTACCTGGATTCTATCCTCTTGGAATTTTTTTAAAAAATATACATGTATGTGTATGCACCTATGTATATATATTTATTTATTTTGCATATGTATGTATATTTACCACTAATATATATATATATATATATATATATATATATATATATATATATATATATATATATATATATAAGTTAAATAATTAAATTAATATATATATATATATATATATATATATATAAGTTATATAATTAAATTAAAAGCATTAGTTCTGTTACATCTTCAAGCAAATTTTAGAACTAATGCTTTTAATTTAATTATATAATTAAATTTGAAGTTTTAGCTTTGGTTTCTGAAACATGGTAATTCCTTTGTAGCGAAGGAACCATATTTTTAAATCAGTTAATTTGTAATATTTATGCTCTGTTAATTTACATTGAGCACTGTTTTGTAAGAATAAAAATATCAATAAGAACACTGGATTATATATCTTACTGTTCTTTCTTTTTACTATAATATATATATAAATAATTCTTTTTACTATAATATATATATAAATAAAAAAAATGAAAAATTGTGATTTAAATTCTCCAAGGAGTTCTGCTTTTAACTAATATAGTCATAATTATCTCATTTAATTTCTTCAATTTTTCATAAAATTAAGTAAGTGGAGTGTAACCCATGTAAAAAATTATTTTTACAAAGATTTTCTAGAAAACCCATTTCTAAAATAATTTAATTCATCTGTGAATATGTCTAGACAGATTAAAATTCGATAATTATTTGATTATTGCAAGAATTTCCAAATCAATGTGTCTCCCACCGCAAAAAAGACGCTAAATTTCCCTATGCTAATTTATAGTCCATCCACAGACGCAAAAAAAAACAAACAAACATTTTTTAAACCAAATTTCGAACATTCTAAAAATGAATGAAAATATAATTAAATAGTCAAAAAATACTACGGTCTTTCCTCTTAATAATGACTAAAGATTTTGACGATGAAACTTTATTTTTATTAAGTTTGCGGCATTTTTTTCATAACTAATTATGGTCTTTTTTCAACGAATTAGTGGAGGTACCTATATATATGTATATATATATATATATACAAGTATATAATTGGTATATACGGAAGGAATTCCGATAACCAACAATTACTATACTTAAAAGAGTACTCAATACAAAGTAGAGCAGATATAATTATTTTTTATAAAAAAAATTTATAACATAAATATGTTATAAAATCACGACAAAAATAGCCATTTTGTTTCAACACCCTCGGTGTCTTATCAAGTGATGATGTTGAATATAAAATAAATGGTTTTAAAAGTTTAATATTACCCGTATTTTAAAGATCTGAATAGCTATTATAACATGATTTCGTTGTCAAGCTTTTGAATCTTCCTATACTTGGGTTTTGATTGGTCATTCTAGCTTTTGTAACAATGTTTTCCCCTAGCGAAGGATCGTTAATTAATTTGAAACTTTTAAAACCATTTTTCAACACCATCACTTGATAAGACACCAGGTGTTGAAACAAAATGGCTATTTTTGTAGTGATTTTATAACATACTTATGTTATAAATTTTTTTATAAAAAATATATATATATATATATATATATATATATATATATATATATATATATATATATATATATGTATATATATATATATGTGTGTGTATTATTTTATTATAAGATTATATTAAAAATGTTGAAATCGCTACACAAAAGCTTTCATGTTTCAATACTTTGACTGTACTTCTTCAGGCGATCGTAAGTAACTTGTGATTAAATTATTTTTAAGAAAATTTAAAAACAAAGTGTTACCTCTTTTCCGTAAGTTAAAGGGGTGGGGGTGGGGTGAAATCATAAAATCAGAATTAAAATTAGACTTGTGGGTATGTCTTGATTAACCAATGAAATGTCAGATCTAGGCTCAATAGAAAAGTAAGGTCAGAGGGTAAGGTGAGTGAGTTCTTTTTTCGTGCCATGATAAACCGGAACATAGGCAGGCCGTCATTAAGAATTACGCAAAATATGTATTGAACACTTTTTGAAATGTAAATGCTACGAACAATAGAATTTTACTCCATCTGTTCTTTCTGTCATTTGTATACACACACACACGCGCATGCGCGCGCACACACACACAAACATATATATATATATATATTTCACCAAATACAAGGCCAGAGATCCACTCAACGTAGAGGGTTACTGAATGAAGTGTGTGGCATGAACGTAAGAATTAACAAATGAACATTACGAAGATATAGCGGATCGATTGTCCCTAACCTTGAAGAGGTTACAATTGTAGCGTTTAGGGAAGCATCCACACCGGAGTCTGTTCTACAAAATAGCGATTCTTAGGAAGAGGCTTCGTACCAAAGGAATATGTAGGGAATGAGGGTGATTCAACTCTGTGGATGTAGCAAGAGGGGTATTGGCCGTAAAGAATCGAGTTCCTCTGAACATTTGCTACGTAACAAATGACAGTATTTACATTAGTCGGACTATTGTCCTCATCTTTGTCGCCATATTTGTCACAACGTTTCGGCCGTTGTACGCTCTGGCCTTCTTCAGGTGGTTGGAATTTCGAACTGAACCCTTTATTTCGATCACTGGGGTAGACTGTTCTAGTTCCACGTGCCATGTTTGATGGATGTCAGTTATCAGTTATCTCCTGCTAATTTTTCCTCTGAAAGTTCTCCACTGCCTTAACCAGGTATTGAACTCACCTTCTTTGGGTCTGTCACTGGATCGAACCAACGCCTTTATCCACTGTGCCATGTGTCCTTGAGTGATCGAAATAGAGGATTCAGTTCGAAATTCCAACCACCTGAAGAAGGCCTGAGCGTACAGCGGCCGAAACGTTGTGACAAATATGGCGACAAAGATGAGGACAATAGTCCGACTAATGTAGATACTGTACATAATACCTCATCTCAGAAATATAGAGAAACAAATGACAGACTAGCGACATTGAGTCTGTGTG
Organism: Acanthosepion pharaonis; assembly: GCA_903632075.3. Lineage (NCBI taxonomy): Eukaryota > Metazoa > Mollusca > Cephalopoda > Sepiida > Sepiidae > Acanthosepion > Acanthosepion pharaonis. Next base: position 1,270,037 of record CAHIKZ030000372.1, on the reverse strand, counting down.
GAATCGGACGGTGAAGTGAGGTATCAATCGGCCCCACTATGGCCGCTTAAGCCATTTTAAAATCTGATGTGATTTTCTGTTGAAATGGCTACGGTTATGTTTTCTTTTTCTCTCTAGAATTGCTTCCAATATCGATATGTTGTCTCCTTACACTTTTTCTAGATCGATCCATTTTACAGGTTTTACCACCGTCCATTTGAAATACACTGAGCTTAGTTTTTTATTTTGTCCCTTTTATTGTTCCAAAAAATATTTCTCTTACCCCATTTTGATGCATCATATAAAGGAAAGGAATGGTTGCTTTTTATTTTTTTAAATCTCACACATATTGTTTAAAATTTGCTATATTTATCGGTGAAAGGTGATCAATATCGAGGAATTGCGGATCAATATCGGCGAGAGAGCGCTTACAGTTTTATTGTATGGGGATCGATATGGTATCCGCTGGAGAGGGAAAATGGCCACACCCTGAACATCTAAAAAACTGAAACAATATCTACTTATAGACTCAATTATAAATGCAATCAGTATATGTATTAAGATGACGAATATTTGACAATAAACTAATGTATTAATATTTATTAAAGACATTTTTATGTTTAGCGTTCTTTTTATAGATACAAGTATTTAAGTAAATGCTCTGTTTATAATAAACAGTATTAAATAACATTTACCGGCCTGAATGTCCGAGAAATTTTCATAGAAAATATTCGTCCTTTGACAGGATTCGAACCTGCATCCTATACGGAACCGTCATTTACGCTGACGTGCCTATGGAAATTTCTCGGACATTCAGGCCGGTAAATGTTATTTAATACTGTTTATTATAAACAGAGCATTTACTTAAATACTTGTATCTATAAAAAAGAACGTTAAATATAAAAATGTCTTTAATAAATAAATTGTCGGACTTTGTCCATTTCTTAATATATACTGTATTAATCTAACTACTGTTAACATATAGACTTAAGTATAACTTTGATCAGTGTCTGTCTTTAGGCTCAGATGCAACGCGACCAACATTTACATATAGACATATGTATAACCACAGTATATGCCTACCTATAGGCTTAATAAAAAAAATCATGATTATTTTTTATGTATAATATAAAGAAAAATATGATCAATGTCCGCTTATAGACTGAAGAAATAAAAAAGATTCTAACTTAGATATACCAACGAAGGTTAAAATGTCGTAAATTCAATTAACCCCACCCAAAATCTGATTGGTGAACGGAGTTTGAAATTTACTTGCTTCGTATTTATATCCTCCGGAAAGCCATCAACCACCCACCATTTTATTCGGCCCCGCCGACAGATGTCTGGTCAGTATAATTTGTTACAGCCTTCAGCTGATGGTTGCCCAGGCATTGGCAGTAAAAACATGGTCTTGCCAAAGTCCATCTTGACAGGGCTCAGTCATCTGAATGGGTTTACATGGAAATGTATAATTATATATTTGCATAATCGATTTATTAAAAGCTGAGAGGCCACTAGTAAAACATTCAAGAGAAAGAGTGTTGGATCATTGGGTATACAATGAATTCAACAGAACAAAGCGTTGGTAATGAGTGTTGTATGCATGATTTCCACACCAGTAGGAACGTTGTATTGAAAGTCTTATATTTCTTTGTTCAGCACAAAAATATCATCGTAACTAAGTCAACCTGAGTGTTTTCATATTAAAAATCATTCAATACCAGACTTGGGAACTACTCAAGATAGGAGGTTACTATTAAAATAGCTAATGAATAAAAGAAAGAGTAGACGGTAGGAACGGAATGTTATGAAGATAAGAATATATAACGATTGACGCTCGAATTGAAAAGGTGAAGATTATCGTATTCAGGAAATCGTCCATGAGTGTGTCTATCCCTAGTGGACATTTTCCTTTACATTTGCAATATGGAGGAGATCGAAGTGAATTGCTATCGTGGCAGCAGTATGGCGTGTCGTAGGTTTTAAGGTCTGGACTAGTGGTGACCAGTGACTGGAGCTCATCTGAATATTTGTTATGGAAATATTCATAAAATAGTAATAGTTTTGCCGCGTTGCGTCTGTGGGTTAAAAGACGCAGAGTAGAGAGTAAGTTTTCACCTCTCACCATACACAATGCAGCTTAAACGATTCTGAACTCTATTAACCTTTACTACGCTAGTTTCTTTCTAGAATTGTTCCCCCTGCTTTTCTTTTTGGGGATGCAAAAACATAAATACCTATTTGTTACAACTTTCTTTGTATTGTGCGCATAGATGTTAAATTTTGCACACTAATAAAAGAATGAATTAGTAAATACTTTGATGTAATGCATTATATAATGCATCAAAATATTTACTCATTCATTTTTTATTAGTGTACAAAAATTACCATGCATATTTTGACGTTGAAAACAAAAAAACAAAACAAAAATTGAAATGCGAAAACAAAAGGCGAAATAAAAACAAATATATTTAAAAAATACATAAATAATTCAACGTAAATTTAACTTTTATTATTCCTTGTGAAGTTCTGGGGGTGCAATAGGAAGCAAAATCGCTAAGAAGGCTTTCATTTCGTCAAAAAAGTGACGTGTTTTCATACGAGAAGACACGAACATTTCTTTGCTTTTTTCTTTCACTTGACATATTTATTTTTCTCGTTGACGAATAAAGATATTATTATAGAGATATTTATTATAGAGAAAATAATTCAATTTCAGAAAGAGTAACAGTTATATCGATGGTCTCCAGTTGCATCCATAAAATTAGTCAGGCATGGACGATAGTAGACTCTAGAGTAGCAAAGGGAGAGAATTCTGCGGCGACTATTTCGCTTGCGGTGTGGTAAAGGTTATGACTGGAGTGTTGGGTGTCTTAAGCCACGATATCATATCAATGTATGACACTAAATCAGCGGAAGGAATATTGTATTTTTTGAACGGGTCCACCGCAAACAACTTTTGGTAGCAAGTACTCAGATGTAATAAATACGGCAGTGTCGCTTGTTTTAATTGATCAACAACAACAACAACAAAAAAAGTAACATGTTGCCATGCAAATCCACGTGACAATTATAGTGTCGCTTGGTTTGATTCAGGAGCAAGCGAAAGGGAATATTTTAGATTATATATATACGAATTACTATATATATATATATATATATATATATATATATATAATGCACTCTCCCGTCGGATCTGACAGTTTATTGATTCAGTTATGAAATTTTGTGCGATAATCTTAAGTAGCATATAAGACCTGGTAGTGATTTACAAAGGAGGCCACATATGGAGCAAGTGTGAGGATTGTTTAGATTGGCTGACCTTTTAGATCTTGCTCTCGCTACTTGAAGATGATTCAGACAAGCAGATTGAAAATTGCTGAGTCTACTAAAACACGTTGATCTCCATTCTACCCGCTCCAAAGCTAAGCGCTCAACGGTGTTATGTGGTATGTTGACTGCTGACAAATTGCTTTTCAGCTTGTCTTTGTATCTTAGCCATGGGTGTCCTACATTACTGTAGCCCTGATCTAACTGGTTGTACATTAGGATCTTGGGTATTCTGTCATCAGGCATTCTCAAGACATGACCAGTCCACCGTAACTGAGACTGTATGATAAAGGTCTCGATTCCTCCAATATTACACCTGTTAAACAGGTCTACATTAGATGTCCTATCTTAAAGGTTAACTCCACAGACAGCACGCAGACAGCTTTTATAGAAAACATCATGCTGGCGTATATGGTACCTGTATGGAGTCCAGGACTCTGAGCCATACAAAAGGATGGTAAGTACAACAGCTCTGTAAACCTGAATTTTCGTATCCAGTCGAATACCCCACTCATTCAACAAGCGATGGCGAAGTTTGCCGAAAGCATTGGTAACCTTAGCAATCCGATGCCTGATTTCATCATCTAAAGTTCCACTGTTGTTGACCTTGCTACCAAGATAGGTGAAAGACCTTACATAGTTCAAGGGGTTTGTCTTCTACTTTCAATGGTCTCTCTGGAAATTTGTAGACTGGTGGTTTTTGTTTCTCACCACGCAATTGCTTCGGAGTAGGACAAGTTTGGTGCACAACTTCAGTTTTCTTTATGCTAAGTGTAAGACGAAAGGCTTTATATGCAGCAGAGGAACGATTTATTAGATGCTGGGCCTCCTCAAATGATATCACTACAAGAGCCGCATCATCAGCAAACAACAAATCACAAATAATATATATATATATATATATATATATATATATATATATATATATATATATATATATATATGTGTGTGTGTGTGTTTATGCAGCAGTTCTTCTTTCATGCACATTTCATTGAATACGACAGACAAGGTGCTTTTATTTAGTTTTTTATACAATTTCTCATGCGATCTAATAATTTTTTTTCTTTTCGGATGATAAATTATATAAAAAACTGTTCAAATGTTCTTTTTATCCGAGCGCTTTCGGCGATACATTTAGCCATTTTCAAGGATTATATTTTAACTGTTAAAATTAGAAATAGTTTGTTGTATTTATGTTTTATAAAATATTTTATTTTTTTCGTTTCAAAACACGGTCAGGTTATTATGTCCATGTTCAAAGTTAATATTATTAAGTGTTGGTTTGTTTGTTTTTATTAATAAGTCTTCCATTATTTTTAACCTTTTTTTTTTTGCATGTGGATGATGCTATTATATTAGTGTTGTCGGCAAATATGTTCCGAATAGTGTCCGGTAGGTCTCCATGAATATTTAAATGAGATCTAATTGAGCTATGGTCAGAAAGGTGTAGTTAGTCTGCGTGTTATACATGTTGTAGTGTGGCCTATATAATTATTTACGAAAGTTGATTGTTGAGGAATACAATTCCTTAATAGGCATTTGAATTCGAAAATAATATTTACCCTATTTAACTTTGTTCTAGGAGGTGAATTATTATTTTTAACTATAAGGTTAGAGGTTTTAAATTTTTTATAATAAATAAATAATCTAATTTTTTTGCTATTGTCAACTGGTGTTATGCATTTTTTTAAAAATGTTCTTTACTCTGCATTCATCCTGTTTATAATCTTCGTTCATCTGATTTTTAAAAAAAAATATTAATATTATTGTTTACGTTTCTATTCTCGCCGTTGCTATTAGCTACCTTAGACAAGAAACGCCTAATTATTAGATCGCATGAGAAATTGTATAAAAAAACTAAATAAGGCACCTTGTTTGTTGTTTTTAATGAAATTTGCATATATATATATATATATATATATATATATATATATATATATAGGGGCACGTTGGAGTAATGGATAGCGGCTTGGATTGAATTCCAGTCGAATCCTTGGGAAAGGTATGAATCCTCTTCCTCTCCCTCCAGGTATGAGTAAAATAGCAGGACAGACTGGGTTCTATAGACTTGGATGGCAACTGGTCTAAGAGAAGGACAACTCTGAATTCAAAACCTGCGGAGGGTCGTTTGGTAACCTTGTGGCATTCGGTGCACCAGGTCTCTGTATTCGTCCCTTCAAAAAGTGTGGATGGTCCTGCACGAAACCTTCACCACTATAATCAAATCTCATGTGCCGGTGTCGGGCTGTCGGTTTCCTGTCGGTTTCTGCTTGACCCTCATACGTCGAATCTCGACGGGAGAGTCGATTATATATATATGTATATATATATATAGTAATTCATCGTATCTAGATGAATCCTCAGTAGAATGCAGAAAGCACTGGATAGCCATTTAGTCCTATTTTGGGACTCATCAACAGTACGCATCCATTCCCGAGATTAGAACCGTAAGCGCCATACCATTTTTGTGGCATTCGTACCAAATTATACAGTGTGGAATCGTTCCTCTTCGAAAAGTCTCCGGACATCCTAGTTCTCAGTGAAACTAATCTTAATTCTTCAAACACTTCCTCTGATGACTCGATTCCTGGCTACCTTCCTTTCCTTAGAAAAGACTCTAATGTTCACATGCATAGCCTGGGAGATTATGACCACGAATATCTCCCACCGGCTAGGGACTCTCCCTTGAATCTTCAGAACAATCTTATATGTGTCTCCGTTTCTCTCTACTCACTCAGCTATCATTTCCTTCTCTACTGTTCCCTTCCTTCTCAGAACATTTCCCTGGTAGGTATTATTACTGACTAGCAGGAGAGCCCGGCGTTGCCCGGTGATGTAACAGTAAGAGATAGATCAAGTATCGATCATCATAAAGACTGAAAAATAAAATTGACAAAGATTATTGTTTAAGGTTGACGGACACGCATGTCTTAAAATAGTATTTTTTTTTTTTACGAATTGGTTAAACCCAAACTCAAACAAAAACATTGTTTTCAATCGTTACAAGTCTATCGATTGAATACAATTTTATTATAAACAATTGTCTTGTAAATGGAATTTTTAAAGCATTCTGAATGTAAAAATAAAGAAAAAAAGTGTGCAAGACAATAAGAAACACTAACTGCCAAAAAAAGTGAAGTTTTGTTGAAATCGGTTGAAAAATGTAGGAAATCCGATCCCATATAAACGAACACACACAAACAACCAACCTGTGTTTTATAATAAGTATATCTCGATATGAGTTGCCCCCCTTTCATTAATGCCTCTTAATCGTGTTTTCAAATTGATTTTGTGCAAAAACAATTGTGTTTTTCCAATTTTTGGCGCTGTCAGAACCACCGCAAGGTAATTTTACGTAGTCCTGTGAAGTTTTGTTGAAATCGGTTGAAAATGTAGGAAATCCGATCCAATATGTAAACGTACAGACACACACGCACACACACACACACAAACAAAATCTGCGTTTTATAATAAGTAAGATAATATAGACAAGGCCATCCCCCTACACTCGTTTGTAAATATATTTGTGTTCGGTGACATTAATACCCACCATGCCAGCTGGCTTAAACACTCCGTCACTGACTTCACAAGCATCCAAACTCTTAATTTCTCAATCTCTCTCGTAAGTGGTTGACTTCACCACGCCTTTCCCCAGTAACCCTGACGGACACACTTATCTTCTCGTTCTCTTTTTTACCTCTGTCCCTGATTCTTATCGTACTATGCAGATCTACCCTCTTGGCAACTCTGATCTTGCGGTTGTGTCTGTAAACATCTCCCCCCGCTCCGCCACCAGCCAAGAACCTCCTACCAACAGAATATCTTTCTGTTATTAAGGAGCAGATTGGGACTCGTTTCGTGATTTCCGTCGTGACGTCTCTTGGAATGAAGTTTGTAATCATCCTGTTCAAAAATGCGTGTCTGATGTCTCCTCCTGGATGAAAGCCGGTACCAATGCTTTCATTCCAGCAAGTTAAACTGCATTCATCTCCTTGGTTCTTACAAGCATCCTCGGCTGCTATAGCCCACAGGAATCACTTCTTCTGGCTGTAACAGAGAGACAAGTCTGATAGCAACAGACGTCTCTTTGTTTCTGCTTGGAACAAGTGCAAGCATGTCCTCAAAGAAGCGAAGTTATCGTTTGCTGATAAAATGAAACAGCGTTTAGCCCTTCGCGAGTTCTGTACTAGAGATCATGGGCGGCTCTGCAAGAGTATACTGAATCCTCGATCCCTCAATCAATTCGAAGTCCTGATATCTACAACAGACACGGTTAAATGCATTACTCGGACATTTTCTTCCAATTCTACACTCGACTCCTTTGGAGTAATCATACCTGATTTCCTCAACAGGCTACGATCCTACTAAGTAATTTGCGCATAACCCCGTCACTGGTCTCAGAGATCATTTCTAAATTAGACTCCCATAAAGGAAGCGGAGGTGAAGGGATCCCATTCTTCGTCCCAAAGAAACGTGATCCCGAGCTGGATCCAGTCCTATCGAAACTATAAAACTATTGTCTCGCTGTTTCTTGATTTCCAGCTTCTTGGAAATTCTTCTTTTGTAATTCCTATTTTCAAGAACTATGGAGACTCCTCTAAATATTAACCAATTAGTCTCCCAGTGCTTTTCGGCAAAGTATTCGAGGCTTTAATCAATGCTGAAGTGGTTAAATATCTTACCTCTCACGGTCTACTCTCTGACAAACAATATGGCTTCCGTTTTGCCAGATCTACAGGCATCACTGATAATGTATATCAAGCTATTGATGATAACGTGAAGCCCGTGCTATGACTCTTAACATCTCGAAGGCGTTTGACAACGTTTGGAATTCTGGTCTTTTACGTAAGGTCCAGAGCTACGGTATTACTGGATGACTGGATTAAATACAATCGTTATTATCAAATCGTGAAAGGAAGTTCAATTTGAACGGGCTCGTTTCCAGATTCTTTCATGCGAACGCAGGTGTACTCCAAGGATCTATCTTGGGACCGACGCTGTTTCTAATCTTCATCAAGGATCTTCCTGATGCCATCAATTCCCAAGTAAGCATTTATGCTGATGAAACTTTCGTTTACTCCTGGCTGCTGCACTTGAAAAGAACCTCCAATCTATGGTTAACGGGGGCAGGAAATGGTTCGTAAATTTTAATATCTCCAAAACGAAATTGATCTCATACAACCACCACTGAGAATCTTTTCTGTCCCCCATCATCATGACTACTACTAAATTCAAGGAGAGTAACACACTGCGCTTCATGGCCTCACGTTTTCAACTGACGTTTTAAGTGAAGTGACTACATTGAATCAATAGCTGCATCTACTGCAAGGAATGTTGAGTCACTGTGTCGTGCCTGAAGGGTTTTTTTCTCGTCAGAGTCCTTCTTGCACAATTACAAATCTACCATTCAGCTGTGCATTGAATATTTTTTGCCATATCTAGTCAGGAGCTCCTACTAATCTCAAGGTTCTTGACAAAATCCAAAAAAGGATTTGCAATGCAATCGATCCTGATTTAGAATCTCGACTTCAGTCTCTTTCTCGCCGACATAATGTGACTTCCTCTGTCTTTTCTACAAATTTTTTCATGGCAACTGCTCTGACAAGCTTTTTTTTCCTGGTGCCTGGATTACATGAGTTTAAAGGTACTACTAGATTGGCATTTAGGTCCCAGCATTTTACTGTTGGATTAGTTAAATATAACCACTACTTCTACCTCCAGTATTTCTTTTTTCTCACTTCCTGTCTGTGGAACTACCTTCTGTTTCCTTGCTTCCCTGATAATTACAGTTTTCAAAAATTGAAATGCAATGTCAGTCGCCATCTTCTATCTTCTTGAGCCCTTTTCAGCTTTTATCATTTCCTCTGTCCCCACTATACCAAGTCTTTTCTCTCACCTTTATTCTCTGTAACTCCTGTGTGCCATTGGCATTACCATCTTCGTTGGGGTGAAATAATTAAAAAAAAAAATGACTTTTCTTCATTCCTTATAATGTTGTCTGCTAAACGGTATCATGGAACTGACTTCTTTCCCAGCATCTTTAAAGATAGATCATGTACAGTTCCACTTCTTTTTTTTCATCCATCTCAAGGTTCTTTGACAAAATCTAAAGAAGAATCTGCAATGTGATCGATCCTTCTTTGACATCTCGACTTCAGTCCTTTTCTCACAAACGTGGTATGGCTCCTTTCTGTCTTTTCTAATAAAAATATTTTAATGGCAACTGTTCTGACGAGGTTTATTTCCCTGGTCTTTACACTAGACGCTATTAAATGTATAATCCAAGATACAATTCAGAAATACTTTAGGGGCGGGTTCCTGATTCTGCTGTAAACATCTTTTAAACTTATTAGCTCACACCTCACCTACGTCACAACACTCTTTGCCTACGTCACAACACTCTTTGTTTACGTCACAACACTAATTAGTTCTGCTAAACTCATTAATTGTCTCTACCTACCCTGATAATGACTTAGGAAAGTCGAAAGCTTGGACCTTATTTCTTGTAGTTTTCTTCCGAAATGAACTTCGGACAATTTCTGACGGAATAAAATAAAAAGGAAACAAACAAAAGAAAAACGAATATTTAAAAATAAATGAAGTGAATTTAACATCTCAAATATTACTTTCATACTAAATCTATCAAAGTGTGTTCTATATTTCGCTAAAATGATCAAACCTGGTTGTGATAACAGAAAAGTTTTATGAATTTTTGCACCCCCATTCGGTAAAAATATCCTCTCGTTACTTAAACGTTGAAATCTGTAAGCAATTCCTGGTCTATTGTCGACAAACTTACATTACTGCTGTAAATAACAACACCTCTCTACAGACTTAAAGATTGGTCGTTTCGTCTCGTTTCTTTTCAGTATCTGTGAAAACTAGTGTACGTAGAGAACTTAGTGTATCACTAACGAATGCGGAATACGACATGAAATCCAAATGAAAGAGATCCCCCACTATTTTCTATTTATAACATTCGCAGGCATAACTTACTAAATATATTTCTGAAACCGAGTTAAACATTTTTTCTTGAATATGCGATAGAAAAACATTAAGTCATGTCTTTATTCGTGTAGGCGTCAGCTTTTGTAACTGAGGTGCTTTTCATCGTTTCTATCTCATTGAAGCAGACGATTGCCGGCGGCCATGTTGGTCTTACATATGACACTTCCAACGGCGATAGAAATAAAAGGAAAAGAAAGTGAATTAATATTGATAAGAATATTAACATGGTAATCGAATAATACAGTAACGAGGAGGCGGTAAAAAATAATAATACTATAAAATAATAATAATAGAATTATAATAACATTAAACAGAATTAAAAGGAGAGAAAAATAAGAAAAAATGAATAGTAAGACTGAAATGAGAAAAGAAAGAAATTAAATGAATAAATAAACAAGAAATGAAAGGAAAAATGGTCAGATCTAAGGAAAATAGTAATCATATAAATAAAACGTTGAAGAAATTGGCTACAATAAGAAAAACGAATAGAATTAATCATCAGAGAAACATCTACATAATGGTGGGTGCAGAAGAGTAAGGATTATAATAACATACCGAAAATAAGGCGGACAAAAAACCTGAACATGGTTACGCAGTGGACACTTGAAGAGTGATACGCTACGCAAACATTTATTATTATAACTTAGAGCAAGTGCATGGGGAAAAAACTACATCCCAGATAAAGACTCATAACACCCAGAAAAGTAATAATTGCCACGATCAGCAAAATAAAAGAAAAAAAGAAAAAGGAAGATGAAACAGAAAACTGCTTAATCATATATTGTAGCAAGCGGGCATCAGAAAAATAACATAATGGCGACAATCACACAGAGGGGATTGCCAAAATTCAACTATGTCAACACAAACCTGTCGAAGTAAATAATAACAATAAAGATACTCGACACCCCCACCACACACACACTTCCAAGAAAGAAAACGGCAATTAATCACCGTAAACAAGAAAAATAAAGGCACAGGCAGTGTTTATGGATATCAACGAAGAAAGTGAGTTAGGCCTGTTTGTTCAATTCCAGCTCGATTCTGTTTCGTTTACTTGGGAAAGGCATGAATGTAACTTTCTAATATAACAGTGCGGCAACTAATCTAGGAAAAGGAAAACCGTCTTGGTAGTAGTAGAATAGTAGTATTAGTATTTGTACAGTAATATTCGTCGTAGTCGTAATAGTATTCGTCATAGTATAATAATAGTCGTAGAACCATAATAGTTGTAGAGCATGTAGCAAGCGTAGTCTTATATATACAGTAGTAGTCGGAGTAGAAAGCGTAGTAGTAGTAGCAATAGCATTCGTCATAGTATAATACTAATAATAGGAGTAGATAGGCTTGCTTATCGACCTGTTCACACTCCTCCCTGATTTTTTGAACAGGAGTAGAGGTTTAAGATTGGATTTCTTGTTTCCTTTAAATTCTTTTCCCTCCTTTTCATTTCTGGTGACGGTCTTGGTAGCATTATCACCTTCCTTGGGGTGGTACCTTTGTAACCCTCTACCATAAGTGGCTCTTGAGCCTTGTACCAGGTGAACATAATTGTAAAAACAGTAGTAGTACTAGTTGTAGTAGTTGTGGTAGTCGTAATAGTATTAGTTTCCACTGCTTTTGTTACCTATGTCCGAGTTGCACCTATAATAACGGTTTTGCCATTGAATGTCTCCACCAAACGTTAAAAGCGATCATATTAGTGTAAAGATTTTATAATGTTGATGTAAAAAAATAAAAATAAAAATTCTTTTGAAACAGATTTTGATATCACGTATCGCTTTTTAGACTTTTAAAAATATCGATTAGTTTTTGTTCAAAATGTCGGTTTTTCTTTTATTCTCTATTCACCTATATCTACATTTGTTCGTATGTATCAAACTATCACATTTTTTTCTATCTATCTATCTATCTATCTATCTATCTATCTATCTATCTATCTTGATTACAGTATTTATTGATTCAGAGAGGATGCTGAAACGTTCACACACGCTCTGTCTCCGATTTTACGAGTGTAAACCGGACCTCTATGTTTTTAACTCTAGCGTAAACCGGATTCATGCTTCCCTTTTCGTTTCTTCTCTAAACACGACATATGTCTCCCGTTTCGTCTCTTCTCTAAATATGACGCATGCCTGCCTTTTCGTTTCTCCTCTAAACAGGACATGTCTCCTTTTCGTTTCTTTTCTAAACTCGACGTATGTCTTCCTTTTTGTTTCTTCTCTAAACACGACATATGTCTCCCTTTTTGTCTTTTCTCTAAACACGACTCATGTCTCCCTCTTTGTTTCTTTTCTAAACACGACGTATGTCTCCCTTTTTGTTTCTTTTCTAAACACGACGTATGTCTCCCTCTTTGTTTCTTTTCTAAACACGATGTATGTCTCCCTTTTTGTTTCTTTTCTAAACACGACGTATGTCTCCCTTTTTGTTTCTTTTCTAAACACGACGTATGTCTCCCTTTTCGTCTCTTCTCTAAACACGACGCATGCCTTCCTTTTCGTCTCTCCTCTAAACTCGACGTATGTCTCCCTTTTTGTTTCTTTCCTAAACTCGACGTAAGTCTCCTTTTTTGTTTCTTTTCTAAACACGGCGTGTCTCCCTTTTCGTATCTTCTCTAAACACGACATATCTCTCCTTTTTCGTCTCTTCTCTAAACACGATATGTCTCCCTTTTCCTCTCTTCTCTAAACACGACGTATAGCCCCGTTTTCGACTCTTAACCTAAACCGGAGATATATCTATCTACCTTTTCGACTTTTAACTAATCTGGACCTATGTTTAACTTTTTGACTTTTGTGTAAACCGAATCTATGTCTACCTTTTTGGTTCTAGACCTACCTGTACCTCTTCAACTTTAATTTAAATTGAACCTATTTCTTTCTGCCTGATTTTCTGGGATGAGCAGATATCGTTAGCTACATTATTTACATTCAAAGACGATGATATATATCTGAACGTGAGACCATGAGAAAAACGTACCCCGATTCAATAAAATATTCTGTTCGAAATCTGTTGAAGAGTACACAGATCGACATGTACATGAAGAAATATGGAAGGGTCCAACAGGCAAAACAATGAGGCCATTTGTCCATATGTAAATAATAGACCTACATCACCTGCCTGGTAATCTTTTTTTGATGTTTGTATTGCAAGAATTATATTCGATACTAAATAACATAACAACATATGATGTTAAATTATACAACGTAAGAGAATAAAAAATTATTTTTTGTGAACGACTTCTTTAAAAGAATTTTAAAACGAAAAGCTTCTTTGTCGTGAAGGAAAAACATCCAACGCCTCCTAATATGCCTTATCATATCTATAGACTCTATCGCCCAATTATTTATTTCTCTTCTTCACGGAGTTTTTCTTTGAAATAATTTTGCGGTTTATTATATTATGTTACCAGCAAAATGGCGTCCATTCGTTTCTTCAGAACATCAAGAAAATATTATATTTCTACATTTAAAAAGAAGGTTACGCCGCCTAAATTAATCGAACACAAGGCCACAAAATTAGAGTAGCAATGGATGCGTGGGTAGTGTATCGTTGATGAAAATGGAATAGGCGTACCGCGTTCAAGTTCTGCTTTAGTCGACTGCGTTCTCTTTCGCAGTAATGACCGAGGAAAAAAAAATGGAACCGTGTTTTCTCCACCCATCATTGGACTAAATAAAAGAGTAGACTGAACTCTATACCCTTGCGTGGAAACCAGTCAAGAATAAAAAAAAAACAAAAAAAACTTTGAATTCCAAAACGTTCAGAAAGCAACGGAAGCGTCCCCCTATCTTTCCAAAGAATTCGTGTCAATTCATATATAATACAAAGAAAAAGGTAGGTGTGGAGAGTCATGATAACCTACGCACTGAAAAGATAAGTCATCTTTTATATATATATATATATATATATATATATATATATATATATATATATATATATATTAATTATTTAAAAAAAATATGATTCCTTCGCTACATAAGAGTTCTCATGTTTCAAAAACAAGAGCTAAAAACCTCAATATAATTATTAAAATTAAATTGAATGAAAGTATCGAGCCCTGTATCATCCCCAAGAGAAAATTTAGGAATAACCAATCTTGAAATTTACGCATCTTTATAAGCATGTTCATTCGCAAAATGAATTACTGTGAAAACGGCTGGAGCGACCGTTTTGATAACAGGCCTAAGAGTTAATTTTTATCCACATATCAGTCACCTTTGGAAAGAGGTCAAGCCGAGAGTCGGAGTATCCATTTCAAAGCGAACAATGGCATTCATGTGCGCACATCGTCTGGTCAGTCAGCAGCGAAAGATAGCTTTTGGCACCATATAGTATTTTGTTTTATTTTACTTATTTATTTATTTATTTTTGGCGGTTCTCGTTTTTGAAACATGATAACTCTTATGTAGCGAAGGAATCATATTTTAAAAAAAATAATTATAACTTAAGCTCTACTTCTGTATGGAGCACTATTTTGTAAAAAATAAAAACAAAAGTACTAAAGAACTCCGGATTATTTATCTAACGTGTTCTTTCCTATTTTTCTACATATCTGCACATATATATATATATATATATATATCGGCTCCCAAATTAAGGTCGAGCACTCTGAACCTTTATTTTTAAAATAAAACCTTTAAAAATATGGAAAAAGTAAATTTCGGCATTTCTCTGAAGAATATTCCACACACAAACAAACGGAATTATTTCGTTAAACTTTTGTAAACAAACAGGGGAATTAATAAGAATGAGATGGAAAGCATTCTTCATCCTATGAAGGAGTAACTTAACAAAAAAACTAACATGAGGTTTACGGCTTTAAAAGTAAAAATGTTGCACCATTTAATAAAAAGCTACAGGAATTTGAAAATGACCTACTCAATATAATCAGTAACATCTCCTTTCAAAGAAAAAGAAAAGCAACTTCCAAAAAACATCTAGACCAAAATAGTTAAAAGCATCAACGACAGCTCAACTTCTTTATGGAGCACTGTTTTTTAAAAATAAAAACAAAAATACTAAAGAATTTCGGATTATTTATCTAACGGGTTCTTTCCTATTTTCCTATATATCTGCACACACACACACACGCACACACACACACACACACACACACACACACACATATATATATATATATATATTGATATGTCCCGGAAAGGGATATATTTGAACGAAGTAACTAAGTGGTTTTCGCTACTATAACCAAGTAGAATACGGTAGCGGTAATCGACTGGTACGCGTCGTAGTCGTAGGTAAGAAGTGTAGATCAATGGCGTAGTCCAATGGGCGTCGTTATAGACTTAGCTCTCAGACTAAGGCTCTTTGAGTCTGACTCTCCTACACGTCTGTCGGTATTTATGACGGACACCAGCCAATCATATTCCAGTGAGGGGGAACACAGGTGTACGCATATTCCATTATAAAAAAACCCCCACTAAACTAATTGAGTTTCCTTTTTCTAGGTTTTCAGATAAGACGTTTAGACATCTTGACACGATTTTTCGTAAGAATCGCCGAAAAAGTCTTTGGGTCATTCAGCTAGAAAGAGAACAGGATAAAGTCGTTTTGTGTCAGCCCCACTGCCTTCCCAACTGGGCAATGGTGAGAGGAAAAAGATCATTCAGTTCTTCAGTGACTGAAGTCGAACCGCCAGATCAGGACCGATAATATTGCTGATTCTTGTTTGGATTTTATCAAGGAGTTCATGGTAAATAGTACAAGCATCGGACTATATTATAAGGATGGAAGAATGGAAGACTTATAGGTATGTAAGATAACCAAGTACCATAGCGAAGAGTTCACCCGAACAATTACCATGAAAGTATTTATAGAAAAGGCACAGAGAGGCAACTTTACGACGGTTGATGTACCATAGGCACTTCAGCTGGAAATAATATTGCTTTTCATTTCTTTTTCATATTATTATACTATAAATTAAACACGACAGATCACAAATATTTAAAAAAAATTAATTAAATTTATAAAAGTTAATAGGGCATAGTTTGTAATACCGGGTCTAACAGCAAAATTGTCCACATCGTGTAACAGCAAAATTGTCCATCCCACAACATTTTCAATAATGAGCGTGAAGAAGAAAGAGTAATACGGAGAAGAGTAGATAGGCCATTGACGTTACATTTAAAGTTTTTCCAGATTAAAGTTGGCTGGAAAGCATCGATCCTGAAGGGAGTTCCACAAGCGAGAAGTGCGAGAAAAGAAACTGTTAGCATAGAACTTGCGGTTACCTCTTGCTAGCTGTACTGTAAATTAATGAGATCTAGCCTACAGTTTAGTATTGCACTTAAATTCAACCCAGTTTAGGTACCATAATGAAGATCTCATCCGAACACTTACCATGAAAGTATTTATAAAAAAAAGGCACAGAGAGGCAACTTTACGACGGTGGGAAAGTGACTGAGACCGAGCAGCCAGATCAGTATCTATAATATTGCTGATTCTTCTTTGGATTTCATCAAGGAGCTCAAAGTAAATATCAGGGTGACCGGACCATATGCGGCAGCAATATTCTAAGCATGGACGAATGGTAGACTTATTGATATGTAAGGTAGATATTAGAGAGAAAAAATGTCTGGCACGACACAGTGAAGCACATTTCTTAGCGGCTGACCGACGAATGGATTTAATATAGTCTTTCTACTTCATGTCAACGTTAGCCCGAGAAGAGGCAACGATTCACTTTTCTGGAGGTTAGCATTAGCCATGCTGATGGAAGGCAGATAGATAGATAGATAGATAGATAGATAGATAGATAGATAGATAGATATTAAAGGACTATGATAGATACATGATGAACAGAGCGAGATAGATAGATAGATAATGAACAGATTGATATAGATAGATAGATATTAAAGGACTGATAGATAGATAGATAGATAGATAGATAGATAGATAGATAGATATTAAAGGACTACAGAGATAAATTAATAGATAGATACGAAGGACTGATAGATAGATAGATAGATAGATAGATAGATAGATAGATAGATAGATAGATATTAAAGGACTATGATACATACATGATGAACAGAGTGAGATAGATAGATAGATAGATAGATATTAAATGAGTATAGAGATATATAAATAGATAGATAGATATTAAGGACTGATAGATAGATAGATAGATAGATAGATAGATAGATATTAAATGAGTATAGAGATATATAAATAGATAGATAGATATTAAGGAATGATAGATAGATAGATAGATAGATAGATAATGAACAGATTGATGTAGATAGATATTAATGGACTGATAGATAGATAGATAGATAGATAGATAGATAGATAGATAGATAGATAGATATTAAAGGACTATGATACATACATGATGAACAGAGTGAGATAGATAGATAGATAGATAGATAGATAGATAGATAGATAGATATTAAAGGACTATGATAGATAGATGATGAACAGAGTGAGATAGATAGATAGATAGATAATAAACATATTGAGAGATAGATAGATAGATAGATAGATAGATAGATAGATAGATACACAGATAGATAGATAGATAGATAGATAGATAGATAGATAGATAATGAATAGATTGATATAGATAGATAGATAGATATTAAAGGACTATGATAGATAGATGATGAACAGAGTGAGATAGATAGATAGATAGATAATAAACTGATAGATAGATAGATAGATAGATAGATAGATAGATAGATAGATGGGACTGCTATAGATATATAATGAACAGATAGATAGATATTAAAGGTCTATGATAGATAATGAACAGACTGAGATTAGATAGATAGATAGATAGATAGATAGATAGATAGATAGATCGAAGAGATTGAGATTGTAGAAAGCTAATTATAACCATTTTCTGATAATTATTGATAGATTGAAAATGACTGGATGGCAGCTGTAGTTACTTTGATTTGAGTTTCTTTAGACAATCGTGTTGTTTTTTTCTTCTCATTAATCCATTTTGTTTATTACGAAAACATTATCTTTGAGCCAATTCCTGCCTTAAAAACCAAAGTAATATACTTGTGCTCTCACTCTCTACTCACTAAATCGGAAATATCTACGATTGAACTGTCAGCATCATTTTCCCCCGTTCCCAATGTTCACCCAAATGCACATTCACTGAAAACAACTGCTAGCCATTAGTAGATAAGTCATTACAGAATCTTCAATAGTTAACAGGATGCCGCTTGAGTAGCGACGCAATTATCCGGTTTCCCGTCCGGATTTTGCATCTTCAGATTAAAAAGCCATTGTCAAGTGTATTTCATTTTGTTTCTTTTCTCCTTCGAGCCCACTGCTGAAAACCGTTCTCATTTCGTCGTCTGTGTTCTCTTCTTCGTTTTCCGGCTTAGCCGTTCGCTGATACAAAAATCGATGAGATTACGACAAAGCGCCGAAAGCCCGTTGCGTTTCGCTGAAATAGGAAGCGGCCTGTCGTTCCTGTTTTTGGCAGAAACCCTTCACTTCTCTTGCAGTCTCAGGGAAAAAAAGATCTTAGCGATAATCATGTTGGCTTTGGCAAAGTAGAGATTGCTTGGTATAAGCAGAGTTCAAATTCATCTGAACAGAGGATATTGTCATGGCTTCTTAAGCCGGTTTGAGAACGGAATAGTTCCATTCTAAGCTATATATATATATATATATATATATTGTTTTTTTTTTTTTAATCAGGGCTTTAAAAGCAGACATTTTAAAAGTATATACAGATATATGCAAACATTATAAAACAAAGGGGGGAGGTAAAAGTAAGGATAAAAATACTCATCTTAAAATGGTGGATCGAGTAAATATAACAACAAAAAAGACAGCAATAAGGGTTAACCGGCTATCGCTACTCGTTTTTAGGAACCAATCTAGGAGAAGTTCTTATTTTTGTCGTTTTTTATCATAACACTCTGGCTCTATACACTCTTCATTATTACTATTATTTTATTACTAGTTTTATTCCATCTTATTATTGTTGCCTTTCATTCCAACACTCTACTCCAATAGACTTTTCATTGCTTTGTATTCTAACACTTTGGCTCAAAATTGACTTATTTTACTTAGATGTGGAATTTTGTATTTAAGCCTTACCTAAGCAGGGATCGGTTCTTAACAAAATGGTGTATGAAAAGCCCAGGTAATATTAGCTCTTATAGTCGGCCTTCGTCTACTGCTGAAGACTATTTAATGTTTTTTATTTCACGCTGTTTCGGTCGGAGTGTGAGTTAATCTTGAATGCTTGGATTTATGAAAAAAAAAAAAAAAAAAAAAAAAAAAACTAGTGAAAGATCGATAAAGAAAATATTTCATCTCAATTTAAAAAACATGATGTACTCAATACGTCAGTAAAAAACGGCAATTATCAACATGATGATATGCTCCTGACTTGTGAGTGGAGGCAGTCTTTTGGAGCGAAATATGTGCTCCTGACGTGTGTAGAAGTAACCGTTTGGAGCATGATGTTCTCCTGACTTGTGAGTAGAGACAACACTTTACAAAATATGTTCTCCTGACTTGTGAGTAGAAGCAACCTTTGCGTCATTTTGTGCCCCTGACATGTGAGTAGAGACAACCATTTGAAACATCATTTGATCCTGACTTGTGAGCAGAGACAACCTTTTGCAACATTATATACTCCTGATGTATGAGTAGACACCCCCCGTTTTCTTTATACTCTACTGAAATATATTAGATTTTCCTTCTTCGTAAACGGATTTGTATTAT
>CAHIKZ030000372.1:1215000-1245000 GCA_903632075.3 Acanthosepion pharaonis | reverse complement strand
TATCTAGCAACTACTAAAGTCCGGAATTTTTCCACAGCATACCTAGTTACCTCCCCTTAAACGGTGTCCGTCACTCAAGCCATCGGCTTTCCTGACTACTCATATAAAAATATTTTTTCGGATGACCACAATACTTTTTGTTCTTCATAACCAAGAGCACTAAATATTTATTCTATAATTAACAATACTCTGATGATGACATTATGCTATGTCGAAAGTTCACAATTCACTGAATAAATACAATATGAGCTAACACGGTGTTTTCCTCTCGTCTTTGAACAACCACACAAAAAAAAAAAAACTTATCCGCGAATATGAAAGGATCCTATCGAGAATAAGTAGACACAACATGTCTAAATTATTTAACGAAACCTGTCTTAATCAAAATATTTTGCATATATATATATATATATATATATATATATATATATATATGAAGAAAAATATATACGGAAAAAACAAACAAAAATCCTTATATACAATTATGCTGTTTTAATGTTAATATGTGAACGTCGGACGTTTCGGTCTAATAAACCATCTTCAGGACATATTCATAAATTATAACATTATCAATACAGCATGACAAAGACGATGTACATAAGAACAAGACTTATCCAAACAAATAACTGAAAGTTTTATAAGGTCAGCGCCCCGTTTAAAACATGGTCACGTTGTCGTCACGTGGACGACGCTGTGAAAACGTATTCCTAAAATTTGAGTATTTTGAATGAAAAATGAAAAGAATTCTATTTTGAACTAAAATTCATATGTACGCTTGTCGAGCATTAATCTCGCTAGAAAAGGGGGAAATACTAAAGAAGCCAGGTCTAGTATTCACCGTGCGTGAGATGGATATTATGCCTGCTTCATAAATCCGCCTAAGATTTTTATTATGAAAATATTTTAAAATCTTCACGGAATCAAAATCGAAATTATGATAATTGTATATAAGGATTTTTGTTTGTTTTTTCCGTATATATTTTTCTTCATACTGTCGGATTTATATCCATATATTTGCTTACATATATATATATATATATATATATATATATATATATATATATATATATATATATATATATATATATATATATATATATATATATATATATATATATATATATGAATGCAAATAAAAGAACGAAGAATAAAACTTCGACGTTCAAAAAGTAATTTTAAACAGAACTCAATACAAAAATAGACCAATCAATATTTACTATACACTGTTACATTAGAACATGTAAATATCCACTACAAAATTGTACATTTCGTTTCAACGTTTAAAAATAAAACCTCTATTGAGGTGGTTAACAATGATGGTAATAAACAATCTTATTTAAAATTGCAATTAATGAAACATCACCTCATTTTCCATTTTTGGAAAATTTTCCGTAAAAAGTAAAAAGGATTTATATAAAGAAAAAGGGAAGAAAATAAAAAAGAAATAAAAGAAAAAAAAGAGAAAAGAAAAGAAAGGCAAGAGAAAGAATAAGAAATTAACCATACTTCCAAGATAAAAAAAAAATCAAAAATGTTAAAAGAAATAGAGAAGTATGTTCGAAATTACACAGATACAAAAGAAGAGGAAAGTTAAGAAGATAGCCTATTGAAAAACATTGATACGAATTAAGCCAATGAAATTACGTTGAATAAGAGAATTTAAATTTGAACGGGAATGTGGCGTAAATATATACATTGTTTAACAATATCGCATTTCGAATTTTATGGCATTTTATATGAACTCACTAGCAGCATGGCCCGGCGTTGCCCGTGCTTGATTCAAAAATCGTACGACTCATACAGCAATCGTTATCACTTGACTTAAAATATTTTTGTCCTTCCTTGCCTTTAAAGGAGTGCCCTTTGCCGTGCTGATGTTGCTATATGCCTTACTTCTTGTCTATCTCACACTGCGAATTTTTTCTGTTACGAAAAAAGAACTAAACAAAATGAACACAAAACGATCAGCTTTAAAAAAGGACTTGTAACTGGAAAAAACCGAATGAAAAAAGAATTTTAACAACAATTACTTTTTCACACCCAACCCAGTTCTGTGGAATCAGAATCAACGTTGAGTTTAAGCAAGCGAATGAGCCAATTGGAGTAAAGTGACATGCAGATTTAAATTTTACCCACTTGTGACGAATGCAGCTATCGATTTTTTTTTGCATGCTAGCATGCTAGTTAACATTCGTGTCAGTCAGCTGTTGGCTCTCATTCTGGCCAATAGAATTTTCCTGCCTATTCGTGGCAGCCAGCTATTGGCTCTCACTCTGGCCAGTAAAAAATGACCGCAAACTACATGAAAACTGCCGTAGAAGCATGAAAAAATCGATTATTTCCACTATCAATGGGATTTGGGAAATGCAAAGTCGGTCTTGGCCTTTTCCGCTAACTTGGAGCATGTGAATGTAAATTTTGGTGCATATCCGTCGAAAATTGCGGCCATGCATTCGTTACACACACACACACACACACACACACACACACACACACGCACGCACACACACACACACACACACACACACACACACACAAACAAACACACACACACACACACACATCCTCTCTTTTATAGACAGAGACATTCAAACAATATAGAATGTAAGAGAAGGACACATTAAGAAGTATTACAACTTAACAAAATTGACCTTACATTATAAATTAGAATGCAACATAAATTTTAAACATTTATATTATTGTATTAATTTTAAATTAGAAACTATTATTAAAACAAAAATAAAATAAAAATTAACTTAAAAATAAAAATAAATATATACTTAAAATAAAAATTATAAGCTAATTCGTGGCTAATCATACTACTATTAAATTACAAATATTAACCAATATAATACCTAAAACTAGAATAAATTAACGATGATAAAATTAAATGTTTATAAAGATAATAAAAAAGATAAATAAAAAGATTGTTTCTTGAGTCAAGCAGGATTGCAATGTCAGTTATTTAATGTGCTTGCAACTTACCGCTGTTTCATATCTTTGATTCAATAAAATGTCACTATTCAAGTACTTATTTATTTTCATATTCTCCTATAGTCAGAGGAAACATGGTTCATTCAACGATCTAGAGATTCTAGCTAGTTTAAGAATTTTCAGTTTACCTTTAGGAGTTTTATTTTCCTCTTTCAATTTTCAAAAATATTTAGAAAGTGAAGTCATAGTTCGTTTATCCGCATTATTAAAGGGTGAGAGATGGCTATAGAAAGTTTTTTTTAAAAAAAACAAAACAATTCATTGTACTTCCAATATATATCCTCAAAAACCCTCGGATTTTCAATTGATATAATAGAACACATACACAAGGGATTTTGTTAAACACTTGTTAGATAACGGGCATTTCTACAACTAAATAGGTTATTTATACGCGATAAATTAAGATCAGCATTAGTATTACGGTTATTATTGTTATAGATATTCAATATTTTACTGTTATGGGATTTAATTATTGTTCTCTAAATTATTAGTACAACTATAACTAAGTTTTAGAGTGTTCCGATTGAAAATTTACTTAAAGAATTATTTTTACGAAAATGTTTATCAATTAATTTTAAAAATTTATGTCCTATAATCTTCCGGTTTCTGTTTTTCTTTCTGGAACAATCATGATTTTCTAAAATCTGATCCCACCTTTATTTCTGAAGAAAAATTGGGGCCAATCTGAAATATCAAATATATATACAAATAAATAAATACTTTCATAAACGAACATTATTATTTTTTTAATTTGCAATTTTTTCTATATATATATATATATATATATATATATATATATATATATAAAAAAACAGACCACTTAAAGATTCCATGTAATAAATTATTTCACCACAGCCCTTTTAAAAGGACTGCGGATCATCAGACTTTACTTCCAAACAAAAAAATGAAGAGAAAATTTACACATTTTTGACGGGCCGTATTAAACATATGTAAATTAACGAAGTGAGGAAGTGAGGGGGGAGAGAGAGAAGACATGAGTGAGTGAGCAGATATTGACACATTTAAACGGTTAACTTAACGGAAGTTATATATTGATATCGAAGGGGTAGAGGAGAAAAAACCCATAGAAAGAAAAGGAGAGAAAGAAGTTAAGAGAGAAGAGAAGAGAAGAGAAGATGTCACTAATTTTCTTTGTGAAAAAAAAGGCTAGAAACAGACGCTGTTATTTTGTTTTACTTTGAAAGTGTTATTTTGGGGGTTCATAAAGATTATAATGTTTGATATAAATTTGAATGTCTCTAGACTGTCTACAAATAATTTAATTTGATGTTTGTTAGTGATTTAAATTTTCAAAATTTTGGGGCTTTTCTATGAAATAGTCGATTAGAAAAATATTCATAGAAAATACAAAATTTAACTTTACTTCTATTAATCTTTTTTAAACTCTAAAAAAAAAAATATTAATTATTAAGTTGACATCTCTATCCGTTTGAATTTTGTTCATGAATTTAACTCGTGACTGTTTCTACAGGTAATCTCTTTTACTTAAATTTTAGTTATTTGCTGTGGATTTACATTGAGCTCTCTGGATTATATCCTCCTTAGGTTTACCCATACATGATTACCTAGTTTTTCATAAACTATATATATATATATATATATATATATATATATATATATATATATATATATATATATAGGTACCATAGGTAAATTTTCAGCAAATTATATTTTTAATTTTACTCATGCTCGTTGTTGTTTTTTGATTTTGTCGACTGCATAGTATTGTGGGGTCAGTTGGGCATCGTCTGTGACAGTACTATGACGCAATACACTCCGTCAGGAATATATATAAGCATATATTTGTATGACTATGTGCCATATATATATATATATATATATATATATGAAGAAAAATATACGGAAAAAAAAACAAAAATCCTAATATGCAATTATGCTGTTTATATTAATTGTATATTAGGATTTTTGTTTGTTTTTCTGTATATTTTTCTTCATACTGTCGGATTTATATCCATATATTTGCTTACACACACACACACACACACACACACACATACACATATCTATATATATATTGGCTCCTGAAATATCAATTTCAGTTGAGCTCTCTGGGGACAAGGTGTGGGTTGGTAAACAGTGACTATTATAGCTATTTCGCGAGACTCTTCGCAGATGCGAATTGAGTCACTGTCGGTCACTGTGCGTGTTTCTAAAAATAAATACGCTAAAAATCCACTTTCTCTATCGTGTGCCGACGGCTTACTGGTTAGAATCTCCGACTGACACCAATTCAGTCGGGTTTCGATCCTAGCTAGAGGCAACCGGATGTCTAGCCACACTGATGAGCTGTCTCTGTGTGGATAACGCTATATATATATATATATATATTTATATATATTGTGAGCGAGAGAAAACAGTAAGTATAGAAAACATGATGATAGCCGTCTAAAGAACAAATAGGAAAATCATTTGGTACACCCCCACCCATTTAACCTATTGGTCAGTACTAAGTTGGGCTAGAAGTTCCTCCATTTAATTTTATAAAAATTTCCCTAAAAGTAACCCTCTTAGTAAAATATTAAACAGAAGTACATTAAAACTAAGTTATAGATGCACCAATAATTGTGGGAATTTTGTTTGTTTAGAATGACCTTTTTTCCCCCAGACTCTGTTTTTATTAGTTTTCGCTAAAACTTACCGACTTATGTTCTAGTTACAACCTTTTTGGTACTTTTTTTCGTTGATGGTTTCTTAAAGGGGTTCTTAGATATGATTGAGCTGCATTTTTAATTCTGTAGTTTCATACGTATCTCATTAATTAATTAATTTGCCAGTAGATTTTAAGTAGTATTGTGCATTTATTTAAATATGTATTGTGTAATTAAACTTTAGGACACTATTTACATTATTCAAACTATTGTCCTCATCTTTGTTACCATATTTATTACATTTCGGCCGTTGTACTCTCCGGCCTTCTTCTGGTGGTTGGAACGTTGAACTGAACCCTTTATTTCGCCCACTGTTCTAGTTCCACATGCCATGTTTTAATGGATGTCAGTTATCAGTTATCTCCTGTTAATTCCCCGCTCCACTGCCTTAGCCGGGTATTGAACTCACACTCTTTTGGGTCCTGTCACTGGATCTAACAAACGCCTTTATCCACTGTGCCATGTGTCCGAATAATGTAAATAGTGTACATAATACCTCACCTCAGAAATATAGACAGATACTAAACTTTAGGACTTGAGTCAAGTTTCTAAACCTAGTAATTTCTGTGTTGCAATGAAATCACTTTTAAAAAATAATTATAATCTAAGCTCTACTTCTGTATCGAGCACTGTTTTTTTTTTTTTAAAATAGAAACATCAATACTAAAGAACTTTTGATCATTAATCTAACTGTTCGTCCTATTACATCAATCTACACACACACACACACACGTATATATATATATATATATATATATATATATATATATATATATATTAGGCCGCGATACCGGTACCCCATTAATATATAATAATGACGAATATCCACTATCTACCTGACCCTTTTTTACTTTTTATCTATCTATCTATCTATCTATCTATCTATCTATCTTCATATGTATCTATATTTCTATCTCTCTTCATAACTGCCTCTCTTCATATCTATCTATCTATCTAGCTAGCTAGCTAGCTAGCTAGCTGCCTGTCCCTGTGTGTGTGTGTGTTGGTGTCTGTGTGTTAATCCGTAAAGCAATCCAGGTGCATATTCGAGAGCTACTTTAAAGTTGTCGGCCTGATCCATCTTCCAACATCAGTTTTGAAATGACCGGACTCCAGAATACTGATTTGGCGTAGCGGCCCTCTGGAGAAATTTTTGGTTTTTTTCCGTGGCCCATTCTGCTTATATTTCTTGTTTCTATCGCTTCATCAGATTTTCATACGGCTACAATCCCGCAACCGACAACCAACGTGTCTGTCTCTGCTCAAGGCCTAGTGATTTCACGCTTCCTACCACTGTCCAAGACATTTAATCCCTATCTTGGCGAAGAACCACTCTTTCTTATTTAGCAGAGCGATAGGAAAAATCCAACCTGGTTTCCAGCTGTCTGCTATTTTTTCCAATATTTCTTCCTTTCTCATCGCAGAATTTCGACATTCGAGTCCGACTCATCGCTTCAGCAATTTGATCCCTTTGTACAGTAAAGTGATTCAAAATCTTCATTTGTTGTACGAGAAAAGAAATTGCAGAGGAGGAGAGAGTGATAGAAAGAGACAAAGTTATAGAGAGAGAGTCTGAGAGAGAGAGAGTCTTTGAGAGAGAGAGAAAGAGAGAGAGGGAGAGAAAGAGACGAAATGGTAAAGAGAGAGAGAAAGTAGGCGATTATAAGAAAGAGACGGCAATACAGAGGGACGGAGGGGCGTGAAAAAAATAATGATATGCAAAGAAAGGATGCGTAACTACAAATGGCGACACGAAGAAAAAAGAGAGCGAAGAAGAGAAAGAAAGTGAGAAAGGAAGAGAGATGAGAAGAGAAAGAAAGAGAGGGAGGAATAGAGAAAGGAAGAGAGAGAGGAGGAGAAAGAAAGAGGAAGAGAGGAAGAGTGTGAGAGGGGTTGGTATATGTAGAAGAGAAGAAAAAAGAAGAATGCAAGGAGAGAGAGAAAATGATTTGATAAAAGGCGACACAGAAGCAGCGGTAGAGACACAGATACAGAGAGGGAGAGAGAGAGAGAGGGGGAAAGAAAGAGAGAGAGGGGGAAAGAAAGAGAGAGGGGGAGAAAGAAAGAGAGAAAGAGGAGATAAAAAATGGGCAGGGTGTGTGCATTTAGAAGACAGGAAGAACGATTTCATAAAAGATGGCATAGAGGGAGCGGTAGAGAGAGAGTGAGAGAGTGTGATAGATAGATAGATAGATAGATAGATAGATAGATAGATAGATAGATAGAGAGAGAGACAGAGACAGAGAGAGAGAGACTGTAGAGATGTAAAAAAGGAAGAAAAAAAAAGAAAAGAATCTGACCAGACAGACAATGAAAATGATCCAGAAAAAGCTGATTTAAAAGAAAGACATAAAGACAGAGGCATAGAGAGAAAATAGAGAAAAGCAGACAGACTGACAGATAGATAGATAGATAGATAGATAGATAGATAGATAGATAGATAGATAGATAGATAGGAACAGACTGAGATAGATAGATAGATAGATAGGAACAGACTGAGATAGATAGATAGATAGATAGGAACAGACTGAGATAGATAGATAGATAGATAGATAGATAGATAGATAGATAGATAGATAGATAGGAACAGACTGAGATAGATAGATAGATAGATAGGAACAGACTGAGATAGATAGATAGATAGATAGATAGATAGATAGATAGATAGATAGGAACAGACTGAGATAGATAGATAGATAGATAGGAACAGACTGAGATAGATAGATAGATAGATAGATAGATAGATAGATAGATAGGAACAGACTGAGATAGATAGATAGATAGATAGATAGATAGATAGATAGATAGGAACTGACTGAGATAGATAGATAGATAGATAGATAGATAGATAGATAGATAGATAGATAGATAGATAAGAATTGCTTATATTTAGTAAAAGAAAGGAAATTAATTAAAAGACGGGACATAAATGAAAACATTACAAAAAAGAGATATAGTTAATGGTAGAGAGAGAGAGAGAGAGAGTGACATGGAGAAAAATAAAACGAGCGTGAGAGAAAGGTTTTATATGTAGAGAAGGAAAAAAGAAAGAATGAGACACTCTAGAAAATGAAAAAAAAAGAGATTTGGCAAGGACAACAGAGAAATAGAGAAGAAAGAAGAGGGAGGGAAAAGTAGAAAAGGTGACATAAAGAAAGAGAGATCTAGAGAGACTACCAGGCAGAAAAAGAGATTGAGAAGAAAGAAAAAGAGAAGAAGATAGAGAAGAATAGAAGAGAAGAGACAGGGGGGAGAGAAGAGAAGAGGATAGAAAAAAAAGAGAGAATATAAGAGAAGTGATTAGAATAAAAGAGAAGAGAAGAGAAGAGAGGAGAAGAGAGAGAAGACATTAGAATAGATGAAGATAGGAGAGAAGTGAAGAGAGAGAAGGGAATAGAAAAGAAAGGCTGATAAGACTGAGTGGCAGAATCAAGGCAGAGAAAGAGTCTACAACAGAGAGTTGAATATCGACGTGAGAAAGATAAAAATGCCATTCAACGAAAAAGGTTACTGAGTGCGAAGTAAAGATTCGTCTTTATAAAGAAAAAAGTGATTGGATTTATACGTTGAAAACGAAAATAAAAAAACAAAGAAACAATGTGATAAGATTGGCTACGAAAAAAAAGAAAAAAAAAAGATTTAGCAAAGACGAAATAAAGGAAGGGGAAAAGCCTTACTTTGAAACATTTTGTTCCATTCTTCTTCGCATATGTTCTTCAGATCCGGGATGTTAGTTGGAGCTCTCGACTGGATTTTCAAATAACGCTACAGATTCTCGATAGTGTTTAAATCTGAGGACTGACTTGGCCATTTCAGGATATTTACATTATTTTCAGCAAGTCAGAGATTTTGTAATTCATAGATTTTGTAATGTGCTTAGGATCATTATCTTGTAAGATCCAATCAGGAAGAAGTTTAAGATTTTCAACCGAAATCATTAAATTTGCTTCCAAAATATTTACATATGCTGCGGCATTCGTTTTAGCATCTATTACTGATATGTTGCCAGTACCTTTTGCATAAAAAAAAACATTCCCAAACCATGATGCTGCTTCTAGTATGTTTCATTGTTGGAAATGTGTTTTTTGTTTGAAGAAATCGCAATGTTTTCTCCATACATGATTTCTCGAATTATCTCCAAGCAACTTTGGTTTCGTCTATCGGTGATACTCTTTCCCAATACGATTTTTCCTTATCCTTATGCTCACGAAAGAATTTCAACCTGCCATCTCTGTGACTTTTCAGTAACAGTGGAATTTTCCGAGGGGAGAGTGACTAGATTGTTCCTATTGTCCGTTTAGTGACACAGATTCCTGCTGAAAGCAAATCATCCTGCAACCCTTGACAAGCAACCGTTTGATTTTGTTTAATTTGACGCATTAATTTCCTCGAAGATCACGAAAAAATCGTTCGTGGAGTTCCTGTTTTTCTTTGGTTTTCAACAGTTTTGAGTTTTTATACCTTGTAATGAATGAACTAATAGTAGTAAATCGAACATTCCTGTTGTCTGAGATTTTGTTTACGATCACCGATGTTAAGCAACGTATTGTTTATTCAGATCCATCAATTCATAATGGCGAATGGCCGTCTGGCTTTGGATTCTTCTTTTTACGAACATATGACAGACTGTTTTTCTCTCGGCAGGTCGCTTATAGTCATCGACTAAAAATAACGTTTAAACTAATAAAATCCATCGGATTAATAAATGGAAATTTATCATTTCTTCTCTGAGTTTCATACACGAGTTCGTGACATTCGCATACGCGCAGATATCCTTGGAAATGTCCGGTTCTATCTCCTCCGTCCTGGGTATGACGATTAACTACATCTGGCATCAAGGACTCTGTTTGGGAGGTTTTGAGGAGCGTGGAAGAACCTCTTAATTGACGTTGTTCCAGGTACACCCTTACCTGTGGTTGTAGCACCTGTTAGGGACCCAGCTATGGGCAAATAGAAAACTCCTAAACTCGGATTAAAACATGAAACTATAAAAATAGATAAGAAATAATGACCAACAATACATTTTTGGGTAAAAATTACCAATGCTCACAAGAGAATTATATTTCGTAATTAAATGATGCATATTCTGTTAATTTGTCTTCTCTTCCCATTTATGATTGACAATTTTCAATTAAGAAATGGTGATTTTCAATCAGCACCTGACGATTGCATCGTGCATGAAAATAAGAATTGTGCTAACGGTGAGGAAAAACATGCTTATTTATTATTAACACACACACACATACATACATACATTAATACATCATTCTTATTATAAAACCTAGGTTGTGTGTGTGTGTGTGTGTGTGTGTGTGTCTGTTCGTTTATATATTGGATCGGATTTCCTACATTTTTCAA
The DNA here is from genome assembly GCA_903632075.3 of Acanthosepion pharaonis. Taxonomy (NCBI): domain Eukaryota; kingdom Metazoa; phylum Mollusca; class Cephalopoda; order Sepiida; family Sepiidae; genus Acanthosepion; species Acanthosepion pharaonis. The sequence goes on along the minus strand of CAHIKZ030000372.1, from coordinate 1,233,958 downwards.
CCGATTTCAACAAAACTTCACAGGACTACGTAAAATTACATTGCGGTGGTTCTGACAGCATCAAAAATTGGAAAAACACAGTTGTTTTTGCACGAAATCAATTTGAAAACATGATTCTGTCGCCAGAATGAAAGGGGGACAACTCATATCAAGTTATACTTATTATAAAAACCAGGTTGTGAGTCTGTGTTCGTTTATATATGTGATCGGATTTCCTACATTTTTCAACCGATTTCAACAAAACTTCACTTTTTTTTTTGGCAGGTAGTGTTTCTTATTGTCTTGCACACTTTTTTCTTTATTTTTACATTCAGAATGCTTTAAAAATTCCATTTACAAGACAATTGTTTATAATAAAATTCTATTCAATCGGTAGACTCATAACGATTGAAAACAATGTTTTTGTTTGAGTTTGGGTTTGACCAATTCGTAAAAAAACAAAAACAAAAGCTAATTAAGACATGCGTGTCCATCAACCTTAAACAATAATCTTTGTCAATTTTATTTTTCAGTCTTTATGATGGTCGATACTTGATCTATCTCTTACTGTTACATCCCCAGGCATCACTGGGCTCTACTGCTAGTACACACACACACACACACACACACACACACACACACATATATATATATATATATATATATATATATATATATATATATATATATATATATATAGGGGGAAAACAAATATTCGTACACATACAAATTTTTAATTTATTGTATTTCCAACTAAGGAATAAACATACTTTTCATAGAATTAACTACACAAATGCATGAAAACAAAATATACATAGAAATTAGAAAAAAAAACAGATTGATTCAATAGAAATAAACCTCAATTAAGCATTTTAATGGGTGAAAAAAAGTATTCGTACAATACAAAAAAAAATGCGTAATCTTCATTCAATTCTTTGTAGAATAGCCATTATTCACTTCTACAGCAACCAACCTCTTGTAGTTCTCAATTAATGATTTGCACATTTTAGTTGGTATTTTGTTCCATTGTTCTTCGGATATGGTCTTCATATCCAGGATGTTTTTTCAAGCTCTCGATTGGATTTGAATTTTCAAATAACGCCACAGATTCTCGATTGTGTTTAAATCTGGGGACTTACTTGGCAATTTCAGGATATTTACATTATTTTCAGCAAGTCATAGATTTTGTATTTCATAGATTTTGTAATGTGACTTAGGATCATTATCTTGTTGGAAGATCCAGTTAGGAGGAAGTTCAAGATTTTCAACCGAAATCATTAAATTTGCTTCCAAAATATTTATATATGCTGCGGCATTCATTCTACCATCTATTACTGATATGTTGCCAGTACCTTTTGCATAAAAAAAAATTCCCAAACCATGATGCTGCTTCCAGTATGTTCCACTGTTGAAACTGTGTTTTTTGTTTGAAGAAATCGCAATGTTTTCTCCATACATGATTTCTAGAATTATGTCCAAACAACTTTGCTTTCGTCTATCGATGATACTCTTTTCCAATACGATTTTTCCTTATCCTTATGCTCACGAAAGAATTTCAACCTGCCATCTCTGTGACTTTTCAGTAACAGTGAAGTTTTCCAAGGGGAGAGCGAATTTACACTCTTCCTATGAATTTCATTGCTTATTGTCCGTTTTGTGACACAGATTCCTGCTGAAACAAATCATCCTGCAACTCTTAATTTTGTTTAATTTGACGCATTAATTTCCTCGAAGATCACGAAGAAAACTTCCGTGGAGCACCTGTTTTTCTTTGGTTTTCAACAGTTTTGCTTTTTTATTCCTTGTAAGGAATGAACTAATGGTAGTAAATGGAATATTCCTGTTGTCTGAGATTTTCCTGCAACTTTTACCTTATTTCCAGAGCTTCAGTTCTTTTTCGTAATTTGTCAATTCTTTACCTCTTGACATGATGAAAACCTTCTTGCACGAATGTCAATTACAAAATGTTCTCTTTGTATTTTTATGCTACTGATAACATTATTGGAACATTCTAGAATATTCCACTTGAATAATCTAGAGTATTAAAGCAATTACAAGTCTTAAAATGTGAAATCTTCATTATACGAATACTTTTTAACCCATTAAAATGAGTATCTACGATTTATTTCTATTAAATCAATCTTTTTCTGTTTTCTATGCATATTTAGTTATTATGCATCTGTGTACAGATAATTGTATGAAAAGTCTATTCATTAGTTGGAAATACAATAAATTAAAAATTTGTATGTGTACGTATATTTGTTCTCCCTTCCAATATATATATATATATATATATATATATATATATATATATATGTGTGTGTGTGGAGAGGGAGAGAGAGAGTGAGAGAGAGAGAGAGAACGAGAGAGAAAACTGTATAAATAGACGAACAGATAGATAGATAGATAGATAGATAGATAGATAGATAGATTACCTTGGATTCTACACTTTAGGCCTTTCGTCTTTGGTTTCAGCAACAAGTAGGCTTTTTTTGTTGCTCACTCAAGCAACAGCCTTTTTGTTCGCTTTAGAAGTTGTTGTTCTCCTCGATTGATTACCAACCAAGGCTAGAGGGCCCAGTCTGTCCTGCTATGGGAAGAGATAGGCTTTTAATTTACGAATTGTGCAAAAACGAACAGGACTACTTTGGCTGGTATTTGAACTCGCTACGCCGAAATCCCTCTTTACTCGCTGATAACTAACGGTGCTACGCCTATACCCTCTCACGTAAAAAAGTTGTAATAATCGTAAATAATTCCAGCATAATAAATTGGTGCCAAAATAAAATAAAAGAGATCGAAGGAAATATAAAATTGTCACGGGACAGAAAAAGAACATTTAAACGGAATGAAATCTTTTAAAGAGAGAAAAAATGCCCTAAAAGAAAAATACTTTTGTATTTCTCTTTCTTTTCAAAGGACATTTTCATGAAAAGAAATTTTTTTTTTCATTTTTTTATAGATAGATAGATAGATAGATAGATATGAAAGAAAATAGTTATGAAGAGAGATAGGTGGAGAGATAGAGATATATGAAGAGAGATAGATAGATACATGGAATAATAGATAGAGTGATAGATAGAGAGATAGATATGAAAGGAGATAGTTATGCAGAGAGATAGATGGAGAGATAGAGATATATGAAGAGAGATAGATAGATAGAATAATAGATAGCTTGATAGATAGAGATAGCTAAAAAGAAAAAAGTGTGAGGTAGATAGATATATTCCTCATTATTATATATTAATGAGGTACCGTATCGCGACCTGATATATATAAATATATATATATATATATATATATATATATATATATATATTTTTAAATTATAATAGTCGACTCTCCCGTCGAGATTCGACGTATGAGGGTCAAGCAGATCAGTTTCCAGGAAACTGACCCCCCGACACCGGCACATGAGATTTGATTATAGTGGTGAAGGTTTTGTGCAGGACCATCCACACTTTTTGAAGGGAGGAATACAGAGACCTGGTGCACCGAATGCCACAAGGTCCCCAAACGACCCTCCGCAGGTTTTGAATTCAGAGTTGTCCTTCTCCTAGACTAGTTGCCATCCAAGTCTATAGAACCCAGTCTGTCCTGCTATTTTACCCATAGCTGGAGGGAGAAGAAGAGGATTCATACCTTTCCCAAGGGTATTAGCACGTAAGTGAATGTAATGGATTCGACTGGAATTCGAAGTCTGCGATTCCTCAGTCCAAGCCGCTATCCATTACTCCACCGTGCCTCCTATATACATTATAAATTATAATATATATATATAAATATATATAAATGTATATATACATTTAAATTATTTGCTCTGGATTTACATTGAGCTTTCTGGATTTTATCCTCCTTAGGTTTACCCCTACGGATTACCTAGTTTTTCATAAACTATATATATATATATATATATATATATATATATATGAACATTGAAGTCAACAGTCAGGCCTCTAAGTGTTGACTTCAATGTTCACTTTATATTTACATACGCTCTATCTCTGATATTGAGCACTTTATCCCATAAATATAGCACACCTTAAGACTATATTTTCTTCATATATATATATATATATATATATATATATATATATATATATATATGTGTGTGTGTGTGTGTGTGTGTGTGTGTATGTATGTATATATATATATATGTGTGTGTGTCTCTGTGTGTATTGATGTAATAGGAAAGAACAGTTAGATTAATGATCCAAAGTTCTTTAGTATTTATGTTTTTCATTTTTTAAAAAGCAGTGCTCGATACAGAAGAAGAGCTTAAATTATAACTATTCTTTTAAAAATATTCTTCCATGGCGATACAGCAATTCCTGTTTCGCAACTTGTCTCAAGTCATAAAGTTTAATTCCACAATATCATGTATAAGTAATTACACAATACCTTGTAAAATCTACCGGCAAATTAAAAAAAAAAATCAATCGAATAAATATATTACAAGTGTAGGCACTTGGGTCTTCAATACCCCAGGCCAATTGTAAAATGTGAAAACAAATTTCCCACCTCAAACCTATAAATTTTAATAAGATAATTACATATCGTTATATTAGAATTTCGTGTGTCGTTCACAGATCTTAGCTCTCTAGACGATTACTTCGTTTACAGAGTAACAGCTCTGGATTCTTCTGCCATATAAAACGATCGGAATTATTTCATTATTCATCCATCTTTGAATTCCCAGATGGCTCCAAACCCAGAGTCTGGAAGTGATGAGTCTGGAGCAATGCGGTCATTGAAAGTTGATGGCTATAATCCCTGCCTGCCTGTACTACTCGGTGTTGTTGTTCGACTGCGGAGAAGGGTTTTCTCAGAGTACCTTATTAAAGGCGAAACATGGCAAGCCTCTCGCTGTTCTATCGCTATTAACATGGATGATTTTCAAACGGGTTACATTCCTTAGTTCCATCAACTCGACCTGCTTCTTCCCACGAACCGTTACAGTGTGGAACCGGCTCCCAAGGGGATGCTTCCCTGACCTATATGATCTTAATTTGTTCAAGTCTAGCGTTAACCGTTATCTTCCCAACACATTCCCATTAACTGCGCATCTTACCTCTTACTCTGTAGCCCTCTACAACGAGTGGCTCTTGCGCCCTATACAATATGAACATTATTGTAAAATATTTCTATCCCTCACATCTAAGACCCTCCTCTGAAGCGAACCATCCTCATTCTTTTGTGTTCCTTTTGTAAGAAGTATGTACAATTCTAATAGCTTCTTCACACTGCTACTTTGTGAAACCGACTCCCAAGAGGTTGCTTCCCCGATCACTACATATTAAACTGCTCAAATCTAGGGTTAATCATTATCTTCCCCATATACACCCATAAAATGTTCCTCTTACCTCATACTTTGTATCCCTCTACCTTGAGTGGCTCTTGGGACTTGTATATAGTGAAAATTATTGTAAAAACAACTCACAGCTAAGTCCCATCACGCCGTGGACAGTGAGGCGATCCACTCTCATTCCTCTCGATTTCCATTAGTAAGGAGTAAGTTCCATCGAACAGCTTTTTTCCATAAATCCCGTGGAACCGACACCCAAGAGGATGCTTTCCCGACCAATACAATCTTAACCTATTCAAATCTTACATTATCCGTTATCTTTCTTACATATCCTCATAAACTGCGGCCCTTACCTCTTACCTTTATGGTTCACACAATCTCCTTCAGTTACCTTCTACCTTGACCGGCTCTTGGGACACATATAGGGTGAATATATTTAAATAAAGTCGTCCGAGTTCGTTAAGTATACTTCGCACAAATACACTAGTGCATAAAAAAGATCTGAGAACTTTCGTAATGCATTCATCAGGAAATTTTCAGATGACTCAACGGTCTGGAGTTTATAACATTTTGAGTACAAACAGTCGGTTGGTGTAATCGCTTCCTGTATTTCACCTTTGTTATTTCTCAGCAGTGAAGAGTCTGATAATGGGAGACCTGAAAAATTGTCGCGATTTACTATGTTTATTGCATAGAGGCAGTAATGAAAAATTTCATTAAATAGAAACTAATTTTTGCATTAAAAACTTAACTGATTATGGAAGAGAATTATAATTTGATTTATAATATAAGCTTATGAGACATATTCATGACTTGCGGGATTTCTTTACAAGAGAAATAGAGGATAAAAAATGATTTTCATAGAATTTGTTTCCTTGCAGCTTACAGGGCCCTTTGTGTATCATATGCGAATAGGGAGATAGATATTCTTTCTTCATATGTAAATAAGCAAATAGGAGATTATATATATTTAATCGTTATCTACTTTGAAAAATCTTCTTTCTTTTTTTAAATTGAGCATGAACGTAGACCCCATAACATTATCATTTACTTTCGCACTGATACCCTGTCATTTGGAAGTTTTTGAAAACTTCCTTTAAAGGGGGTGTCTTCCCGCTGTTCTTTTTCTACAGATATTTTTATGGTAATACTTCTGTTGCGCTTTGTTCGCAGGTGCCTCGCCTACGTGAATTTATGCATGCTACGAGATTGCTAAGTAAATTTCACCGTCTTACAGTTGAAATAGTTAAATGCAACCGCCACTTCTATTCCAAGAGTTTCTTTTCTCGCACTCATTATCTGTGGAACTCCCTTCCTATTTCTGCTGTATATATAAAGATTCTTGAAAAAAAAAATCAAAGAATGATCTATAATATAATCGATCCTCATCTGGCATCTCGACTTCAGTTATTTTCTCATTGACGGACCGTGGCTACTCTCTGTCTTTTCTACAAATATTTTAATGGCAATTGTTGTGATAGTTTTCTTTTGTTTATAGTGATGGGCTGCATGAATTTAAGCGTGCTACTATATTGGCAACTAGGGCTCACATTTTTACTGTTGAATAGCTAGGTGCAATCTAATGTTTTATTATAATAGTTTCTTTTTTCTCACTTCTCACCTGTGGATCACCCTTCCTATTTCTTGCTTTCCCGCCAACTACAATCTTCAAACATTTAAAAGCAACGTCAAGAGCCATATTCTGTCTTCTAGAGCCCTGCTTCTTTTTTGTCATTTCCTTACTTCTCAGAAAAGGTTACTGAATGAGGAATAACCAAAACGGAGGTTGGAAATGAAATGGCAATCTTTATAACATCAACAAAATACAATACTCGCCAGCGGCATGAAGTAGGTAAACCACTGCTAGTTGTGGACTACTTAGACACCATATTACCCTCACTTACAATAGTGTCCAACGTATTTATGAGGATTGGGACATACCGATTAGTGTTCACATATGCGGTATATGGCACTATCTATCTATCTATCTATCTATCTATCTATCTATCTATCTATCTATTATGGTCATTATCTATCTATCTATCTAAGCTTGTTCATTATCTATCTATCTATCTATCTCATTATCTCTATCTATCTATCTATCTATCTATCTATCTATCTATCTATCTGTTTTAACCTAGAAAGGGTTACTGAATGAGGAAAAATCAAAACGGAGGTTGAAAGTGAAATGGTAATCTTTATAACATCAACAAAATACAATACTCGCCAGCGGCGTGAAGTAGGTAAACCACTGCTAGACACCATATTACCCCCAATTACAATAGTGGTCAACGTATTTATGAGGATTGGGACATACCCATTAGTCTTTTATAGTTACGGTATATAACACTTCTCCTCACTATAAACTTCTCATTGTCTTTTACTCCCTGCAAACCCTGCGTCTTAGTGGCATTATCACCTTGTTTGGGGCGAAAAAAAGTCTCAAAATCAGAATAAATCTTTAGTATTTATTTCTGCATCAGAAAGAGCATTAAATAATTTTAAAATTCTCATTCTTCGCCTACTGCAAGGGAAGTTGCTTCGCTGTTTTGTGCCAGAAAATCTTTGTCAACAGGATCCATCTTGTACATTTATAAACCTACCATTCGTCCATACATGGAATACTGCTGCCATATCTGGTCTGGTGTTTCTGATGTACATCTTGATATTCTTGAAAAAATCCAAAGAAGGATCTCTAGTGTAATCTATCCTGATCAGGCATCTCAACTTCAGTCGTTTTATAACAGATGTTACGTAGCTTTACCCTGTCTTTTCTACAAATATTTTCATGGCAACTGACGAGATTTTTTTTACACTGGTGTCCCGAATACATGAATTTAAGCGTGCTACTAGATTGGAAACTAGGTCCCACCTAGTTTGCTGTAGAAATAGCGAAATGCAATCGCTACTTCTACTCCAACAGATTCTTTTCTCGCGCTACACTGACCTGATGTGTCTTCTTTCTGTCTTTTTTACAGATATTTTCATGGCTACTGCTCTGACAAGCTTTTTTTTCTCTTAGTGACTACATGAATTTTAGCGTGCTACAAAAATCTCACCGTTTTAATGTTGAACCATCAATTTTATTATAATTGTTTATTTCCACGCCCCTTTTCAACTATAGAACATCCTTCCGATTTCTTGCTTCGTTACAAGCTACAATCTTCAAAATTTAAATGCAATGTCAATCGCCATCTTCTATTTAACTGAACCCTGTTACTTTATTGTCCTTTTCCTCACTAAATTTTTCTCATTCTCATTCACTCCCTGTAATCCCCCCCACGTCATAGTGGCATTATCACCATGCTTGGGGTGAAACGATTTAAAAAATGTCATTTATTAGTGTGTGTGTGTGTGTGTGTGTGTGTGTGTGTGTGTGTGTGTGTATCTATCTATCTATCTATCTATCTATCTATCTATCTATCTATCTATCTTGTTCATCTTTTGTCTTAACCTCAATCCTCCCTATTCCCAGTCTTCTCTTTCACTCCATGTAACCTCCTCCTGCATACTAGCCATTAAATATACCATTTAAGATGAATTTATGATGATAAATCTATGACACATCCATGCATTTAATATTGTTGCCATATCTGGTTTGGTGCTCCTGCTGTACATCTTGAGATTCATGAGAAAATCCAAAGAATTATCTGAAGTGTAATTGATCCTGAACTGGAATCTTGACTTCAGTCACTTTCACACCGATCTGACATGGTATTATTCTGTCTTTTCTACAAGTATTCCTACATGTCAACTCCTCTGACAAGCTTTTTTTTTTCTCAGTGACTGACTACATGAATTTTAGCGTGCTACTAAATTGGCAACTTGATCTCACTGTTTTAATGTTGAACGAGCTAAACTCAACCATCAGTTTTATTATAATCATTTATTTCCTGGCCTTTCTCAACTATAGAACTGATTTCTTGCTTTGATACTAGCTACAATCTTCAAAAAATTAAATGCAATGTCAATCGCCATCTTCGGTTTAGCTGTTTTAACCGTTTCGTTGACTGAGCAGCCTATACTACTCGAGGTAAGCTTTTCGTCACATGCTGGACATTGGGCAGGGATCAAAGTGTAGTATTTGTTCTCGCCGACTCTAATAGTGATATTACCCGTTTTATTAGACGACTCGTTTTTCGTCACTCCCTTGATAATGGGTAAGGATCAAAGTGTAGTATCTATTTTCCTCGTTTCTAATGGTACCTGTTTCTTTATGCGACATTCGTTGACTGAACAGCAGTACAACTCAAGTTAATCTTTTCACCATTCCTTCTTAAACTACCTGAAAATCATATTAAGGATTAATCCAAGATTGAATTTCGAAAAGAGAGAGAGAACAGTTCAGAGGCCGTCCATAGTTGTGCTGGCACGAATTCACAAGTCATCGTGACCGAGGGTTTTAGCGTACTTGCTTTTTTGAAATGTACTAATCGGGCTAGATAATGAGTTCTATCGCAGAGACTCAATGCCCGCTCAGCATTGTTGCAAGATAAACGACAAATCCGCTCAGAGCTTTTGCAAGATAAACCACAAATGCGCCCAGAATTATTGCAAGATAAACCGCAAATCCGCTCTGCATTGTTGCAAGGTAAACCACGAGTGAACTCTCTAGGGATTGATCAACCATAAATATGCCTGAGAAGGTGACTGCCACAGGGAATAGATAGTCACCCTAGCAGACCGAAAAAGTGAGACTGGCTATTATTTTTTTTATTGTATTTAGAAGAATCCCATAATGCATTGGTCTGTTTATTAAGTAACAAAAGCAAAATAGTCGTGAAAGACGAGGAAATTAATAAAAGAGAACGTAACAAAAAAGAAAGAAAGAAAAACAAAAAAACCTTACAAGGCATGGCTGAAAAGAAATTATCAAGAGAATTTCTACTAGCTAAAAAAAGGTTGGACCCAAATTGAGCATTTTAATAGCTATCTTCTAGCCTAAGTTCTATTTATGGTCTGTTGTGAAAGCGAAAGTGAAAGTAGAAAGAGTAAATAAAAGAATAAAATCATTGTTGTGCGAAAGGTCAGCAGAAGGTGCGACACTTTTATTGTGTCGGTTGTCTGATAAAAATAACGGAAGTTCGTATCGGAAAATGATGAATTGATATTGAAAGGTTTGATACGGTAAGACGAGTGGGGTTTTCTTTTTAGATGCAATATGTTTGTTGATTGAATAAAAGCATAAAAAAGGAAATAGTGTCAAAGATTTGGCCAAGAAGATTTGTTCTGTGCAGACTATGGTTAATTGTGACAGCACCGGAATAAAGAAATATGCCCCGATTAAGCGGAGCGCATATAAACAATTTAAAACTTTGCATGCACAGTTTTTGGAAAAAGTTGACGTATATATATATATATATATATATATATATATATATATATATATATATATATATATATATATAGTCGGCCTCCTGTCGAGATTCGACGTATGAGGGTCGGGCAGATCAGTTTCCAGGAAACCGACAGCCCGACACCGGCACATGAGATTTGATTATAGTGGTGAAGGCTTCAATAGGACCATCCAACCCCTTTTGAAGGGCCGAATACAGGGACCTGGTGCATCGAGTGCCACAAGGTTTCCCAAAACGGCCTCCACAGGTTTTTGAATTCAGAGTTGTCCTTCTCTAGACCAGTTGCCATCCAAGGCTATAGAACCCAGTCTGTCCTGCTATTTTACCCATAGCTGGAGGGAGAGGATTCATACCTTCCCAAGGTATTAGCACGTAAGTGAATGTAATGGATTCGACTGGAATTGAACTCGACTCTGCGATTCCTCAATCCATTACTTCACTGTGCCTATATATATATATATATATATATATATATATATATATATTTGTCTTTAGAGGACATTAGGAGCGTTTAGCTTTTAAATAATTACATTGAAGCTGATTGTTGTTTTTTTTTTAATACTAACTGAAAATTTGAAAAGGGCTTATTTTTAATTAGTGAATCTATTATTACGCTTTATATTTGTGGGGGATTGATAGTAAGAAGGTGGTAGAGGGAACGAATTTCAACAGGTCAACCAGCTGCCGATTATCCCCACGTGAGGACCCTTTCTTCCTCTGCTAAAGCTAGAGCTCGCCAGGGAATCTGGAAGAGGAAATCATCTTCCTTTCTCTGCTGCTAGAACAGTAGTCACTGTTTTGGCGCGTCTTTCGGTCTTATATTAAAACACAAAGACAATCCACCTCCTGACAGGATCCTGCGCCAACGGAATCGAAAACACCTTCACTCAGTTCGGTAGGAGTTAGCATTTTTATCTAGCCTATGCATTCTGTTAAGTAAGGCCGGTGTGTCCCGTCTACTTTGCAATTTAACACATATCTATTGCTTAACGAAGTAAAAAAAAATGATTTTTTTTAGCAAATAAATGAACACAACGTACGAATTGTAAATCAGAGGTACCAAAACCAAACAAGTTGTTATGGTCCGGTTCCTTGTACCACGTTGATAGTCCAAGGTAGAACCAATAAAAAAAGAACTCGAACACGGATATGGAATAACACAGATATATTACAAACAGGAATATATACAGAGAAGTAGAAAAGTGTTAGTACGAACAATCAGGTTTAGTAGTAATGGTCTGAACGTGACTCTGACTCGACTGACTGACTCGCTTTGACTGACTGACAGACTTCTGACGGACCTCACTCCAGACTTCAGACTGAACAGTATTTAGTCACCCCCCCCAAGAGTGGCACCGGTGTAACGTGGGATCTCCTCGCCCGTGGGCTCGGCCAAAAATATGCCCTTTGAACACGTATAAACGGGTTCAGGGTCGGTTTACCTTCCCGAAAGAGACTCCGCCCTTCGACGTAGCCTCGTTCGTGTTCCTCCCCGCCCGAAGGCAGAGAGTTCAGCCGATGAACTCCCTGCTTCCTCTTGAGGCGCAGTATTTATTGCGTATGGAATAGTCTATTATGTTATAATGGTAAGGTCCCATAACACAAGTACATACATTTAAATATCTGGGAAGTATTTGCAAACCGGACGGAAAGTGTGACAAAGACGCACTGGGATCGCGAAAGATGCTTACCAAAAGCTAAGCAGAAAACTAAGAAATAGGAAAATTTCGCTAGAAACAAGGAAAAGAGTACTAAACTGCTATGTGATATCTGTCCTTCTGTATGACAATGAATGATGGACGTTCTTCTTAAAGATGAAGAAAAGACTTGAAGCAACAGAAATTTGTTTCTACAGAACATGTGATCAACGAAGTTTTGGAGAAAATGGAAAACAAAAAGGAAAACTAATACTTAATATCAGGAAGAGACAGTTGAGGTTTCCGGAGCACATAATGCGGACGGAAGGCTTGGAAAATTTGATACTCACAAGGCAGATAAAGTGCAAATGAGACAGCTGGAAACAGCACATAACATCCTTAATGAGCCTGAGTATATTGATAGCAGAACAGGAGATATAAGAGAAAGACAAAGTTTATTAAGACCTAGAAGGCACAGGAAGTTGTAGAGAGCCATGATTACCCACGTTCTTTAGGGACACAGCACATAACGAAGAAGAAAAGTTGTTTTTTTTTCGTTTTATTGATTTAATAACTTTCAGAATAGGTGTAATGTTTAAAACTCATAGAGATGTGACGAAAAACTCGAGAAATATTTACTTCAGGAAATTTTTCTCCCCGGAATCGATCCTTCAGATCTACAAATCAACAATTCGCCCTTTGCATGGAGCATTGCTGCCATTATATGGTCGGAGCCCTCCTTGTTTTTTGGGTTCTGATAGGCCCCAGAGGCGGATATGTTTTTTAATTGGCCCCTACTCTAGCATCCCGTCTACAGTCACCACAGACGCGCCGTCGCCCCTCTCTGTCTTTTTTTTTACAAATACTTTCATGGTAATTGCCCAAGGAGCTGCATTCGCTGGTTCCCAGACTTCATGAATTCAAGCACCTTACGAGGCTGGCATCTGCCTCACCCTTTCACCGTCGAAACTACTAAATGTAGCCGTCTCTTCTACTCCAATAGCTTCCATGTCTCGCACCCTCGCCTATGGAACTCCCTTCCTATTCCAGTTTCCTGAGAGCTATAATCTCCAACTATTCAAATGTAATGTCAATCGACATCTCCAGTTGCCTTGATCTATCCACTATCCTTCTCCTCATCCTTTCCTCTATCACTCCCATATCTGATCTTGTTCCAAATCTTCTGTAAATTCCTTGCGTTCTAGTGGCTTCCCGCCTTGCTTGGGGTGAAACGCTTAAAAAAAAAAACAACTTATAGAGGCAAGTATAAATACATACGATATTTATATATATAATCCCGTATAAACGCAACCAACATTTAGTTATAGACGTAAATAGGAACGCAGCCAAATTTTATAGAATCAAGTATCAATCCAAACGATATTTTCTGAAACGAGCGGGTAAAACACATCCAATGATTGCCTATAGATTCAAACAAGCCTTAATCTACTGAATTGCTGCGATCCTTAAAATACGTGGTGATTTGAGAATAAGCCCGATCAATATCAACTTATAGAGTCAAGTATGAACACAACTAAGGTTTATCTATAGACTCAAGTACAAACACATCCTATGGTGGCTTAGAGATTCAAGTATAAACAAAACTGTGCTTGACTACAGCCCCAAGAATAAACACAAAAAAGGCTTGCTTCGAGATTCAAGTATAAACGCAGCCAATGCTTGATGAGAGACTCAAATATAAACACATCCATACATTCAAGTATAAACACATCCAATGCCTGCTTAGAGATTCAAGTATAAAAATCCAATGCTGGCTTACAGATTAAAATGTAAACACATCCAATGCTTGCTTAGAGATTCAAGTCTAAACACATCCAATCCTTGCTTAGAGATTCAAATATAAACACACCCAAAGTTTGTTTAGAGATTCAAGTATAAACACATCCAATGCTTGCTTAGAGCTTCAAGTATAAACGCATCCAATGCTTGCTTAAAACTCAAATATAAACACATCCAATGCTTGCTTAGAGTTTCAAGAATAAACGCATCCAATGCTTGCTTAGGGACTCAAATATAAATGCAACCAATGCTTGCTTAGAAATTCAAGTATAAACACATCCAATTCTTGCTTAGAGACACCAATATAAACACATCCAATGCTTGCTTAGAGACTCAAGTATACACCAACCAATGTTTGCCTATAGAAACGAATCAATTATAAACGACTAAGTTTGTTTATAAACTTGAGGCTTGCGGCAACTTCAGGAGGAAACATCGGTTCTTGTACGATCAAGGAAGTTAAGCAACGAGCTTGGACATTACTTAGATGGGTGACCCCTTGGGAATACCAGGTGCTGAAAACTTGGATGTGTGCGTGGTGTAAAGAATAATGGCTCGGAATTGTTAAACGGATAGCCGAGTTCTAATCCCCGTTTGGTTCTTTATATTCACTTCTGCGCAAATACCTTTGGGAAAGGTATGAATCCACCTCTTCTCCCCCGCTATGGGTTAATTATTAGGACTGGTATTATTTCACCGACCTCTCAAATTCTAATGAGGTAAAAATATTTTCTGGCTTTAAGCAAACTGCAAAGTGTTGATAAGCCGTAAAAAGGAATGACTGATATACCGTAAAATCCCCTCAGGCCTAACCGTGTTTCCCTGCTCACCAAGGATATAATATTTGTTTAGTTACTGACGTATTTTTTTTTAAACGCCAACCGTGAAATGAATACTTTGATTCTTTGATAAAATAATCTCGGATTTTGGATGCAAAGATTCGGATAATCCAGAATTGATCTTTTTCTTATTTCAAAAAATAAAGAATCTTCTCAAAGAATGTTCCACTGATTCGATCAAATGGAAATATTGGAATGTTAAGTCTGTTGAGGACGTTTTAAAATAGCCTAAGCTAACGAGTCGATCATTCACTGAGTTTATTATTACGGTGCTGAGAAAATTACTGTAAAAAACACCGGGAGAAAAAGTGAATAAAGATTTGTTTTTATCTTCCAAGCGTGCAATCTGAACACGAGGTTATCTTTAAATCAACATGAATCGAAATCTAACAAAAAAGAAAGAAAAATGTAAGAAAGAAAGAAAGAAAGAAAGAAAGAAAGAAAGAAAGAAAGAAAGAGAAAGCTAAGGAAAATAAAAGAAAAAAATGAAAAAAAAGAAAATCAAATGAAAATAAGAAATATGCAGTGAAAAAAGAAAGAAAGAATGAATGGATGAATGAAAGAGGGGAAAAGAGGAAAAGAGAATGAAAGAAAAAAGCGAAAAGAAAAAAAAGGAGAAAAGTAAAGAAAGAAAAATATATCGATCTATTTGAAAAGAAGTGGAGAATTAAAAGTTACAGAGAAAGAAAGAAAAAAGAAGAAAGGAAGAAAAAATTTGAAAAATACAGGAGATAATGCGAAACGGAAATTAGAAAAGAATGAATGAAGAAAGAACGAACGAACGAAAGAAAGAAAGAAAGAAAGAAAGAAAGAAAGAAAGAAAGAACAAAAGAAAGAAAGAAAGAAAGAAGGAAAGAAAGAAAGAAAGAAAGAAAGAATAAATGAAAGAAAAAAAAAGTAAGAAAGAAAGAAAGAAAGAAAGAAAGAAAGAAAGAAAGACAAAATGAATCAAGGAAGAAAATGAAATTAAAAAACATAGGAGATAATGCGAAACGGAAATTAGAAAAGAATGAAAGAAGAAAGAACGAACGAACGAACGAAAGAAAGAAAGAAAGAAAGAAAGAAGGAAAGAAAGAACAAAAGAAAGAAAGAAATAAAGAAAGAAATAAAGAAAGAAAAAATAAATGAAAGAAAGAAAAAAGTAAGAAAGAAAGAAAGAAAGAAAGAAAGAAAGAAAGACAAAATGAATCAAGGAAGAAAATGAAATTAAAAACCATAGGAGATAATGCGAAACGGAAATTAGAAAAGAACGAACGAACGAACGAAAGAAAGAAAGAAAGAAAGAAAGAAAGAAGGAAAGAAAGAAAGAAAGAAAGAATAAATGAAAGAAAAAAGTAAGAAAGAAAGAAAGAAAAGAAAGAAAGAAAGAAAGAAAGACAAAATGAATCAAGGAAGAAAATGAAATTAAAAAACATAGGAGATAATGCGAAACGGAAATTAGAAAAGAATGAAAGAAGAAAGAACGAACGAACGAACGAACGAAAGAAAGAAAGAAAGAAAGAAAGAACAAAAGAAAGAAAGAAATAAAGAAAGAAAGAAAGAATAAATGAAAGAAAGAAAAAAGTAAGAAAAAGAAAGAAAGAAAGAAAGAAAAGAAAGAAAGATAAAATGAATCAAGGAAAGAAAAATGAAATTAAAAAAAACATAGGAGAGATAATGCGAAACGAAATTAGAAAAGAATGAAAGAAGAAAAGAAAAAACGAACGAACGAAAGAAAGAAAGAACGAACAGAAAGAAAGAAAGAAACAAAAGAAAGAAAGAAATAAAGAAAAGAAAGAAAGAAAGAAAAGAATAAAATAAAAGAAAAAAAAAAAAGAAAGAAAAGAAAAAGAAAGAAAGAAAGAAATGAATCAAGGAAGAAAATGAAATTAAAAAACATAGGGAGATAATGCGAAACAAATTAGAAAAAGAATGAAAGAAGAAAGAACGAACGAACGAACGAACGAAACGAAAGAAAGAAAAGAAAGAAAGAAAGAAAAGAAAGAATAAAAGAAAGAAAGAAAAAAGTAAGAAAGAAAGAAAGAAAGAAAAGAAAAACAAAATGAATCATAGGGAAGAAAATGAAATTAAAAAACATAGGACATAATGCGAAAAAGGAAATTAGAAAAGAATGAAAGAAGAAAAAATGAACGAAAGGGAAAGAAAGAAAAGAAAGAACAAAAAGAAAGAAAAAAAATAAATAAATAAAAAGAAAAGAAAGAATAAATGAGAAAGAAAACGAAAAAGTAAGAAAAAATGAAAGAAAGAAAGAAAGAAAAAAAGAAAAGACAAAATGAATCAAGAAGAAAAATGAAATTAAAAAAAATAGGAGATAATGCGAAACGGAAATTAGAAAAGAATGAAAGAAGAAAAGAAAAAAACGAACGAACGAAAGAAAAAGAAAGAAAGAAAGAAAGAAAAAGAAAAAAAAGAAAGAGAGAAGAAATAAAGAAAGAAATAAATAAAAATAAGAAAATAAAGAAAGAAAGAAAGAATAAATGAAAGAAATAAAATAAAAAAGAATAAAAGAAAAGAAATAAAAAAATTTTGAAAGAAAGAAAGAAAGAAAGAAAGACAAAATGAATCAAGGAAGAAAATGAAATTAAAAAACATAGGAGATAATGCGAAACGGAAATTAGAAAAGAATGAAAGAAGAAAGAACGAAAGAAACGAACGAACGAACGAAAGAAAGAAAGAAAGAAAGAACAAAAGAAAGAAAGAAAAAAAGAAAAAAAAAGAAAAGGAAAAATGAAAGAAAGAAAAAGTAAGAAAGAAAAGAAAGAAAAAAAATTAAAAAGTAGAAAGAAAAAGAAAAAATGAATCAAGGAAGAAATGAAATTAAAAAAAAAGGAAGGAATAATGAAAATGGAAATTAAAAAAAAGAATGAAAAGAAGAAAAGAACGAACGAACGAAAAGAAAGAAGAACGAATGTTGGAAAGAAAGAAAGAAAGAACAAAAGAAAGAAAGAAATAAAGAAAGAAAGAAAGAAAGAAAGAATAAATGAAAGAAAGAAAAAAGTAAGAAAGAAAGAAAGAAAGAAAGAAAGAAAGAAAGAAAGACAAAATGAATCAAGGAAGAAAATAAAATTAAAAAACATAGGAGATAATGCGAAACGGAAATTAGAAAAAAAACAAAAAAAGAAAGAACAAACGAAATGAACGAAAAAAAAAGAAAGAAAGAAAAAAAAAAGAAAGAAAGAAAACGAAAGAAAGAAAGAAAAAGAAAGAAAGAAAGAATAAAAGAAAGAAAAGAGAAAGAAAGAAAGAAAGAAAGAAAGAAAGAAAAGAAAATAAAGAAAGAAAAAATGAATCAAGGAAGAAAATGAAATTAAAAACCATAGGAGATAATGCGAAAAAGAAATTAGAAAAGAAAAAAGAACGAAAAAACGAACGAAATGTCGAAAATATTGCAGAAAGAAAGAAAGAAAAAAGAAAGAAAGAAAGAAAGAATAAATAAAGAAAGAAAAATTTTTGAAAGAAAGAAAAAGAAAAAGAAAGAAAAGAAAGAAAGAAAGAAAGACAAAATGAATCAAGGAAGAAAATGAAATTAAAAACCATAGGAACGAATGCGAAAGGAAATTAGAAAAGAACGAAAACGAACGAACGAAAGAAAGAAAAGAAAGAAAGAAAAAAGAAAGAAAAACAAAAAAGAAAAAGTGAAAGAAAGAAAGAAAAGAAAGAAAGAATGAAAGAAAAAAAAAAAGAAAGAAAAACGAAAAAAGAAAAAAGAAAAGAAAGAAAGAAAGAAAAAATGAATCAAAGAAAGAAAATGAAAGAAAAAAACATACGAAATAAAGCGAAAAGGAAAAGAAAGAATGAAAGGAAGAAAGAAAGAAAAAACGAACGAAAGAAAAGGAAAGAAAAGAAAGAACAAAAGAAAAGAAAAGAAAGAAAGAAAGAAAGAAAAGAAAAAAGAAAAAAAGAATAAAGAAAGAAAAAAAGAAAGAAAAAAAGAAAGAAAGAAAGAAAGAAAGAAAGAAAGAGCAAATGAATCAAGGAAGAAAATGAAATTAAAAAACATAGGAGATAATGCGAAACGGAAATTAGAAAAGAATGAAAGAA
>CAHIKZ030000372.1:1182500-1212500 GCA_903632075.3 Acanthosepion pharaonis | reverse complement strand
AAGAAAGAAAGAAAGAAAGAATAAATGAAAGAAAAAAAAAGTAAGAAAGAAAGAAAGAAAGAAAGAAAGAAAGACAAAATGAATCAAAGGAAAAAATGAAATTAAAAAACATAGGAGATAATGCAATGGAAATTAGAAAAGAATGAAAAAGAAAGAACGAACGAACGAAAAAGAAAGAAAGAAAAAAAGAAAAGAAAGAAAAGAAAGAACCCGTTCTGAAAGAAAAAAAAAAAGTAAGAAAGAAAGAAAGAAAGAAAGAAAGAAAGACAAAATGAATCAAGGAAGAAAAAATGAAATTAAAAAAACATAGGAGATAATGCGAAATGGAAATTAGAAAAGAATGAAAGAACGAACGAACGAAACGAAAGAAAGAAAGAAATAAAGAAAAGAAGGAAAAAAAAAGAAAGAAAGATAAATGAAAGAGATAGAAAAAAAAAAAGAAAGAAAGAAAAGAAAGAAAGAAAGAAAGACAAAATGAATCAAGGAAGAAAATGAAATTAAAAAAACATAGGAGATAATGCGAGAACGGAAATTAGAAAAAAATGAAAAGAAAAAGAACGAACGAACGAACGAACCCGTTCCGAAAGAAAAGAAAGAAAGAACAAAAGAAAGAAAGAAAAAGAAAGAAAAAGAAAAGAAAGAATAAATGAAAAAGAAAAAAAAGTCTTTTAAAAGAAAGAAAAAAGAAAGAAAAATGAAAAAAAAATGAATCAAGGAAGAAAATGAAATTAAAAACATAGGAGATAATGCGAAAGAGAAATTAGAAAAAAGAATGAAAGAAGAAAGAACAACGAAAAGAACGAAACGAACGAAAGAAAGAAAGAAAGAAAAGAATAAAAGTTCCGAAAAGAAATAAAGAAAGAAAGAAAGAAAGAAAGAATAAATGAAAGAAAGAAAAAGAAAGAAAGAAAGAAAGAAAGAAAGAAAGAAAGAAAGACAAAAATGAATCAAGGAAGAAATGAATTAAAAAAACATAGGAGATAATGCGAAACACCCGAAAAGAATGAAAGAAGAAAAAACCGAACCATGCTGAACGAAAGAACGAAAAAGAAAGAAAGAAAGAAAGAAAGAAAAAAAAGAAAGAAAGAAAAAAGAAAAGAAAGAAAGAAAGAAAGAAATGAAATCAAAGAAAGAAAATGTGCAAGAAAGAAAAAAGAAAGATAAAGAAAAAAAAAAATAGAAAATGAATCTGTGAAGAAAAATGAAATTAAAAAACATAGGAAGAAAGAAAGAAACGGAGAAAACCAAAAGAATGAAAGAAAAAAGAAAGAAAAAAGAAAGAAAAAAAGAATGAAAAAAGAAAAGAAAGAAAAAAAATGAAAGAAAAAAAAAAAAAGAAAGAAAGAAAAAAGAAAGAAAGAAAGACAAAATGAATCAAGGAAGAAAATGAAATTAAAAAACATAGGAGATAATGCGAAACGGAAATTAGAAAAGAATGAAAGAAGAAAGAACGAACGAACGAACGAAAGAAAGAAAGAAAGAAAGAAAGAAGGAAAGAAAGAAAGAAAGAAAGAAAGAAAAATAAATGAAAGAAAAAAAAAAGTAAGAAAGAAAGAAAGAAAGAAAGAAAGAAAGACAAAATGAATCAAGGAAGAAAATGAAATTAAAAAACATAGGAGATAATGCAAATGAAATTAGAAAACGAACAAGAAGAAAGAAAGAACGAACGAAAGAAAGAAAGAAAGAAAGAAAGAAGGAAATCAAAAAGAAAGAAAGAAAAGAAAGAATAAATGAAAGAAAAAAAAGTAAGAAAGAAAGAAAGAAAGAAAGAAAAGAAAGACAAAATGAATCAAGGAAGAAAAAAAAAAAATAAAAAACATAGGAGATAATGCGAAAACGGAAATTTAAATAATGAAAGAAGAAAAGAACGAACGAACGAACGAAAGAAAGAAAGAAAGAAAGAAGGAAAGAAAGAAAAAAGAAAGAAAGAAAGAAAGAATAAAAATGAAAGAAAAAAAAAGTAAGAAAAAAAGAAAAGAAAAAGAAAGAAAGAAAGACAAAATGAATCAAGGAAGAAAATGAAATTAAAAAAATATAGGAGATAATGCGAAACGGAAATTAGAAAAAAGAAAAAGAAGAAAAGAAAAAACGAACGAACGAAAGAAAAGAAAGAAAGAAAGAAAGAAGAAAAAGAAAGAAAGAAAGAAAGAAAGAAAGAATAAATGAAAAAAAAAAAAGTAAGAAAAAAAAAGAAAAGAAAGAAAGAAAGAAAGAAAAAAAGACAAAATGAATCAATGAAGAAAGAAATTAAAAAAAACATAGGAGATAATGCGAAAACGGAAATTAGAAAAGAAAAAGAAAGAAGAACGAACGAAATTCGAACGAAAGAAAGAAAGAAAATCAAGAAAAAGGAAGGAAAGAAAGAAAGAAAGAAAATCAAAGAATAAATGAAAGAAAAAAAAAAGAAAGAAAGAAAGAAAGAAAGAAAAGAAAAGAAAGAAAGAAAAAATGAATCAATGAAGAAAATGAAATTAAAAAAATAGGAGATAATGCAAACGGAAATTAGAAAAGAATGAAAGAAGAAAGAACGAACGAACGAACGAAAGAAAGAAAGAAAAAAAAAGAAAGAAAGGAAAGAAAGAAAGAAAGAAAAAAAAGAATAAATGAAAGAAAAAAAAAAAAAAAGAAAGAAAAGAAAGAAAGAAAGAAAGAAAGACAAAAAAATCAAGAAAGAAAATGAAATTAAAAAAAACATAGGAGATAATGCGAAACGTAAATTAGAAAAGAATGAAAGAAAAAAAACGAACGAACGAAACGAACGAAACGAAAGAAAGAAAGAAAGAAAGAACAAAAAAGAAAGAAAGAAGTAAAGAAAGAAAGAAAAAAGAAAGAATAAATGAAAAAAGAAAAAGTGAAAGAAAAAAAAAAATCAAGAAAGAAAGAAAAAGAAAGAAAAGACAAAATGAATCAATGAAGAAAATGAAATTAAAAAACATAGGAGATAATAAACGGAAATTAGAAAAGAATGAAAGAAAAAAGAACGAACGAACGAACGAACAAAAAAAAGAAAAGAAAGAAAATCAAGAACAAAAGAAAAGAAAAGAAATAAAAGAAAGAAAGAAAGAAAGAATAAATAAAAAAGAAAGAAAAAAAAAGAAAGAAAGAAAGAAAAAGAAAAGAAAGAAAGAAAAGAAAAGACAAAATGAATCAAGGAAGAAATGAAATTAAAAACATAAATAATGCCAAACGGAAATTAGAAATAAATGAAAAAAAAAGAAAGAAACGAACGAACGAACGAAATAAATGAAAGAAAATCAAGAAATTGTAAGAAAAATAAATGAAAGAAAAAAAAAAAGTGTAAAGAAAGAAAAGAAAGAAAAAAGACAAAATGAATCAAGGAAGATAAATAAATTAAAAAACATAGTTGATAAATGCGAAACGGAAATTAATGAAAAGAAAAATCAAGAAGAATGAACGAACGAACAAAACGAAAGAAAAAAGAAAGAAAGAACAAAAAGAAAAAAAGAAATAAAGAAAAGGCGAAAGAAAGAAAAAATAAAAGAAAAAAGAATGAAAAAAGTAAGAAAAAAGAAAGAAAGAAAAAAGACAAAATGAATCAAGGAAGAAAATAAAATTAAAAAAAATATAGGAGATAATGCGAAAACGGAAATTAAAAAAAATGAAAGAAGAAAGAACGAACGAACGAAAGAAAGAAAAAAACGAACGAACGAACGAAAGAAAAAAGAAAGAAAAAATCAAGAACAAAAGAAAGAAAAGAAATAAAAAGGAAAGAAAGAAAAGAAAGAAAAATAAATGAAAGAAATAAAAGAAAAGAAAGAATAAAAAAAAAAAAGAAAAATGTAAGAAAAGAAAGAAGAAAATAAAAGAAAGAAAATCAAAATGAATCAAGGAAGAAAATGAAATTAAAAAACAATAGGAGATAATGCAATGAAAGAAAATTAGAAAAGAATGAAAGAAGAAAGAAAAAAAACGAACGAACGAACGAACAGAAAGAAAGAAAGAAAGAAAGAAAAATAAGAAAGAAATAAAAAAGAAAGAAAGAAATAAAGAAGGAAAGAAAAATAAAAAAAAAAAGAAAGAAAGAAAAGAAAGAAAAGAAAGAAAAGAAAGAAAAGAAAGAAAGAAAATGAAAGAAAATGAATCAAGAAGAAAATGAAATTAAAAAACATAGGAGATAATGCAACGAAATTAGAAAAGAATGAAAAAAAAAAGAACGAATAACGAACGAACGAAAGAAAGAAAAAAAGAAAATGAAAGAAAGAAAAAAAAAGAAAACAAAGAATAAAAGAAAGAAAGAAATAAAGAAAATCAAAGAAAGAAAGAAAGAAAAAAGAATAAATGAAAATAAATAAAAAAAAAAAGAAAAAAAGAAAGAAAAAAAAAAAAGTAAGAAAGAAAGAAAGAAAAGAAATAAAGAAAGACAAAATGAATCAAGGAAGAAAATGAAATTAAAAACATAAGGGAATAATGCGAAACGGAAATTAGAAAAAGAAATGAAAGAAGAAAGAACGAACGAACAAAAAGAAAGAAAGAAAAAGAAAGAAAAAAAGAACAAAAATAAGAAAGAAATAAATGAAAGAAAAAGAAAGAAAGAAATAAAAGAAAGAAAAAAAAAAGTAAGAAAGAAAGAAAGAAAAAAGAAAGAAAGAAAGAAAAGACAAAAATGAAAATGAAGAAAATGAAATTAAAAAAAAAAACATAAAGAAATGCAAAAAAATTAGAAAAGAATGAAAGAAGAAAGAACGAACGAACGAACGAAAAGAAAAGAAAGAAAAGAACAAAAAGAAAGAAAAGAAATAAAGAAAAGAAATAAAGAAAGAAAAAAAAAAAAAAAAAAGAAAAGAAAAGAAAGAAAAAAATGAAAAAGAAAGAAAGAAAGAAAGAAAGAAAGACAAAATGAATCAAGGAAGAAAAATGAAATTAAAAAAAATAGGAGATAATGCGAAACGGAAATTAGAAAAGAATGAAAGAAGAAAAGAACGAACGAACGAACGAACGAAAGAAAGAAAGAAAAACAAAGAAAAGAAGGAAAAGAAAGAAAAAAAAATAAAGAATAAATGAAAGAAAAAAAAAAAAGTAAGAAAGAAAGAAAGAAAAAAAAAGAAAGAAAAGAAAAAGACAAAATGAATCAAGGAAAGAAAATGAAAATTAAAAAAACATAGGAGATAATGCGAAAGAAAATTAGAAAAATAATGAAAGAAGAAAAGAACGAACGAACGAACGATAAGAAAGAAAGAAAAAGAAAGAAAAAAGAAAGAAAATAATAAAATGAAAGAAAAAAAAATCAAGAAAATAAGAAAAGAAAGAAAAGAAAGAAAGACAAAATGAGTCATGGAAGAAAATGAAATTAAAAAAATATAGAATAATGCAACGGAAATTAGAAAAGAAATGAAAGAAGAAAGAACGAACGAACGAACGAAAGAAAAAAAGAAAGAAAGAAAGAAAGAAGAAAAGAAAGAAAGAAAGAAAAGAAAGAAAAAAAAAAATAAATGAAAGAAAAAAAAAAAAAGAAAATCAAGAAAAAAAGAAAGAAAGAAAGAAAAATCAAGACAAAAAAAGTCAAGGAAAGAAAATGAAATTAAAAAACATAGGAGATAATGCGAAACGGAAATTAGAAAAGAATGAAAGAAGAAAGAACGAACGAACGAACGAAAGAAAGAAAGAAAGAAAGAAAGAAACAACAAAAGAAAGAAAGATATAAAGAAAGAAATAAAGAAAGAAAGAATAAAAGAAAGAAAGAAAAAAGTAAGAAGGAAAGAAAGAAAGAAAGAAAGAAAGAAAGAGAAAATGAATCAAGGAAGAAAATGAAATTAAAAAAATCAAGGAGATAATGCAAATAAATTAGAAAAAAAGAATGAAAGAAGAAAGAACGAACGAACGAACGAAAGAAAGAAAGAAAGAAAGAAAGAAAGAATAAATGAAAGAAAAAAAAAGTAAGAAAGAAAAAAGAAAGAAAGAAAGACAAAATGAAACATGGAAGACAATGAAATTAAAAAAAAATAGATTGATAATGCAGAAACGGAAATTAGAAAAAATGAAAGAAGAATGAACGAACGAACGAAAGAAAGAAAGAAAGAAAGAAAGAACAAAAGAAAGAAAGAAATAAAGAAAGAAGTAAAGAAAGAAAAAATAAAAGAAAGAAAGAAATAGTAAGAAAGAAAGAAAGAAAATAAAGAAAAGACAAAAATGAATCAAGGAAGAAAATAAAAATTAAAAAACATAGGAGATAATGCCCTAACTGGAAATTAGAAAAGAATGAAAAGAAGAAAAGAACGAACGAACGAAAAGAAAGAAAGAAAGAACGAACGAACGAACGAAAGAAAGAAAAGAAAAGAAAGAAATAAAAGAAAGAAAGAAATAAAGAAAAAAAAAAAAGAAAGAAAGAAAGAATAAATGAAAGAAATAAAAAGAAAGAAAGAATAAAAGAAAAAAAAGAAAAATGTAAGAAAATAAAGAAAGAAAAGAAAGAAAAGAAGACAAAATGAATCAAGGAAGAAAATGAAATTAAAAAACATAGGAGATAATGCGAAACGGAAATTAGAAAAGAATGAAAGAAGAAAGAACGAACGAACGAACGAACGAAAGAAAAGAAAGAAAGAAAGAAAGAACAAAAGAAAGAAAGAAATAAAGAAGGAAAGAAAGAAAGAAAGAAGAAAAGAAAGAAAGAAAGAAAGAAAGAAAGAAAGAAAGAAAGAAAGAAAGAAAGAAAGACAAAATGAATCAAGGAAGAAAATGAAATTAAAAAACATAGGAGATAATGCGAAACGGAAATTAGAAAAGAAATGAAAAAAGAAAAAGAACGAAACGAACGAACAAAAGAAAGAAAGAAAGAAAGAAAGAACAAAAGAAAGAAAGAACAAAAGAAAGAAAGAAATAAAGAAGGAAAAAAAGAAAAGAAAGAAAATAAAGAAAAAATGAAAGAAATAAAGAAAGAAAGAATAAATGAAAGAAACGAAAAAAGAAAGAAAAGAAAGAAAAAGAAAGAAAAGAAAGACAAAAATGAATCAAGGAAGAAAATGAAATTAAAAAACATGGAGAAATGCGAAACGGAAATTAGAAAAGAATGAAAGAAGAAAGAACGAACGAACGAAAGAAAGAAAGAAAGAAAGAAAGAAAAAAAGAAAAAGAAATAAAGAAAGAAATAAAAAAAGAAAGAATAAATAAAAAGAAAGAAAAAAAAAAAAGAAAGAAAAAGAAAGAAAGAAAGAAAGAAAAAAATGAAAAGGAAGAAAAATGAAAAAAAAATAGGAGATAATGCGAAACGGAAATTACTCATGAAAGAAGAAAGAACGAACGAACGAACGAAAGAAAGAAAAGAAAAAAGAAAAAAAAGAAAACAAAAGAAAGAAAGAAACAAAGAAAGAAATAAAGAAATTTTTCCTGAAAGAAAGAAAGAAAATTGATAAGAAAGAAAGAAAGAAAGAAAGAAAGAAAAGAAAGACAAAATGAATCAAGGAAGAAAATAATGTTTAAAAACATAGAGATAATGTCGAAACAAAAATTAGAAAAGAATGAAAAAGAAAAAGAACGAACGAACGAAACGAAAAGAAAATCAAGAAAGAAAGAAAAAACGAATAAAGAAAAAATGAAAGAATAAAGAAAAAAAAAAAAAAACCATTTGGAAAGAAAGAAAAGAAAGAAAGAAAGAAAGACAAAATGAATCAAGGAAGAATGAAAAATTAAAAAACAGTAGATAATGCGAAACGGAAAAGAATGAAAAAAAAAGAAAGAAGAAAAAACGAACGAACGAAAGAAAGAAAAGAACGAAATGAAAACGAAAGAAAGAAAAAGAAAGAAAAAAGAAAAAAGAAATAAAGAAGGGAAAAAGAAAAGAAAGAAAGAAAGAAAGAAAGAAAGAAAAGAATAAATGAAAGAAAATAAAGAAAGAAAGAATAAAAGTAAGAAAGAAAAAAGAAAGAAAGAAAGAAAGAAAGAAAAAGAAAGACAAAATGAATCAAGGAAGAAAAAAAAAATTAAAAAAACATAGGAGATAATGCGAAACGGAAATTAGAAAAGAATGAAAAGAAAGAAAGAAAGAACGAACGAACGAAAGAAAAAGAAAGAAATAAAAGAAAGTTAAGAAAGAAAAGAAAGAAAAGAAAGAAAAAAAGAAAAGAAAGAAATAAAGAAAGAAAAAAGAAGAAAGAAAGAAAGAAAGAATAAATGAAAGAAATAAAGAAAAGAAAGAATAAAAGAAAGAAAGAAAAAGATAAGAAAGAAAGAAAGAAAAAAGAAAGAAGAAAGAAAAAAGAAAATGAATCAAGGAAGAAAATAAAATTAAAAAACATAGGAGATAATGCGAAACGGAAATTAGAAAAGAATGAAAGAAGAAAGAACGAACGAACGAAAGAAAGAAAGAACGAACGAACGAACGAAAGAAAGAAAGAAAGAAAGAAAGAACAAAAGAAAGAAAGAAATAAAGAAGGAAAGAAAGAAAGAAAGAAAGAATAAATGAAAGAAATAAAGAAAGAAAGAATAAAAGAAAGAAAGAAAAAAATTTTTAAAGAAAGAAAGAAAAGAAAGAAAGACAAAAATGAATCAAGGAAGAAAATGAAATTAAAAAACATAGGGAGATAATGCAGAAATGGAAATTAGAAAAGAATGAAAGAAGAAAGAACGAACGAACGAACGAAAGAAAGAAAGAAATAATGAAAGAAAGAAAGAACAAAAGAAAGAAAGAATAAAAGAAAGAAAGAAATAAAGAAGGAAAGAAAGAAAGAAAGAAAGAAAGAAAGAATAAATGAAAGAAATAAAGAAAGAAAGAATAAAAGAAAGAAAGAAAAAAGTAAGAAAGAAAGAAAGAAAGAAAGAAAGACAAAATGAATCAAGGAAGAAAAAAAATTAAAAAACATAGGAGATAATGCGAAACGGAAATTAGAAAAGAATGAAAGAAGAAAGAACGAACGAACGAACGAAAGAAAGAAAGAAAGAAAGAAAGAAAGAACAAAAGAAAGAAAAAAATAAAGAAAGAAATAAAGAAAGAAAAAATAAAAGAAAGAAAGAAAAAAGTAAGAAAGTAAGAAAGAAAGAAAGAAAGAAAGAAAGACAAAATGAATCAAGGAAGAAAATGAAATTAAAAAACATAGGAGATAATGTCTTCAACGGAAATTAGAAAAAATGAAAAAGAAGAAAGAAAGAACGAAAGAAAGAAAGAACGAACGAACGAACGAAAGAAAGAAAGAAAAATAAAGAAAGAAAGAACAAAAAAGAAAGAAAGAAATAAAGAAGGAAAAGAAAGAAAGAGAGAAAGAAAGAAAGAATAAAATGAAAAAATAAAGAAAGAAAGAATAAAAAAAGAAAAAAAAAAGTAAGAAAGAAAGAAAGAAAAGAAAGAAAAGAAAGACAAAATGAATCAAGGAAGAAAATGAAATTAAAAAACATAGAGATAATGCGAAACGGAAATTAGAAAAAGAATGAAAGAAGAAAGAACCAACGAACGAACAGACGAAAGAAAGAAAGAAAGAACAAAAAGAAAGAAAGAAATAAAAAGAAGGAAAAAAAGAAAGAAAAGAAAGAAAAGAAAGAAGAAAGTAAAGAAAAAAGAAAGAAAAAAAAGAAAGAAAATAAAGAAAGAAAAAAATGAATCAAGGAAGAAAATGAAATTAAAAAACATAGGAGATAATGCGAAACGAAATTAGAAAAGAAAAAGAAGAAAGAACGAACGAAACGAAATAAAAAAAGAAAGAAAGAAAGAAAGAACAAAAGAAAAGGAAGAAATGAGAAAGAAATAAAAAAGAAAAATAAAAGAAAGAAAGAAAAAAAGCAAGAAAGAAAGAAAGAAAAAAAAAGAAAGAAAATGAATCAAGGAAGAAAATGAAATTAAAAAAAACATAGGAGGTAATGCAAACGGAAATTAGAAAAAGAATGAAAGAAGAAAGAACGAAAAAGAAAGAAAAGAAAGAACAAACGAACGAACGAAAGAAAGAAAGAAAGAAAGAAAGAAAAGAAAGAAAGAAAGAAAGAAAGAAAGAATAAATGAAAGAAATAAAAAGAAAGAAAGAATAAAAAGAAAAAGAAAAAAAGAAAAAAGAAAGAAAGAAAAGAAAGAAAGAAAGAAAGACAAAATGAATCAAGGAAGAAAATGAAATTAAAAAACATAGGAGATAATGCGAAACGAAATTAGAAAAGAATGAAAGAAGAAAAGAACTACGAACGAAAGAACGAACGAAACGAAAAGAAAGAAAGAAAGAAAAAGAAAAGAACAAAAAAGAAAGAAATAAATAAATAAAGAAAGAAAGAAAGAAAGAATAAATGAAAGAAATAAAGAAAGAAAGAATAAAAGAAAGAAAGAAAAAAGTAAGAAAGAAAGAAAGAAAGAAAGAAAGACAAAATGAATCAAGGAAGAAAATGAAATTAAAAAACATAGGAGATAATGCGAAACGGAAATTAGAAAAGAATGAAAGAAGAAACAACGAACGAACGAACGAACGAACGAAAGAAAGAAAGAAAAGAAAGAACAGAAGAAAGAAAGAAATAAAAGAAGGAAAAGAAAGAAAGAAAAGAATAAATGAAAGAAAGAAAAGAAAAGAAAAGAAAGAAAGAAAGAAAGACAAAATGAATCAAAAAAAAAAAAATTAAAAAACATAAAAACGGAAATTAGAAAAGAATGAAAGAAGAAAGAACGAACGAAACGAAAGAAAAAAAGAAAAAAGAAAGAAAGAACAAAAAGAAAGAAAAAATAAAGAAAGAAAAAAAAGAAAGAAAAAAAAATAAAAGAAAGAAAGAAAAAGTAAGAAAGTAAAAAAAAGAAAGAAAGAAAGAAAGAAAGACAAAATGAATCAAGGAAGAAAATGAAATTAAAAAACATAGGAGATAATGCGAAACGGAAATTAGAAAAGAATGAAAGAAGAAACAACGAACGAACGAACGAACGAACGAAAGAAAGAAAGAAAGAAAGAACAGAAGAAAGAAAGAAATAAAGAAGGAAAGAAAGAAAGAAAGAATAAATGAAAGAAAGAAGAAAGTAAGAAAGAAAGAAAGAAAGAAAGAAAGACAAAATGAATCAAGGAAGAAAATGAAATTAAAAAACATAGGAGATAATGCGAAACGGAAATTAGAAAAGAATGAAAGAAGAAAGAACGAACGAACGAAAGAAAGAAAGAACGAAAGAACAAAAGAAAAAAGAAAGAAAGAAAGAACAAAAGAAAGAAAGAATAAAAGAACGAAAGAAAAAAGAAAAAAGAAAGAAAAAATGAATAAAGGAAGAAAAAATCGAAGAATAAATGAAATAATGCGAAACGGAAATTAGAAAAGAATGAAAGAAGAAAGAACGAAAGAAAGAAAGAAAGAAAGAAAGACAAAATATAATAAAGGAAAAAAAAAAGAAATAAAAAATATAGTAGATAGTGTGAAAAGGAAATTAGAAAAGAATGAAAGAAGAAAGAAAGAAAGAACAAAAGAAGGAAATAAAGACAAAATGAATAAAGGAAGAAAAAAATAAAAAATATAGGAGAAATGGAAATGAGAAAAGAATGAAAGAAGAAAGAACGAAAGAAAGAAATAAAAGTAAAAAATATAGAAGATAGTGTGCAAACAAAATTTAAAAAAGAATGAAAAAAGAAAGACCAAACGAAAGAAAAAAAAGAAAGGAAGAATGAAGGAAGTAAGGAATAAAAGAAAGAAACTGAAAAATATAGAAGTGTGAAATAGAAATTAAAAAAGAATTAAAGAAGAAAGACATGCGGAAAAAACAAAAGAAAAAAAAATGAATGAATGAAAGAAAAATAGAAAAGGTGGGAGATTGTGTAAAAAGGAAATTAAAAATGGATGTAAAGAAGAAAGAACGAACGAAAGCAAAAAAAGAAAGAAAAAAGGAAATTGAAAAATGTAGGAGATGGTGCGAAAAAAGAAATTAAAAAAGAAAGAAAGAACAACGGAAAGAAAGAAAGAACAAAAGAAAGAAAGAAAGAAAGAAAGAAAGAAAGAAAGAAAGAAAGGAAAACAAAGAAATTGAAAAATGTAGGAGATGGTGTGAAAAAGAAATGAAAAAAAGGAAGAAAGAAAGACAGAAAGAAAGAACAAAAGAAAGAAAGAAAGAAAGAAAGAAAGAAAGAAAGAAAGAAAGGAAAACAAAGCCATTGAAAAATATAGGGGATGGTGTGAAAAGAAAATTAAAGAAAGAAAGGTAGAAAGAAAGGAAAACAAAGAAATTGAAAATATAGATGGGGTGAAAAGGAAATTAAAGAAAGAAAGAAAGAAAGAAAGAAAGAAAGAAAGAAAGAAAGTAGAAAAAAGAAAGAAAGGAAAACAAAGAAATTGAAAAATGTAGGAGATGGTGTGAAAAAGGAATTAAAAAAGAAAGAAAGAAAGACAGAAAAAGAAAGAAAGAAAGAAAGAAAGAAAGAAAAGAAAGAAAGAAAGGAAAACAAAGACATTGAAAAATATAGGGGATGGTGTGAAAAGAAAGAAAGAAAGAAAGAAAGAAAGAAAGAAAGAAAGAAAGAAAAAAAAAGAAAGAAAGGAAAACAAAGAAATTGAAAAATGTAGGAGATGGTGTGAAAAGAAAATGAAAGAAAGAAAGAAAGAAAGAAAGAAAGAAAGAAAGAAAGAAAGAAAGTAGAAAAAAGAAAGAAAGGAAAACAAAGAAATTGAAAAATGTAGGAGATGGTGTGAAAAGAAAATTAAAGAAAGAAAGAAAGAAAGAAAGAAAGAAAGAAAGAAAGAAAGAAAGAAAGAAAGTAGAAAAAAGAAAGAAAGGAAAACAAAGAAATTGAAAAATGTAGGAGATGGTGTGAAAAGAAAATTAAAGAAAGAAAGAAAGAAAGAAAGAAAGAAAGAAAGAAAGAAAGGAAACAGAAAGTAAGAAAAACAAAGAAATTGAAAAATGTAGGAGATGGTGTGAAAAGAAAATTAAAAAAAGAAAGAAAGAAAGAACAAAAGCAAGAAAGAAAGAAAAAAAGGAAAGAAAGAAATAAAGAAAGAAAAAATAGAAATTGTAAAAAATAGAGATAGTAGGAAAGGAAATTAAGCAGTACAGAAATAAATAAAGTAAAAAGCAAACACAAAACAAAATGGCACACTAAAAAAAGTCCAATTTGTCATTGCAATTAGGGCTTAAAAGGGTTTCCTCTCCGTTTGAAAAAGATGACTTCCTGGTAAAGATTATCGATTTGCTAAAAGTAAGGTTTGTAAAAGAAAGCAAACGACATTGTCAGCTCGGTAAAATGGCGGTGTAAAATAACATTTCGATTAGTTGTTAATCTTTTTCAAGAGTACAATTTCATGCTAATGTATTTTTAGACGAATATAAACAGTGCGAGTCGAGAACTCTATAAATTATGGTTTCAGAGACTAGAAATATTCACAGAACTGAAGTAATGTTATTTTAATGATTTCTAGATATTTTTCATCTGTTTTTCCCTTTTGCCTTTTCAACGTTCCTTCAGGCAGCCATTTTCTTTTCTTTTTCTTTTTTTTTTAAACGGGTCTTTTCCTGTATTCCTATCTCTCATTCCTACGCCGCTTTCATTTTAGCATTGTTCCTTTCTCCACTCAGCGTTCTATCATTTCTTTATCTCCATCCTTGAAATTTTCTTTTGAATTGGGACGTCCTTTATCAGTTACTTTATTCTTTCGTTCACATCTTCGGTAAATGTTTAAAAAAACAAAAAAAAAAAAAAAAAATAAAATTAGATAGCTCACAATGTGTTGATGGCATACACAGAATAATATGTGGAAACTCCGAGACATAGAAACAGGAAGAAATGTTTAACAATCAATTGTAAGAAGACAAAATATATGATCGTTAGCAAGTGGAACAATCGAAGATGCCGGCAACAAATTGAAGACGATTGTTTCAGTGTTCTATCTTTTCTTTGCTTTCATCCTTGAATCTGACTTTTGAATTGGGACGTCCTTTCTCAGTTACTTTCGTCTTTCGTTCATATCTTGGGTAAATGATTACGAAAAATAGATAGCTCTTAATATATTGATAGCATACACAGAATAAAAACTGGAAACTCCGAGATAAGGAAATCAGTAAGAGATGTTTAATAATCAATTGTAAGAAGACAACATATACAATCGTTAGCAAGGTCGACAGACGAAGATGCCGGCAACAAATTTCAGACGACAGTGTCGAGAAAAGTACAGCAATCTAAATATCTGGTAAGATTTATAGCCTGTGCATACGCGTTGGTTTAATGAATAGCACCTCCGAATGAGAAATCGGTGTGTAGAGTTCGAATTCAAGTCGAGTTTGTTATATTCACTTAGAAGGAAATAGCTTTGGGAAAAGTGTGGATTCACATCTTCTCTCCCAGTTATGGGTTAATTAGTAAAATTTTATCACTAAACTAGTATTATCTTAAATGCTTTCTTGGCTTTAAATAACCTGAAAATGTTTGGTAAGCCGTAGAAAACGAATCAAACAAACTTGACAACTGCGAAGTCCTGCCCAAATATTCCATAGCTGGCGTGTTTGTGTAGAAATCCCTTATGATACGCCTTGGGAAAGGCCTTCGTGATATCTAAAGTCATCGCTCTCGTGGTCCATTTATTATCAACCAATGATTTTTATGACATCAGCAATGAACCTGGACGAGCGAAAACTCAGTGCAACACTCTTTCCCCGTCTCTCAATTCTTTATTTAGCTTTTCGAAAGCATCTTTTCCTATTCTATTGTAATTTCAGGTATCTGTGTCACATTTTCTGTCGTCTGTTTTAAAACTTTTCGATAACGATCGCGAACGAATAGCGTGATCTATTAGGGTCGTAGGGTCACTATGTGTAATGCAGCCGTAGAAGCAGTGGTGTATCTAAGGCAAGAAAACCTGACGTATCCCAACCCTCTCCAAGTTGGTTTAAACTTAGCACTTTTCTTTCTGTATCTGTCTATATTTCTGAGATGAGGTATTATGTACACAATTTACATTATTCGGACTATTTTCCTCATGTTTGTCGCCATGATTGCCGATAAAAAAATACACTTTCAAACTGTTAAACTACCAAGACATAGAAAATATGTCGAATTCATTAAATTCACTTACGTGCAGATACCTGGGAAGAGGCATAAGTCCATCTTTCCCTTCAGCTTTGAGTTAAATAGCATGACAATCTGGGCCCTATATACTTAGTTGGCAATGAGTGTAGGAAGAAAAAACCTCAAGGACACATGGCGCAGTTGATAAAAGCGTTAGTTAGATCCAGTGACAGGACCCAAAGAGTGTGAGTTCAATACCTGGTTAAGGCAGTGGAGAATTTTCAGAGGGGAATTAACTGGTGATAACTGACATCCATGGCACGTGGAACTAGAACAGTCTACCCCAGTGAGCGAAATAAAGGGTTCAGTTCGAAATTCCAACCACCTGAAGAAGGCCGGAGCGTACAACGGCCGAAACGTTGTGATAAACATGGCGACAAAGATGAGGAAAATAGTCCGAATAATGTAAATAGTACTACTCGTTCGCGATCGTTATCGAAAAGTTTTAAAACAAACGACATAAAATGTGACATAGTTACCTGAAATTACAATAGAATAGGGAAAGATGCTTTCGAAAAACTAAATAAAGTATTGAGAGATGGGAAAAGAGTGTTGCACTGGGATGTAATTATCTAATATCAATCCTTCCATATGGCAGTGTTTGCTGGATAATTCCTCACAGATGAAGAGTGAACGGAGATGTTCTACAGGAATCCGAGAATACCATGTCATGTCAGGAAGATGGAAACAAAGAGGCACTTGCTAGAATCGGAAACAGTTGAAATTTCTTGGATGCATGATGAGGATGGAGGGATTGGAGAATTTGACACTCATAGAACATATTGAAAACAAGAGGGAAACAAGCAGTAACCGACCTAACGAGATTGATTAAATGGATGGTAGAACAATGAGTTGGAGGAGTAGTAAAAAAAACATTATTGAGAGCTACAAAGAATAGGAAGCTGTGGAAAGCGATGAATCCCAACATCCTGAAGGGAGCCAGTACAAAGAAAAAGAAGAAAAAGAAGAAACATTAGAAGGCACAGCGGGAAACAGCGAGTAATCTACGTAACGATTTAAGAAGCAGCGGGAGAAATACCCCGTTGTGGAAGTTGTGGAGAGTCGTCATATAGTAGAATATTAAGTGTCCTAAAATGTAACATCTTATATAAACGAGAATTAGTAATATTTTCGTTAAATTCTTTCTTTTAAAAATGGGATATATTTAAAGAAATACACTTCGATCTCTATGGGTTCGGTTTGGTTTGTTTTACGGCAAATCAACCTCAATGCCGACAAGATTTTTATTACTGGTAATATTTTTTTTCCAAAAAGTATTTCTGGCAATATTTTTCCAAAAAATATATTACTGGTAATATTTCTTTTGTCAAAAACGTATTGCTGGTAATAATTTTATCTTCAAAAATATATAAGTGGTATTAAAACCTGTTGAAACTTGACTAATGCATGTTATAAAAATACAACACAAAATGTACTTAGAACAAAATGTATTTAAACAAGAAAGTGTACACAATATTTACATATAGTCTTTTGTATATTCTTGGGAAGACCGTTCCTGGAGAATGTGTTGACTTCGTCGCAGTCGGGCAGAGTCTCTGGATTGAATCTCTTGATTCCTCTCCCCCGTCTTCCCGGTACCAACCATATTTATATGGTCGTTACTCCACTATGCAAATTAGGTGGATCCTACCACAACAAAACCTATTTTTTAAACTTTCATAGTGTTTTGACCCCAGTTTGGTGCGGTCAACTATTTGCCCATAGTTGGGACCCTAACAGGTGCTGCCACTCCGGGTCAAAGTGGACTTCGGAACACCAGCAATTAAGAGGTGGTTCCACACTCCTCAAAACCTCCTGATCAGAGGCCTTGCTGCTGGACGTAGTTTATCGTCTTACCCAGGAAATTCTTGACTTTTGCTGTTCTGCGTAGATTTTCTCGAATCCTTTTCTGTCGTCAACACTCTTATTCTTTTATGTGATGCGTCTTTTGAAGACGTAGGTGGTTATGGCTCTCCACATCTTCTTACCTTTTACGTTTTTAAAATCCCTCTTTGTTTCTTTTCTGCTATCAACATTCTTCTTATTCATTTATGTGCTGTGTCCTTTGAGGACAGAAATGATTATGGCTCTCCACAACTTCTTGACTTTTGCTTCTCTGCGTAAGTTTTAACTCTTTAACATCCCTCTTCATTCCTGTTCTTATTCTTTCATATTATATGTCCTTTGAAAATGTAGAGGGTCATGGTTCTCCACAGCTTCCTATTTTTTGTTGTTGCTCTGACTAACTTTTAATTCCTTAACACCTCTCTTTGTTTTTATCCTGCCACATTTCACAAAAAATCGTCAAGTAGTTCACTCGTTGCTTCCCCTTGCTTCTGTGACTGTCAGTATGGCGTGTAAGAACATTTCCCGACAGATCTGCAAAAAGTTTTATTTTTGACCAAATAAGAAGATAGAAAAAAAAAATCAGGTAATAAAATATTTGCCCATCTAAAATAAAATGCTTTAAAAGACGCCTTAACTATTGGTGACAAAAAAAAAACAAACTTCCATTGGGAAAAATGCCACAGACGATTTGCTCATCGCCTCGTGTAAACAAAATAAGTTATTTATTTACCTTAAGAAAATTACACGACAAGAATACAATTTCGTTCTTAAGCTTTCCGTGTAAATAAAATTCCACTAGGGCCAAATATCAAATTAGCCCAGCATACATGAAATCAGGAGCTTTAAGACAACAAACCACTTTTCTCAAACAAACACACTGCCATCTAATATTTCCATTGCATATTTCTGTAACATCTAATCTGGTGCTTCTGCTATGCATTTACAGATTCTTGATAAAATCCACGGAAGAATCTGCACTGTTATCGGTCCTAAGCTGGCATCTCAGCTTCATCCACTTTCCCAATGCCGTAACATAGCTTCTCTCTACCTTTTCTAGAAATAGTTTCATGGTAATTGTTGTAATGAGCTTTGCTGTACTTTGGTACGTATTTAAGAGCAACAGAAACATTGGTTGAAATAACTAGATGTAACCGCAAGTTCTATGCTAACAGTTTCTTCTATCGCTTGTGAAACTCTCTTGCTGGATAATCGGATCGTAATTACAAACGCGAGCATATGTGAGGCTTTTCGTTAATACTTTCAGGATCTATTCAACAGATAGCCCGGTTTGAGCACCGCTCAGTTCAACGCCCATTTGGCCGACTATCACGATCCGATTATCCAGTCAACTTTGATCTTCAAAAATGTAAATACAATGACAACTGTGACCTTCTGTCTCCTTAATTCTTGTTCTTTTATTGCCTAACGGACAGTTTAGGGCCCAAAATCCATTTCTTTGTATGCGTTTTCCAAAAGGTTGCAGTTCAAACATAAACTTGAGATTCCTTCGGTTTTAAAATCGGTCAAATATCGTCAATAAGAGGACTTAAAAAATAAAAATAAAACATGAACAACAGTTATCATGAAAGCGTTTATAAAAAAAAAAAAGGCAACCTTACGGCGATGGGCAAGTTACTGAAGCCGAACTTCAAGATCAAGACCCATAATATTTTTGATGCTTCTTTGGATCAAAGAGCTTCAGGTAAATAGCAAGGGCACCGGCCCATAAATAGTAGCAAATATTCTAAGCATGGACAAATGTCAGATACAGATATGCAAGATAGATTCAGGAGAGATGAATTGTGTCGCCCGAGAGAGCAATTCTACGTAGTCCTGTGAAGTTTTGTTGAAATCGGTTGAAAAATGTAGGAAATCCGATCCAATATATAAACGTACAGACACACACACAACCTGGGTTTTATAATAAGTATGATGATCGAAGAAATCTTAAATGACTAGCCTTTTTTTTAAATAATTTACAACTTTTTTACACAGTTTTTTTTTTTATTTTTTATTATCGAATACATTAAAAAAAATGGATATAATGCTTGTGGTGTTTCATAAATTTGGTTTAAATATATTCTCCATTCAATGTATCTAATACAAAAGATATCAACTTTATTTGGATTTAGTCTTGAGATAATAAAAAAAAGTCAGTTTGTAAGCAAAAACCTGCAAAAATTATTTATTTCTGTATATTTTTCCAGAAGATTTTAAAATTAAATGCTTAAAAATCGGTAAAAGGCATGAAACTAATTTTTAAGTATCAGTACTTATCAAACTTAAGCTTTTACACTGAATGCAAATATTATTTTCGAAAAAAAGTGAAAAATCAACCTGCATTAATATTACACGTGTGGTATGGATGGCGACGCACAATTATCTTGATTAAATTTGTTATACATCAGTTTACTTGTTTCCCTGATAACTACAGTCTTCAAAAATTTAAATGCAACGTCAATGGCCATCTTCTGTCTTCTTGAATCCCGTTCATCATTTGTCCTTTCCTCATTCCTCCATATATTAAGTCTTCTTTCCCATTTTCACTCTCTCTAACCCCTTGCTTGGGTTGAAATGATTAAAAAAATCTATCTGTCTATCTCAGTCTTTACTTTTTCTTTCTTTCTTTCTTTCTTTCT
This sequence comes from Acanthosepion pharaonis, assembly GCA_903632075.3. Lineage (NCBI taxonomy): Eukaryota > Metazoa > Mollusca > Cephalopoda > Sepiida > Sepiidae > Acanthosepion > Acanthosepion pharaonis. Next base: position 1,193,071 of record CAHIKZ030000372.1, on the reverse strand, counting down.
CAGTCTTTACTTTTTTCTATCTATCTATCTATCTATCTATCTATCTATCTTCCATGGCTTTGGCCGTGTTTGGATATGGCCGTCAGGGTTAACCCTTATCTTCCCCTCTTTTACACTGTGCATGTAACCGACATTTCTACTCTAACATTTTCTTTTCTCGCATTTCCCGCCTGTGGAAATCCGTTCCGTTTTCTTGCTTCCCTGATAATTGAAATCTTCAAAAACTTAAATGCAACGTCAATCGCCATCTTTTGTCTTTTTGAATCTCGTTAATCTTTTGTCCTTTTTCCAGTCCTTCCTACACCCAGACTTCTCTTTGATTTTCATTCCCTGTAACCTCCTGCGTACTAGTGGCATTGCCGCCTTGTTTGGGGTGAAATGATTTAGAAAATAGAAAAAAAAAGATTAATGGAGATTGCGTCGAAACTACAAATCGTCGTACATCGGGACTGTCGTAAGCCGGGGAGTAAATGCATTTCCAACTTGTGAGGTTGTTTTATTTTATTTAGTTAGGACATTTTTTTATTTTTAATCCTTAACTCATTCACGTCTATTTTGCACATACAATTTTATATTTTTCGGCGAGGATCGATTGTGTAGAATAACTACACAACAAAAAGGTAATACTTGTCGAAACGCTGTTTCTAAATTTGGCTGAAAAATTAGCTTCTTTTCTGCATTTCAATTGTGTTTATACAATCTCGCTGTAAAGTCTATGTGACCGTAATTTTACATAATCTAGACACAGATTTCAGTCTGTAGGAAATAAGTGTTACAGCATTGAAATACAGGATTGGGACAGACGACGAAGATATACATTCATTCAGCATTTTCAAAAGAAGGGTTTTATATATATATATATATATATATATATATATATATATATATATATATATATATATATATATATATATATATATTATATATATATATTATATATATATATATATATATATATATATATATATATCAACATTTATGTGATTAGGATTAAAATGTGCTGTCCACGTTGTTATTCATGATGACGGTCGTCTTCGAGTATAGATTCCAGAGGTTAGCAGTGAATATTTCGAAGACAGTAGGAAAGCGTAGTTCAGGTTAGTAGCGGATATTTTGGTAAAAGTAGCAGAGCGTAGTTCGTCCTTCTGTTCCTCTTCGCCTGACAAGCTGGCACTGGACATTCGGATAGAGTAAACAAAATGGCCGCCTTTATACACGACGGATTGAATATTCTACGTCTTCTGATTGGTTAACCTTCTATTGGTGGACTATAAAGTGAGTCGTCATTTGGGCTAGCTCACTAATTACATAATATACACAAAAAAACTGCAACACACGTGATTTGGTTGAAATTAAGTAGTCGGTTTGCCGGAGTAAAGAATTCACACTTAGCGGAGACAATCCCAGACGATGCCGTGACTACATCTATATAGAGACGATATTTTCTTATTTAGCCCTAAATAAAACACTGTCTAACGGCGGTAAGCTAAGTTTATTAGAAGACAAACGGAAGTAATCTCCCTGTAGGAAATTAGATATTGCATACCACTTCAACGCTCTTTCTTTGCTTCCAACGAAATATAATTGTCGTCTTAATTTTGTAATAAGTAGGTGCTATAGGTTTGCAATGGACAAGATTAGTTTTGGTCATCAGTTTTTTAGTTAGAAATGTAACTACTTTTTACGGCTGAGTTAAGGACAAAAAACTTTTAAAATAAATGAATTCAACATTTTCAGAAGAGCTAAATTTAAATCCAGTAGCATTTATTCCATACAAATGGTGATCTCGACTTGTTGCGTTCCGTAGTTGGCTGAAATTAAGAAGACCGTCTGCTGGCGGAGGAAATCTCTCCCAACGTGGAAAAGTCTTTTTGTTTTCGCAACTACATTCCGAGGCAAGAAAGAGGGAAAGTGTATATTGCCATATGCTTTTGTATCCTTTGGTTTTATCCAAAAGTGCGCCATCTAGAGGACGCTTTTCATGAGTCTTAAAGGAGCTTGGGTTTCTTTTCTCCACGTTGAACAGAAAATATATAAAATGCCCTGACTACAAAAGGTTTATTCAATCAGAAATTACGGAAGAGAGAAGCCGATACAAATATATTTCCTGATCAGGTGCTTTGTTTATAATAATGTTTTTTTTTTTTGCTTTGTTTTTTTGCTGTTTTACAAGTGTTTTAGAATAATGGATGTAAAGTTACCTGTTCCAAAAGCCGAAAATCTATTTGTGATGTTTTAAAGGTCACGACGATTATCCTCATGATGTTTTGCAGAGAAAAAAATACAAGGAAAAGTGTTTGACATTTGTGACTGGCGTTAATCGGATCATTTGTTGATTTTGCTTCAGGAAAAAAGAAAAAAAAATCTTTTAATTCTTTCTTTAAATCATACGACTATGAACGTTATTTTTCGATTATTTTCTTTCTTACGTTTCTTCCTTTTTCTTATTAGGTTGTTTAGAAAATAAAGACCGATTTTAGAATCAAATTTATTCCTGAATTAATGTCCTTAAACAATATTTAAACCATTCAGAATAGGAACCCTGTATTTCTGCCATCAAGTTACAAGTTTCTTTATGTCTTTACGATATTTTAGAATGAAATTTTATTCTTATATTAATGCATTTAAGCAGTGTTTAAATCAGTCAAAATAGAAACTGTGAATATCTACACATTTCTGCCATCAAGTTACAAGATTCTTTATACCTTTACAAAATTTTAGAATCAATTTTTATTCTTGAATTAATGTATTTAAATAGTGTTTATATCAGTCGAAATAGGATCCCTGAACATCTATAGAATTCTGCCATTAAATTGCAAGGTTATTTATACCTTTACAATATTTTAGAATCAACTTTTATTCTTGAATTGATGTATTTAAATAGTGTTTATATCAGTCAAAATAGGATCCCTGAACATCTATAGAATTCTGCCATTGAATTGCAAGGTTATTTAAGCCTTTACGATATTTTAGAATCAACTTTTATTCCAGAATTATTGTATTTAAACAGTGTTTAAATCAGTCAAAATAGAAACCCTTAAAATCTATGAATTTCTGTCATCGAATTAGAAGGATATTTCTACCTTTACTTTATTTTGGTATCAACTTTATTTCTGAATTAATTTATTTAATTCAGGTTTAAATCAGTCAGAATAGGAACCCTAAGTCTATTCATATGCAATATCCACACTTATTTTGCAATGGGATGTGTTTTTGGTTTAAAAATTGTCACGATACTTGAAAAGGGGGAATACGGTAGATGTGGCAAAGTATCATATCCCAAATCGGTGAGCTTCTGAAGTGCCATCAGGATTAAAATAGCCGAGCATTGTTATGAAACAGAACTGGGCCTCGTTGATTAACGAGTGCAGGTCCGATTTTGTTTAACTAAATGCGCCTTTCACCCACTTGCTGGCAGTAAACTACGGCAGTGATTCTCCGGTTAGATTGCCGAAAGCTGTAATCCATAACGGTAATGAGCGGGGACCCAAGACAGTCACTATAATCTTCTATTGCTGTAATTTGGTTTGGGAAAGTGTTTGGGGTTTTTCGACATGATCAAGTCGTTTATGATTGTCATAAATTCTAATTCCAAGTTAACGACGATAATTCAAATTGATTCGGTCAAGAAATTGAATGCACATAAAAACGTCGACCCGTGACTTTCCCTGAGTTCATGTGGAACCCATTCATCGAGTTACTTCCCCTTGACAATTTTCTTGAATTGGTCCGATATTATTGAAATGCTGACAACCATGATCTGAGAGATTTCTCTGGCGCACTGACGTGGGTTTTCTGCCTATATTTCTGAGATGAGGTATTATGTACACTATTTACATTATTCGGACTATTGTCCTCATCTTTGTTGCCCTATTTTTTTACAATGTTTCGGCCGTCATACGCTCCGGCCTTCTCCAGGTGGTTGGAATGTCGAACTGAGCCCTTTATTTCGCTAGACTGTTCTGTTTCAGAACCTCTGAAAGTTCTCCACTGTCTTAACTCACACTCTTTGGGTCCTGTCACTGGATCTAACTAACGCCTTTATCCACTGTGCCATGTGTCCTTGAGGACATCTATGTATGAATTTCTGGGTATTATAAACCTAATGTCTGAAGCAACCATTTTTTTACAAGTGCTCATATTGCAATTTTTTGCTGTTATCATTACATGTTTTTACCAGAGCTCATATTGAAATTTTTGTTGTTATTATCGCTTTTCTCTAGCACTCCTTATTACTGGTTCCTATATTATATTCATTTCTATGCTTGGTCGGCTCAGGAGATTTTTGTGGCCTAGCATATGAGCTGATTCCTTAAGTTTACGAATTTTCCAACGGTGTTCTCTGTCTATGTTCTCAACCTGATCCCACAGATTGCGGTCATCTCCCTTCTCTCTCCATATGTGGTCAACTACGCCTGATTTTTCCACTTTCCCTCGTGTTAAGGCAGTGGAGAACTTTCAAAGGGGAATTAACAGGAGATAACTGATAACTGACATCCATTAAACATGGCACGTGGAACTAGAACAGTCTACACCAGTGAGCGAAATAAAGGATTCAGTTCAACATTCCAACCACCTGAAGAAGCCCGGAGCGTACAACGACCGAAACGTTGTAATAAATATGGCGACAAACATGAGGACAATAGTCCGGATAATGTAGATAGTGGGCGTGGGTTTTGTTTGACTATTTTTTTTCCAGGTGCTAATTGTTAATTGCAGGTGGATGTCCTCTACAACCTTCATCTTCAAGACACGTAGTCCGGTCACGTGGATCCTTCAAGCGCATGCGCTGTTAATGTTGGCAGCCAGCAGTTTGAGAAACATTATAAAAAAGGTTGAACTAATGCAAAAGAGTAAACGCATCGCTTCTTTTCTTTTTTTCATGTTCAAAATAACGAGTATATCTTTTCTTTCTTTTTATGTGTTGTGTCCCTTCAGGGCGTAACCGATAATGGCTCTCCACTTCTTCCTATCATTTGTACCTCTCAATACGTTTTGCCCCTTTGCTATTTCCCCCAACCCTGTCATTCACTTGCGTAAGCCCTCCAGGCATGTCATGTGTTGCTTTCCCTTGTCTCTGTTTCTCTCTATTCGACCTGTGAGTATCAGATTCTCCAAGCCCTCCTTTCTCATTAGGTGTCCCAGAAATTTCAGCTGACTCTTCGTGATGTTGAGTATAATCTTACTCCTTGTTTGCATCCTCACCAATACCTCATCATTGCTCAGACGCTGGAACCATGATAACCTTAGCATCCTTATGGAGAACAATACCTCCGTTGTCTCGGGACTCTTCTTCATCTTTGAAAAGACCGTTTAACATTCGCTGTCGTAAAGGAAGATATATGTCGTGCAGTTCAGTACTCTTTTCTTTTTTATTGAAATTCTACTGTCCTTCTTTACGGCAAGGAATGTTGGATGGGTATATAATGAATTAAATTAAAATTTGAAAGTGATTAATATAAAATTAACAAAGACAATACTTTAATCTTTTGGCATCAGTAACATATTTTTTTTGTAACTATTATAACAGAACATAAATTAGGCACTTAAAATTACTCTACACGGACCAGAACTAAAACCATTTACGTACTGTCCAATCATTGGTTAATTCTTGATCCCGTGCGTTTGTAGTCTCGCTAGCAGCTTGAGAAGTATTATGATCACGTTTGAACTATTAAAAAAAATATTCACACACTTCATGAATTAATGATAAAACATTCATCATTTCTACTTACTTTTTCTATCAGAAGATTTATATTTTCGCACTCAAAAAAATGAAAACCAGAAGGGTATCGAAATTGTATGATTGCGAATTAAAAAAAAAATATATATATATATATTTCCTTTTTTCTTGCGGATAATCATAGATCTCGTTGAATCTATGTGTATAAGAGACGAAGAAAAGCAAGGAATATTCGAGAATGCAGTAGTAGTGGGTAGGGGAGAGTAACACGGAGGAGGGTCGAGTGAGAGACAGAGTTGAGTGTCATCTGATTCGATTGTTTGATCCAAACATGGTGCTACCCAAAAGACCTTGGAATCAAACACGGCCTTGTCTAAATAAATCGATAAATAAACGCACAGATTGCGTTGCAGGCGCACACGTGCAAATATACGCAGACCTGAATCGACTGAGATAGATAGATAGATAGATAGATAGATAGATAGATAGATATGAAGAGAATAATAAATGATAGATAGATAGATAGATAGATAGATAGATAGATAGATAGATAGATAGATATGAACAGACTGAAACATATAGATTGACAGATAGATATGAACAGACCTAGATAGACAGATAGATATGAACATAGATAGGTAGATAGATATGATCAGACTGCGATAAATAGATACCTACATAGATAGATACGAACAGATTGAGATAGATAGATAGATAAATAGACAGATAGATAGATAGATAGATAGATATGAACAGATGAGAAATATATAGATATGAAGAGACATAGATAGGTAGACAGATAGAAAGATAGATATGAGCAGACTACGATAAATAGATAGATATGAACAGGTTGAGATAGATAGATAGATAGATAGATAGATAGATAGATAGGAACAGACTGAAATATATAGATTGACAGATAGATATGAACAGACATAGGTAGATAGATAGAAATATAGATATGAGCAGACTGATAAATAGATGCCGACATAGATAGATACGAACAGATTGAGATAGATAGATAGATAGATAGATAGATAGATAGATAGATAGACTTTGATAGAAAGACACAGATCAACTGATCGAGTGATAAAGAGAAGAGAATATACGAACGTCTATCTACAGTGTTCTATTTATTATATATATCTTATACTGTTTCTTTCTTTCTATCTATCTATCTATCTATCTATCTATCTATCTATCTATCTATCTATCTTATTCTGTTTCTATCTATCTATCTATCTATCATATTCTGTTTCTATCTATCTATCTATCTATCTATCTTATTCTGTTTCTATCTATCTATCTATCTATCTATCATATTCTGTTTCTATCTATCTATTTATCTTATTCTGTTTCTATCTATCTATCTATCTATCTATCTATCTATCTATCTATCTATCTATCTTATTATGTTTCTATATACCTATCTATATGTTATAGATATACATATATCCGATATGTACTTGGGCACCAAACCCTCTTTTATGCAAGTTCCTGACTACTGACATGCTGCTGGTTTTAAGCTATTTATTTAATTTTTCTTGTGCCGTATAAATTGTTTTCTTTTCTGTATATCAAGAGTGTAAAATCTATTCGAATGTTTAGTATGTCAGGGCGCTTTCGGTTATTCTTTTAGCTAGTATCAAGGATTTAAAAAAAAATTCTAACTGAATATCAAGATTACATTTATCTATGTATTTAGAATTATAGGAATGTCTTTCTTTCTAATTTCCAAACACGGTCAGAATATTGTGATCGTGTTCATTTGTCTTTTATTTTTTAATGATTGGCGAAATCCCTTCGCTAGTAGACATAATTATAAGCATTATACTACTAATAATCCACTAAATGATGAGATCTGTATGTATAAAATGGATATGGTGTATTTTTTAAATTCAGTTAGTACTTTCGAGTGCTTCACGCATTCATCTTCAGGCTGTATCTTTTTCCTTTAGAATCAAAACTGGAAGACGAAATAAATGTGTTTTTCCAACCGAAAGATGTTTTTAAGAATGAGCTATTTATTAACGGTTATGTAGTGTTGCAGCGTGCAGGTCATCAATTGTTTTTCATGAACATAATAAAATAGGCAGCATATATTTTATATTACAAAGAGTTAATCATACCTTGAATCAATTAGCAAAACACATTTATTTCGTCTTCCAGTTTTGATTGAGAGAGAGAGAGAGAGAGAGAGAGAGAGAGAGAGAGAGAGAGAGAGAGAGAGAGGAAACAAAAACTGGTTAGACAATGTCAAAAAATGGACAAGTATGACTATACAAGAATTGCTAATGGCTGCCGTTGATAGACTGTGGGGGAGATTCAGTGTAGCTTCTGCATTCGGACCAAAAAGTCAAGGGAATGATGGTAATGATGATGATTCAGAGCTTTTGCATTAATTTAAACGTTTTTTTTTTTTAACAGACATTGCTTTTTATCAAAAGTTTTATTTTCGACTTGACTTATATATATATATGAAACCATGGATATAAATTTCATATGCTTTCAATATATATATATATATATATATATATACAAATATTTAAGTAAATGCTCACTTTATAATAAAAAGTATTAACGACATTTACCGGCCTGAATGTCCGAGATATTTTCATAGAAAATATGCATCCTCCAACAGGAATCGAACCTGTATCCTACACGGAACCGTCATATAGCCTGACGTGCTTTTACCGATTTAGCCCCAGAGAGCGTTTCGGTTAGCAAGGTAGAGTTTACTGTTTTTAAACTACAATTCTCCATGATTTTCTCTCGTACATTCATATCTGCTCGATGCTTTATTCCAAATGTAATCAAAATGACGTTACACATTATGAAATGGACAGTGTCCGACAATTATTTAAGACATTTTTATATGTTATTCATAAATTAAGAAACATTAGGCTAAGCAGATAATTCACTTGAAACTTTCTTAATGCATATATGTATATATATATATATATATAGTTCAAACGAGTTACACACACACAGACAAATACATATATATATATATATATATATATATATATATATATATATATAATAGATAGGTTGGTTAATAAAACAAGGATGAACGAAAGGTTGCCAATATAATTAGTAAGATAAACATTTAATAAATATTAATCATATGACAAAAATAAACCATGCAGAGAAAGATTTCATGTGCGGAATTTTCGGACACATATGATTAATATTTAATAAAGATTTTATCGAACGAATTATATTACTACCCTTTTATTTGTACTTGTTTTATTAACTAACCTGTCTAGTTTACACATTAGTAGACGGAAACGTGAACCACTTTTTTGTTTTAATTATACACTGCGTTTCAAATTATTAACGAGGTGACATTTTTTCATTTCGTCCAAAAACTACCAAATGGATATATGTATCTGCGCAGACTGTATGAAAACTGTATTGTTCTGCGCAACAGGAAACAAACGGTAGCCATTTGCAATATTAAGACGATATAGAAGTGTTCCAGACTATAAACTAGTGTCATTATAACCGTGCAATTATGGGTCGTAAATGTCACTTGACTTCTTCTGAGAAAAGATATTATAATATCTGAACTTTCCAAAGGCAAATCTACATTAGAAATATCCAAAATAATTGGAAGATATCACCAAACTGTGAAAACATTTGTTGCAACTCTTACACGTACGTAAGAGGGTTAATAAAGGTCACTTTCCTAACGTTCTTTGCCACGAATGAAACGTAAATCTTTTAATGACCCAGGCCTTATAGGTGGAACACTTTTCAGGAACACTGGAGAAGCAACAGTGTCCAAAAGTACTCGGTATCATCTTCTGAAAAAGGTTGAGACATTTGTGAGTCCAGTGACAAAGCCTCGATTGACAAAAATACATATACAAATACGTTTGAAATGGGCAAAGGAGAACATGAAGGTCGATTTCTCGAGAATTCTGTTCACAAATGAAAGTCGTGCAACACATTATGGCCGTTAAGGTTGAAGCAAATGTTAGGTCGTAAATAGACGAGATCGTCATCCAACCTTGACACGCCAAAAAGGAGGAGGGGATATTATGATTTGTGCTGTTATTATTGGAGGTATCATGGTTGGTTGGAGGAGAGTGATTGACGGTACGAAAATAATTGCATATGCTTATATAGCCTTTCTCAAAGAGAACCTGGAATCTTGGCTAAAAAATATCAAAGAATCTTCAGGAGAATCATCCTATTTATCCAAGACAATATTCCTTCGCATTCAGCGCATAAAACTACGGTGTACCTGCATAAATTAGGGTGCTGTGGGCCTCGGAACCTGAACTGGCCTGTCAGTTCTCCAGACTTAAACCCATTTGAAAACTTGTGGAGAATTCTGTAGCGACGTGTTTATGAGAATGGATTCGAATTTAGAAGCAAGGATGACTTATGGCGGGAAATAATCAACATATGACGTAAAATTACATCAGCGGATATCCAGAAATTGAGATCTTCCACGGACCAGCACCTTTTCAAAGTCATTTATAAAAAAAGGATCGCATATCAAATATTAACCAAATCCACGATGCTTTTTGAACTCTGTTTACTTTTTTTTATTTCAATTTAATTTCATCTTAGTCACTGTATGTATCCATGAAAATCATGCTTATTATAAAACCCTGGCTGTGTGTGTGTGTGTGTGTCTGTACGTTCATATATTGGATCGGATTTCCTATACTTTTCAACCGATTTCAACAAAATTCACAGAACTACGTAAAATTACCTTGCGGTGGTTCTGACAGTGCCAAAAATTGGAAAAACACAATTGTTTTTGCACGAAATCAATTTGAAAACACGATTAAGAGGCATCACTGTCGCCAGAATGAAAGGGGGACAACTCATATCGAGTTATACTTATTATAAAACCCAGGTTGTGTGTGTG
>CAHIKZ030000372.1:1167500-1177500 GCA_903632075.3 Acanthosepion pharaonis | reverse complement strand
GGTGTCGGTTAGTTTGGAGAACGTAGATTCGAAACCGTGGAGAAAACAACGAGACACGACAGCTCTGATATTCCCAAAAAGTAATGTTAATTCCTTGATAAAGAATAAAAAATGTTAAGAGCAATATGCTAGGAAATTTGTCCCGGTTTTCCCGCATCAAAGAGTTGAGTTTTAAAAAATAGGGTTGAAGTTTAAAAAATTGCCTCAAAGCAAGATTAGAGCGGACAAACTCTCTCATTTAGGCGCGTACGAATAAAGAAAAAAACTCGTGCTCGGTGAGTAACAACAAAAGAAGAAAATGTTTATTTACAACATATACAGAAAAGAAAAGGTAAAGGGATAAAAGGACGATTAGTAGAGAAAGAAAGGGGAAAAGAGAAAATGTTCTTAACTTAAAAAAAAGGCTTGCTCAAAATATTTCTCTGAGCGCCTAAAGAGTTCTTTAAGCGATTAGGTTCAGATAGATACACTCACAGTTCTTGTAGAGTTGGAAATTTGTTCGCAGATGAAGGAATCCTGCAGCTGAGTGAGTTTTTAGGTCGACGACAGAAGTCCAATGGGTTCGTCAGAAGGAGTGGTGAAGGAATGCAGCTTTGGATTGGTCTTGAATAGTGGGCTAACGTTCGTTTTTGACAGCCCTTTTTAGTAGTTCTTCTTTGGTGAGAGAGGTGCTGGAGCTTCCTAATGTCGACCTCACAGACGGTGGGCAGAAATTTCACTGTCGAAATAGGCAAGATTCTCCTAATTTATAGAGTTTTGGTATGTTCCGATGGATCGAGGACTTTTCCCTCCAAAATCGTTGTACAAATGTCCTGGCCCCTCTATTGGTCAGAAAACACACTCTTATCTCTGATAAGAATCAGGGCCCTGGGAGTCAGTTTAGAAGGTACTGAAAATAGGTTGAAGTGAAGAAGCTGTGAGGTTTCTCCAAGACTTTATGGCCCCAGGGAAAGAATAATGGTGGTGGAATACCTTTTTATTTTCCAGCTCTCTCCTTAGCCAGAAAATATATTCTTATCTCTGATAAGAATGAAGGCCTTGGAATCCGGTTTTGAAATTAAAAGAGGTTGGAGTGAGGATAGAAAAAATAGCGAGAATATGAACTTGTGAAATTGTTGTTCTCAAATTAAATTCCAACAAATGATCGGCTACACCCAGGAGAGTCATGACATAAAATTATGAAAAAGACTGACATAGGGTAAAAACAAAAGAACTGGACATTGAATGAATGGCACAACGTAGTTTGAACAGGCAAGTCCTAATTTGAACCTTTTTGTATGGGAGATAAAGCCAGGAGAATGGCTGAATGATAAATGTGTCGTTCCAACACATAATCATGTCGGTGGGTTTGTTAGTGTTGAAGTGTTTTATGGGAGAGAGGCCTGGAGATTTGATTAAGGTCAAGTGAATCATGAAAAAAGAAAAATATCATTCGATTTTGCAAAGACATAATATACCATATATTCAGCAAGACAACGACCGAAAAAACTTTTCTGAATTATTCCAAAATTACCTCGAGAACAAAAGAACAAAATTTGGGAAATTGTGAGTTTGTCGCCTCAATCTCCTTGCCTTTCTCCCATTGGATTAGTATAGCATGAAATGGATAGGATAGTTCGAAGAGAATACCTAAAGAGTGAGAGGGAGCTTTTTTTCCATGCTTGGAGAATACTTGGAAAGTTCTGCCATCTACTTTTTTCAAAAACTGTTGAAAAGAATGTCATGAATTTGTAAAGCAGATATTAAGTTCAGTAGTGGTTATATTGATGAAAAAAATATGATGCTCTTGTGTAACGATTTTTTTTTTTTGTAAAATGCTTACTATTGTCAAAATAAAGCAAATACACTGTAGTTAATGTAATTTTATATTTCCTTTTAAAAAATATAAATATATATCACATTTTAAGTCGATTTTTTAGAAAAATTTGCGGTGGCCCCAGACCTTTTTGCCTATAGTGGATATGATTGCATCCAAAAAAGTAATATTTAGTCTGAAGACTTCCGTTCGAAGAAGGAAATACATAATGTAGGGTATTTTTTCATTTTTCAATCAATTATCTAGCATTAGTTTGACATAGAGCGTTTATTAATCCTATTCTTCCAGAGATGCCAGGTTAAAAGTCAAAAGTTATTTAGATTTTCACTGATGTTTTTCGGTGAATTGTATCTCCATGTTATATCATTAATTTGATACAACTTGTCCAATCGTTGCTGCAATGTTTGTTCTTTATTTTCATGAATAACGTATATATATTAATTGTTTATTGGTATGATGTTTGCTTGATAACCTAACTGTCAGGGTTTCAATTCTCGGTAGTGGATGCGCATTGCTGATGAGTCCCAAATATAGGACGAAACTGTCCATTTGTTTGATTAAGTTTTGAACTGTTACTGGAATTCTCCGAGGTTTTTATAACACTACTAGCAGCATGGCCCGAGGTTGCCCGTGTTTGATTCAAATATCATACGACTCATACAGCAATCGCTATCACTTGACTTAAAAATTTTTTGCCCTTCCTTGCCTGTACTCTTTGCTGTACTGATGTTGCTACATGCCTTACTTCTTGCCTATCTCACACTGCGAATATTTTCTAACCTCTATACTAAATATTAAATCTGTTACGAAAAAAGAACTAAACAAAATGAACACAAAACGATCAGCTTTAAAAAAGGACTCGTAACTGGAAAAACCGAATGAAAAAAGAATGTTAACAACAAATACTTTTTCACATCCAACCCAGTTCTGCAAAATCAGAATCAACGTTGAGTTTAAGCAAGCGAATGAGCCGATTGAAGTAAAATGCCATGCAGATTTAAATTTTTCCCACTTGTGACGAATGCAGCTATCGATTTTTTTTTGCATGCTAGCATGCTAGTTAACATTCGTGTCAGTCAGCTGTTGGCCCTCACGCTGGCCAATAGAATCTTTCTGCCTATTCGCGGCAGCCAGCTATTGGCTCTCACTCTGGCCAGTAGAAAATGGCCGCAAACTACATGAAAACTGCCGTAGAAGCATGAAAAAAAATCGATTATTTCCACTATCTATGGGAGTTGGGAAATGCAAAGTCAGTCTTGGCCTTCCCGTTAACTTGGAGCATGTGCATGTAAATCCGTCGTAAATTGCGGTCGTGCATTCGTTACACACACACACACACACACACAAACACACACACACATACACACACACATCCTGCCTTTTATATATAGAGATTGGGCTCTACTTTGAACAATAAGAAAATATTTAACTTTAAGTTGCAATGATGACCTCTTGATCTAATTTTTCTTTCTACTTATCCCTATTTTTAAAATTATTCACCATTCTTTTGATGGTTCTTGAATGGTCTCTGAAGATGGAAACCAGAGTATGAATGTTGGTACCATTACAGAAGACATCAATGATCTTTTTTCTCTCGCCATTGCTCATTTGGTAAGACATAGTGGAACTGGCACAAAACGATTCTAAGTTGTTCTCTTTCTAGCTGAATAACTCAAAGAATTAATTTCGATGACAGTTTTCCAAACCATAAACAATTAAATTATATGATTTGTATGTCTGCATTTAAAGCAAGAATAACAAATGGTTTTGTCTAACGATAAAAGAAAATACTTTGAGTGGAAAACGTCAAAAGGAAATTAAAGAAAGGAAAAACAAAAAACGAACTAAAATATATTCATAAAATTACGTTACGTTAAAAATGGCGCTTGTCAGAAATTTGAAAGAAGATTACCGTGTCTATTCCTTATATTACATCTATCTCATATTGTTAGCATTTATTACTCTTTCTCGCTTTCTCTCTCTTCTCTACACACACGCAACCACACACGCAGACACATACACACACACACAAACACACACACACTCACACACACACACACACACACACACACACACACACACATATATATATATATATATATATGTATATATATATATATATATCAGCAAACAGTATTTAGAAAAATAGTATAACAAATTGGAAGAAAAAAAAATTGCAACGCGTTTTATCCGTTAGGATTTCAACGGAAATTTCTATCTATCTATCTATCTATCTATCTATCTATATATATATATATATATATATATATATATACATACATACATACATACATATATACGAGTGTGCGTGTGTGTGTGTGTGTATATATATATATATATAATTTATATATATATTATATAAGCATGGTACTTATTAGAAAGCGCACAATATCAGTGATAGAGTTAACATATTCAGTCGTATGAAGATGAAATTGTAACCCTGCGTTTCACGCTTTGCGATCATCAGAAAAACCTTGTCTGATGATCGCAAAAGCGTGAAACTCTGATTTACAATCAATCTCATAACCATACGACTGAATATATATATATATATATATATATATATATATATATATATATATATATATATATATATATAAAAGAAAGAAAGAACAGTAAGATATATAATCCGGTGTTCTTATATATATTTTTATTTTTACAAAATAGGGCTCCAAAGATTGGAGACTGTTCATTGACAGCGGTAAACGAAGTTGAAAGCTGCCATCATTGATAGTACTCAAATCCGTCAGCTCATCAGAGATCCAGAGTTTGTACGTAGTAGAACTGGAAGTATGGAAGGCTTTTGTTTTGCTCGTGAAGAACTTTCTTAGCAACAACAAGGCTAGGGACTCCTCAGAACCTGTCGTCAATATTCTGACTGCTCTCAGAAACCTCGGGTGCAACATGAGCATCAAAATGCATTATTGATTCTCACAGATAGATCAGTTTCCTGAGAATTTGCGAACAGTGAAGACGAATTGGGGTAGAGATTCACCAGGATATGAAAGCCATGGAGATCCGGTACCATGGATTTTGGGATGCAGTCATGATGGCTGATAACTGCTGGACTTTGAAGAGAGACGCCCCTGCCGTTGATCATTCTAAGGGTTTGAATAAATGGAATTTTAAGCCAGGAATTTTGAATAATGATGAATTACCATGCAATTTATCAATGTATACTATTCAATTTATTTTAATCGATGTTTGTAACATTTAATTGATAAATTGTGTTAGAAAACAAAATTGTTCTCTTAAAAACTTATTTTATATGAGAAATATTAGGAAAATTCAATCGATAATGTCACAAAAGTATAATCGATTTAGTCATAAGATTGGATTTTTTAAAAACTCAACATAGCACAAACACATGACCTGATCGCGAGAAACAGATGTCATTTTCCGATTCAGCAGTGAAAAATTGTCCTAAATCATTTGGAAAAATATAGACTACTTTAAAAAAAAAGTTTTTTATTTTTTGCCTAGTGTAATACACTTATTGCATCAATTCCCTGGTTTGTTGGTAGAAAAGTTGACTCACCTTTGCCAAACAATTTTACTGGCCAGAATCTATCTGAAACATTTATATGTCTACCGTTAATCCATTCATTAAATAGTTCTTCGACATCTGGTCTGGAACTTCTCTTATGTATTTAGAGATCCTTGATAAAATCCAAAAAAGAATCTGCAATGTCATCGGTTCTGATCTGTTATCTCGGCTCATTCACTCTCTCACCGCTGTAACGTTGCTTTTGTTTTGTTTTTTTTTTATAAATAATTTCGTGGTAATTGTTCTGATTAAATTTCCTCTTTGTTACTTGGATTCTACGAATACAACTGCAGTACTAAATAGGCAGCTTTGGTCTCATTATTTTGCGTTTAGATTGCTAGATATAAAAGTTCGATGCAAACAGTTTTTTTTTCTCTTGCACTCACCACGTGTGGAACTCTCTTTCGGCTTCGCACTTTCGAGTCAAATTTGATCTTCAAAAATTTACATGCAATATCAAGCGTTATCTTCTGTATTCGGTATTCCTTTTCTTTTTATTATTCTCTCTCCTTAATAATGTTATTCTTTTCCTCCTAATTTTTTACGCCCAGTAATACCTTGCATCTTAGTGGCTCTATTATTTTGCTTGGGACTGACAAGATTAAAAAAAATAGATGTTGCAAAGTATTATATTTACCGCAGTTTGTTTCCATCTATCTATCTATCTATCTATCTATCTAATCATCTTCATCTTCATCTTGCAGTCTCAGCCGAGATTGAACTCACCAATACTTTGATTAGTGTAGTTCATAATCTTGTCAAATAGCTGAATTCTTGATGCTTTTGCTAGGGCTATCAAAGTGTTTTTTTTATCGTGACACCATCACTAAATGGATTGCCAACCAAGGCTGAGAGAGACTCCATTCACCCTCCTCTAAGAGCAGGTTTGAATTCAGAGTTTTCTATAGAACCCAGTCTGTCCTGCTATTTACCTGCTATTTACCCATAGCTGGAGGGAGAAGAAAGAGGATTCACACCTCGCAAGGGTGTTAGCACGTAAGTGAATGTAATGGATTCGACTGGAATTCGAACTCGGCTCTCCGATTCCTCAATCCAAGCCGCTATCCATTACTCCACCATGCCTCGTTTCTGTTCTATCTATCTAGATATCTATCTATCTATCTATCTATCTATCTATCTATCTATCTATCAACTTCTTCGGGTGGAGATTGGCTGTGAAATGGTTAATGGTGGATCATTTTATTTCCCCAAGATCATTTCCGCTCCACACTGTTGTAAACAGTATATTTTACATCGTCTGAGACTGTGATTTCAAAAAAGAATCGGTTGTAGCCGTTGCGTTGGAGCAGAGAACCACAGATCAATTGGTGGTCCATGAAAGTATTTTCCGTTAAATGAAGATGCAACCGTAGGAATACAATCGGCGCTTATCTCCCTTTGGTGAAGATACGTCATCTAGTTCATGTGACAGCCGGTTAGTGACGTAATTTCATAGAGTGACGAAAGCGCCTGTCAATTTCAGTTTGTTTACACCAGCTCATCCGAAAGCTTGCTTTGCTTAACTCGAATCTCCTCTTTCCCATGACACGGGCAGAGGCTAAATATACCTCCCTAGCAACTTACAAATCCACAGTGCCGTTTCCCATTCTTTCCCCAGATATAGAAAGTAACTCCAGCTCGAAGCCTTCATTTGAATAAACCCAATCCTCGGTGCTTCCAGTTCCTGGCATATGTCTTCGCCTGGGACATAGATGAATCCGGGCCCGTTTGAATCTGGAGTCTTAAACACGACTTCTACCGACACAGGGGTATCTTTTCCTTTCAGTCATTTAAACTCTGTCACAGTTATAATAATGTCCATAACGGGCGGAAATACAAATGGGAGAATAAATCTTTCTGTTAAAAATCTAAACATTGTCGCGATTCGCGTATTCAAGTGTTTTCAGACACTTTATAACGAGATAGTGATTTTCCAAGCGTAGCTTAGATGCGACACAAGGCCGAAAGTATGGGGCACCCAGTGAGGATCGAACTCACTACTCAGTCGTAATTGTTCTAGCGAGACAAGCTTGCTAACCCTTACACCACCTCGAGGTTCCCAATGATTTTCCAAGCGTAGCTTAGATATGGCACAAGGGCTGAAAGTATGGGGTACCTAGTCGTAATTGTTCTAGCGAGACAAGTTTGCTAACCTTTACACTATCTCGGTGTGCCTAAAGATTTTCAAAGCGTAGCTTAGATGTGGCACCAGAGCTGAAATCATGGAGCACCCAGTGAGGATCGAACTCACTACTTAGTCGTAATTTTTCTTGCGAGACAAGCTTGCTAACCATTACACCTCCTCAAGGTACCCGACGCTCGTACGAGATATGTGGAGTATCTCTGCGATGTCCCGTGTCGGTTGACCTGTGTTGTTTTTTAAATCAGCGTTTTGATTTTTCCACCGTCAACGTTTCTGTTCTGTCGATTATCTGTTGTGAAATACATAAATAAAATTGTATGAAATTAACATACAATTTACCACGGTTTTTCTGTATTGTGT
This sequence comes from Acanthosepion pharaonis, assembly GCA_903632075.3. Taxonomy (NCBI): domain Eukaryota; kingdom Metazoa; phylum Mollusca; class Cephalopoda; order Sepiida; family Sepiidae; genus Acanthosepion; species Acanthosepion pharaonis. The sequence continues at coordinate 1,169,634 of CAHIKZ030000372.1, read as the reverse complement.
ATGTTTATTTTTCCTGTTTTTATCTTCGTGATAACAAGCCTAACATTCCACTACCACTACCCCAATGATGTGAGTGAATACATCACAACTTCTACGGGATTATTTAAAAAGAAAAATTAATCGGTCTCAAAAGAATAAGGATTTATTAGGATAATCTAAATCGAATAAAATCGTGTTTAGACGAGACAGTCTTAACCCTGTCAATCGATTCAGAGAAAAATTAATCGGGGTCAAAAAAAATATGGATTTATTAGGCGAATCTAAATAGAATAAAATAGTGTCTAGATACCAAAGAGCCTTCAAAATCTCTATGTAAAGAAAATGGATCCAGAGGAAATTTAATCAGTCAAAGAAAAATCGAATGAAATCGTGTTTAGATCCAACAGAGCCTTCGCCATCTCTATCTAAAGAGTTTGGGTGCAGAGGAAATTCAATCGTTGCCCTAAATGATATAGATTTATTTGAAATTTCTAAATCGAATAAAATCGTGTTTAGATCCAACAGAGCCTTCGCCATCTCTATCTAAAGAGTTTGGGTGCAGGGAAATTCAATCGTTGCCCAAAATGATAAAAGATATATTTGATATGTCTAAATCGGATAAAATCGATCAAAGGGAGACTTCAACATCCATATCTAGAGAGAATGGAATCATAGAAAATGTCAAACTGATATGGATTTATTAGGAGATCGTGTTTAGATCCATAAGATCCTTCGCTGTCTTCTTTTAAAGAGAATCGTTTGAGAGAATAGTTAATCGATGTAAAAAAAATATAAGGATTTATTTGGAGAAGCTAAATTTAACAAAAATCGTGTTTAAATCCAACAGGGCCATTAACGAGAAAGACAATGGATTAAGAGGTAGTTTCATGGATGTCAAAATAATATGTGTTTATTTGGAAATCTAAATCGATTAAAATCGTTTTTAGATCCAGGAGAGACTTCAGCGTCTCCATCCATCTAAAAAGAATCGACTGAGTGTATAGTTCATCGGTTTGAAAAGTATATAGATTCACTTTGAGAAACTAAATCGAATAAAATCTGGTTTAGATCCAAGGGTGGTATCTACCTCTCTATGTAAATAGTATTGTTTCAGAGAAAGGTTTATCGGTGTCAAAAGAATACAGATTTATTAGGAGAATCTAAATAGAATAATATCTTGTTTAGATCCAAGTGAAACTTCAACGTCCTTAAAGAGAATCGACTGAGAGAAAATTTAATCAGTTTCAAAAAGATATGAATTTATTAGGAGAATCTTAAACGAATAAAATCTTGTTTAGATCCAAGAGAGACTTCTATGTCTCTGCCTAAAGTGAATCGATTGAGAGAATTGTTCATCGGTTTTTTAAAGTGTATGGACTAATTTCGAGTATCTAAATCGAGTAAACCCGTGTTTAGACCCAAGAGAGGATTTAACGTTTCTATGTAAAGAGAATCGCTTTAGAGAAAATATAATCAATCTCAAAAGAATATGGATTCATTGGAGAACCTAAATAGAATAATATAGTGTTTAGATTAAAAGAGACCCCAACGTCTAAATCTAAATAGAATCGTCTGATGAAAAAGGTAATGACTAACTAAAAATGGATTTACCAGGAGAATTAGACGAAGACTGTCTTTTCTAGATCTAACAGACGTTTCCTTTATTATTGTCATAGCCTTATGTTTCATTATTTCCTTTGGCTTTCTGCAAATTCAGTGCATCAACAATCATATATATAGGATTAAAAATTCTTGAAAATTAATCATGATGTCCCTCATTTTTTTTTACAGTAAGGTTCACCCTGTACATTGTACATTCTCAAGTTTAGTAACAATAAAGACAAAGGCCAGAAACCGCCTGAAAGCCGATGATAATATGAAAGTAGCATTATCAGAAACAGCTCCTTGCATTAACAAACTGATTGACTCAATTGAATCAGCAGTTTTCCCACTGATAATGCTTCTAGTGTTTCTGTTCATTATTTTTTGTAATACAAATTAACTTCATAATTTTCTATTTAGAAAACGTTTGATTTTCTTCTTTTTTTTATACGAATATATAATACTATTTTTATACAAAACCTAAAGTCCTAAACAATAAAAAGGTTCTTTCTGACCTTCTTGTTTTTCTGTCACTTTATGACATTCATGTACA
>CAHIKZ030000372.1:1055000-1157500 GCA_903632075.3 Acanthosepion pharaonis | reverse complement strand
CTTCTTTATTTCTTTCTTCTTTCTTTTCTTCTTCTTCTTTCTTCTTCTTCTTCTTCTTCTTTTTCTTTCTTCTTCTTCTTCTTCTTCTTCTTCTTTTCTTCTTTTCTTCTTTCTTTCTTCTTCTTCTTTTTTCTTTTCTTCTTCTTCTTCTTCTTCTTCTTCTTCTTCTTTTTCTTTCTTCTTCTTCTTCTTTTCTTCTTTTCTTTCTTCTTCTTCTTTTTCTTTTCTTCTTCTTCTTCTTTCTTCTTTTTTCTTCTTCTTCTTCTTTTTCTTTCTTCTTCTTCTTCTTCTTCTTCTTTTCTTCTTCTTTCTTCTTCTTTTTTCTTTCTTCTTCTTCTTTTTTCTTCTTCTTCTTCTTCTTTTTTCTTTTCTTCTTCTTCTTCTTTCTTCTTTTCTTCTTCTTCTTTTTTTCTTTTTTTCTTCTTCTTCTTCTTCTTCTTCTTCTTCTTCTTTCTTTTCTTCTTCTTTTTTTTCTTCTTCTTCTTTTCTTTCTTCTTCTTCTTCTTCTTTTTTCTTTCTTTTCTTCTTCTTCTTCTTCTTTTTCTTTTCTTCTTCTTTTTTTCTTTCTTCTTTCTTTTCTTCTTCTTCTTTCTTCTTCTTTTCTTCTTCTTCTTCTTCTTTTCTTCTTCTTCTTCTTTTCTTTTCTTCTTCTTTTTCTTCTTCTTCTTTCTTCTTTTTTCTTCTTCTTCTTTTCTTCTTTCTTCTTCTTTTCTTCTTCTTCTTTTCTTCTTCTTCTTCTTCTTTTTTTCTTCTTTCTTCTTCTTTCTTCTTTTTTCTTCTTCTTTTTTTTCTTCTTCTTCTTCTTCTTCTTCTTCTTCTTTTCTTCTTCTTTCTTCTTCTTCTTCTTCTTTTTTCTTCTTCTTCTTTTTTCTTCTTCTTTTCTTCTTCTTCTTCTTCTTCTTTTTCTTCTTCTTCTTCTTCTTCTTCTTTGTAGTGTGTTCCTTCAGTACATGGGTGATTATAGTTTTCCACAACAACTTCCATTCCTTTGTAGCCCCCAGTAAAGTGTGTCCCTTTGCTGTATCTCATAATCCCTGTCCTGTTAACCATTTCCAAAAGCTTCTTAGGTACATTATGCGCTGTTTTTCCTGTTACCTTCAGTATCTCCTGCAAGTGGCACATTTTTCAAGCCCTCGTTCCTCACAATGCGGCTTATAATTTTCACCTGTTTCTTTTTTAGGCTACGTATTTTTCTTTTTTTTTCTGTTCGGTTTTCTCTAAAACTTCGTCTTTGTTCCCATGTTCAGTCCACGGTGTTCTCGGCATCCTTTCGTAGAAACACATTCCTATTGCCTCAAGGATCCATCTGTGATATGGTCCAGCATTTATTTCTAATGAGCCTTCCTGTTTCTTAATACTTCGCACAGCTTTTGGAAGGCACCTTTCGCTATCCCAATACGGATTTCGGTGTCACATTTTCCAATAAAACACTTCCTAGATATTTAAAATATTGCACTGACTTTTCTCCAATTCGTATTTCGTATATTAGGCTCTTCCTTTTACTGACAACCATACATTCTGTCTTCTTACAATCGATGTTTAGTCGTTTCTTCTCACTTTCCTTTACTGCCTTCTGTCGAAGTTCTTACAGTTTCATTTCAGTGTCTGTGTCAACTGCATATCTTTTGTTATTAAGATTGTGGTTATCAATAATAAATCTTGGTAAGGTTTCTAATTCTTTCATATTTTCTATACGTATCTGAGGCGCACGCTTGGCTTTAGTAGTACCGTTTTTCAATTCATTTACTCCCTCGAAGTATTCCATGTATACACTACCAATGAAAAGCTTGAAACCACACTGAATTGTTTCTCTAAGTTCATAAAAAAGGCTAATTTTGCATATTTGGATACATGAATTAAACTATTGTGTATGTATGTAAACCCTTATATAATATCCAAACAATTTTCTAATGAAATTATCCTGTTTTTTAATAATGTGATTTGGAAGGCGTCTTTTATTGCCATATAGGACGACCGATATTATAACAGTCCAGTACTCTTTTCTTGTTTCTAATGAAATTTTCCTGTTTCTTAATGCTGTGCTTAACTTTTGGAAGGCATATTTCGCTGTCACAATCCCCGTTCAGATTTTGATGTCGCATTTTCCGTCCTCTATTAAAACACTTTGTAGATATTTAAAGTTTTTTATCTTCTTCATCTGTAAGAATATTTCCAGCGTTCACTTTCATATAGGGAGGGGGAGCATAGTTAACCGTTGTTTTCTTTGTTTCTAATGAAAGGCAGACTTCCGTATTCTAATGCGCCTACAGTATTCTCAGTATCTTTCTGTCGGATCATATTTCTGTTGTATCAAGTCTTTTTTTCTCTCTCTTCTTGGCATATCGGAGAATCGATATGACATAAAAATTAAGTAATCTTTTTTTTGTTTCCAACGGAATTATCCTGTTTCTATTACCCTGCTTAGCTTTTGAAAGGCATATTTCGCTATCCAAATGAACCTCCGGGTTTCGATGTTGCACTTGACGTCTTCTGTTAAAACAATCCCTGGATATTTAAATTTTTATCGCCTATTCATCTGTGACAAAATTGTCCAGAATTCGCTGCCATATAGGACGACCGATATTATATAACAGTCCAGTACTCTTTTCTTTTTTTCTAATGAAATTTTCCTGTTTCTTAATAATGTGCTTAACTTTTGGAAGGCATCTTTCCCTGCCATATAGGACGACCGATATTATATAACAGTCCAGTACTCTTTTCTTTTTTTTCTAATGAAATTTTCTTGTTTCTTAATACTGTGCTTAACTTTTGGAAGGCATCTTTCCCTGCCATATAGGACGACCGATATTATATAACAGTCCAGTACTCTTTTCTTTTTTTTCTAATGAAATTTTCTTGTTTCTTAATACTGTGCTTAACTTTTGGAAGGCATCTTTCCCTTCCATATAGGACGACCGATATTATATAACAGTCCAGAACTCTTTTCTTTTTTTCTAATTAAATTTTCCTGTTTCTTAATACTGTGCTTAACTTTTGGAAGGCATCTTTCCCTGCCATATAAGACAACCGATATTATATAACAGTTTTTTTTTTTTTTTCTAATAAAATTTTCTTGTTTTTCATCTTTCCTTTTGGAAGGCATCTTTCCCGCCATATAAGACGACCGATATTATATAACAGTCCAGTACTCTTTTCTTTTTTTCCTAATGAAATTTTCTTGTTTCTTAATTTTTTGTTTTTTGAAGGCATATTTCGCTGCCATATAAGACGACTGATTTATATAACAGTTCAACTCTTTTCTTTTTTTCAATATCCCTTAAATTGTGTGTACGTTTTGAAGATTTCCATATCCCAATCCACGTTGGGATTTCGGTGTCGTATTTTCCGTCCTTTGTTAAAACACTTCTTAGATATTTAAATCTATGTCTCCTCTTCTGTGACAAAATCGTCTAGCATTCACTGTCATAGAGGGGGACATAGTTCAGAGTTGTTTTCTTCCCGTCCTCTGTTAAAACACTTCCGAGATATTTAAGTCGCTGTACTTGTTTGATTTTGGTATATCTAATTTGTAATTCGAATGTTGGGTTCTTCTTTTTGCTGGCAACCTCATTATTAAGTGCTTGAAAAAAAGTGGAAGAATTAAATTATAATAAAAAATAAAATAGAGAACGATTATATTATAGAAAATTAATAAGAAATTATGCTGAGTCCTTTAGCAATTTCCGTTTTAGCGAACCAATTTTAATGACAAATATATCAGCCTGAAAAAAAAACTTTCTAAAATATATCATAGCAGGCGATGAAAAATGGGTACTATACAACAATGTTCGACACAAAATGCAGTGACACGGATAATTCTCCATCTCCGGCCACAAAATCTGGGATCCATGGAAGAAAGGTAATGTTGTGCGAGTGTTGTGATCGTCGGGGTATAATTCATTGTGAGTTCTTAAAAAGTAGATGAAATACTACATCCACATTTATATGCTCAGCAGCTGCAACGTGTCTTTAAATGTTTGGTCGAAAAACGCTCTTCACTCGTTAAAAGAAAAATATTGTTCTCCTCTGACAATGCAAATAAAAGAAAAAAAATTCTCTGTTAGGCTTTTACCCTACCCGCAATATTCCCTGGAACTTGAACCCAATAATTGTTACTTTGATAGGGAAAACCTTTTCTACTGAAAATTAAATCCAAGAGTTCGTCGAAATCTTTTATATATCAAATCCCGCGGAATTTTATGCAAATGGCATCGAGAAATTGTCAAATAAATGGCAGCAAGCCGTTGTGAATAAATTCAAATATATAACAGAGAACAGTTGTAATTTTGGTTTATGAAGAATGAAATTGGGTGACTAAAACTGAAATAATTTTTGACTCAACCCAATTCATAGCAGAAGCCCGGGCGAGGTATGAAGAAAAGATGAACGCCAAAAAGAAAATTGGTGAATAAAATGTTCAAGAGATGGCAGCCGATATTTCAGAAATGAAAAACCAAATCCCAAGAAACGAACTGAATCGATCGAGTATCTTGTGCATCCGACAGATTCCAATCTACAGTTTTCCATGCTATTACATCGGACCGGCTTCCCTGGCTCATCTCCAAGACCTGCTCTGAATATAACCGTTCAGATTCGGGTATTCTTAGCAGAGATAACTAATAAATGCGAAACACGCTATCGGCTGACAGTAGTGCTTACTACGCATGCGCTGATCACGAGTTTTGATCCATGATTCTTTCTCGGCTCAACTGAGCACTGGTTTATTTTAGCGTAAAACGTACGTTCCGGTCAATCAGAACCCATATAAAATAGCTTCAAGAATCAACGTTGGATTGGCAGAGGTACAAAAAATCGATTTAAAATCCGAATTTTATTTTATTTTTCTCTCGGATTTCTTCTAGATTAAAATTTATTATTAATAAATGTTTCTTTATTCGAACTATTGCTTTTCTCCTGCTTATATCGACACACACATACACGCGCGTATATATTCCCTGAACTGCTCGGTGATAGATAGATAGATAGATAGATAGATAGATAGATAGATAGATAGATAGATAGTGGACAGAGTGAGATAGATAGATAGATAGATAGATAGATAGATAGATAGATAAGAACAGGCTAAAATAGATAGATAAAGAAAAAACCTGGGGCAGCAAAAGCATATTTCTGCTATACTCTACAGAAGGATGCTGAGAAATACTATAGATGGATCGCGTAGGCAACGAAGAAGTTTAAAAGAAAATGCAAACAAAAAAAGACAATTAGACTCAGAAAGAGATAGCTAAAATTTCTTAGGTATATAACTCATATATATAGTTTTCAATAGTCAAGTTTGTTTTCATTTGTTCTTTAATACGGTTGTAGCAGTAGCAACCACCACATATATCAGCGTTATTTGTTACCTCGCATTGGTGTTTTATTACTAAATCATAAAGTCTGTTTATGAACTAGTAACAAACTTTTACCAAAACAATTTTGATATAGTTTTGAATATTACCTATACAGTTAGGCGGTGGAAATTTTCCATTTGAAAGTGGGCGATGACGCAAAAAATGTTAGGAAACCCCGCTTTAGCCTTTAGTTTGAAAAACTTCGACAAACCAGGGTAATTCTTAGTTTATAGGCATCCAAGAAATAATTGTGCATGTCAGTAAGACATCCGTGATATCAGGTCTGGGATTTATTAAACAAATACAGGTTGCGACAGAAATACCTCCCACATATTTATTAGTTATTAGTAATATATATTCTTTTTAATTTTATGGCCTAGGTTACACATCTACGTACATTGGACTGCCAATAATTTAACTGGAGACTAACTGGGTTGCATTTATATGTAACTTATAAATATCACCGCAAACAAGGAATATTTTACTATTTTCTATAATTTAAAGAAAGGTCAACATTCAAATAATTCTTCAGACGAAGTGACATTTTTTTCGGATATAGATCCGTTAAGGGAAGACCATGAAAAACAAAAAATATTCGCTGAATTTTTATTAAATGCTAGAAATATTTAGTTTGTTCATTAATATTGTAGTAGCAGCAGCAGTGACCGTAAAAATCAACGTTTTTTGTTACCTCCCTTTGGTATTTAGTTACTACATCATAAAGTCAATTTATGAACCAGTAACAAACTTTTACCAAACAATTTTGCTATAGATAGAGCTGGGAAGTATATATACCGAAATGTCTTCATGCACTACGTGTCTGATAAGAACATGGAGTGCATGATAAGAAACTAAGAATAGCTATGAAACTGATTGACTTAGAGGAACCGTGTTGTCAATCATAGCGTGGGTCTCACCAACAAATTCAGGAGTCCTTTTCTTATTAGACCGATCAGAGTGAGTTTTCCAAGCTGCCGCCTCTTCGTAATCACCATTAGACTCATCCAACTCTTTCCGAATCCTCTGCACTATCCTCATATTGACACCCAAATACTCCGAAATGCTCGTAATGGCAACAAAGTTCCAACATTGAAATTTAATTGTAGCAGCATAATAGTTTCGGAATGTTTTTATGCAAAAGGTACTGGCAACATATCAGTAATAGATGGTAAAACGAATGCCGCAGCATATATAAATATTTTGAAAGCAAATTTAATGATTTCAGTTGAAAATCTTGAACTTCCTCCTAACTGGATCTTCCAACAAGATAATGATCCTAAGTCACATTACAAAATCTATGAAATACAAAATCTATGACTTGATGAAAATAATGTAAATATCCTGAAATGGCCAAGTCAGTCCCCAGATTTAAAGCTAATCAAGAATCTGTGGAGATATTTGAAAATTCAAATCCAATCGAGAGCTTTAAAAAAACATCATGGATCTGAAGACCATATCCAAAGAAGAATGGACCAAAATACCAGCTAAAATTTGCAAATCATTAATTGAGAACTACAAGAGGTTGGTTGCTGTAGAAGTGAAAAATGGGTATTGTACAAAGTATTAAATGAAGATTATGTATTCTTTTCTGTATTGTAAGAATAATTATTTCACACATTAAAATGTATAAATAGAATTTATGTACAGCTAATTTCTATGAAAAATATGTTTATTCATCAATTAAAATTTGTATGTGTAAGCATATTTGTTTTCCCCCACTATCTCTCTCTCTCTCTCTCTCTCTATATATATATATATATATATATAGTCTTATATATATAAAGTATATCATATATGATGTAAAATATAAAAGTGAACAAAGTCAACACTTTGCTATACAATCGTCCTGGCCACGTGTTGGTTATTTTTTCTGAAATATAATAAAATAACAACACTAACGATTTTCCTTTTAAGTTTTTCGTTATTCTCTCCTTGCTTGGGTGGAACGATTAATACATACATACATACATTCATATATATATATATATATATATATATATATATATATATATATATATATATATATATTAATTGTATATTATATATGAAGAAAATATATACAAAAAACAAACAAAATCCTTATATACAATTATGCTGTGGCGGATTTATGAAGCAGGCATAATATCCATCTCACGCACGGTGAATACTAGACCTGGCTTCTTTAGTATTTCCCCTTTTCTAGCGAGATTAATGCTCAACAAGCGTACATATAAATTTTAGTTCAAAATAGAATTCTTTTCATTTTTCATTCAAAAGACTCAAATTTTAGGAATACGTTTTCACAGCGTCGCCCACGTGACGACAACGTGACCATGTTTTAAACGGGGCGCTGACCTTATAAAACTTTCAGTTATTTGTTTGGATAAGTTTTGTTCTTATGTACATCGTCTTTGTCATGTATTTATAATGTTATAATTTATGAATATGTCCTGAAGATGGTTTATTAGACCGAAACGTCCGACGTTGACATATTAACATTAAAACAGCATAATTGTATATAAGGATTTTTGTTTGTTTTTTTCCGTATATATTTCTCTTCATACTGTCGGATCTATATCCATATATTTACTTACATATTATATATGTATATATTAATAATTCCACCCCCAAGCAAGGAGATATGGAACTTACTTTTTACTATAAGCAAACAAAAGGAAAATATTACGGTTAACCCTAGATTTGAAGAGGTCAAAATTGTAGTGATTGGGAAAACATCTTGCCGGTAGTCTGTCTCACAAAGCAGCAGTTCTCAGGAAGAAGCTATCCGAATGAAATACGGGGTGAATGGAGATGACTCATTCTTGTGCACGCGGCATGGCGTGTCCGAGTTGTGAAGGTCAGCGATGGTAAGACTAATAAATATAGCTAGTTAGAACATATGCCGTAGAATAGTGAGAGGCTCCCAATGTTTCGCCTGTGAGAAAAAGAGTTATTTTGTGGATAATAATCCATCGTTCACAAAAGAGGCGAGTGAGAACAGGGTAGCTTCAACTCAGATAGAAAATACAGGAAACTATGGAGAGACACGACCACCCACGTCCTGAATGGCAACGACGCGTAACAGCAAAAGAATCTATGGTAAACATAAATAGATATCATTTATTTTAGGTGTGGTATGGATGGATAGACGGAAATAAAATAAAATAGAATAAAATAAAAAAAAAAATTCCTGCTTATTGATGTCTAAATATATTTTGCCATCCCTTTGATATTCCATCAAAAGACACGGGGTAAAGTTAGGGTTTTCTTTCAAATTTCTCCCCTAATTTTCTTTTATCTTCTTTTTTTTTTTTACATCAAATATTTTTAAATCATTTTTTTCTTTTTTTTTAGTATCACGAGTGGAGCGTAACTCTCGCGAGAATTTCAACGCCATTTGATCATCAATAGCAGCGAAAATGTTATTATAATTTTTTTTTTATTCGTGAGTGTAAACTATTTTGAGGAAATGTCAGTCGGCGAATAAACGTAAGAGTGTGTTATCTTTGAATAAAAATGAATCTGTTGGTGTGCGTTTATATGAATAACCGCCAGTACGATTTTATGAGTTTATCAAATTTTATATCGAGACAACAGGCGACAGACAATTTTCCTCAGTTCAGAGACATTTTCATAGAAAGTCTAGAAGGGCAAACATTAGTACAACATCCAAAAGTAATTCCAAATTTCGCAGACACCTCACAAGTTTTAAAGATAAACAGGAAGTCAGCATGATAAATTGCGCTAAATACATTATGTAACTGTGGCTACAAATAAAATGCAGCACTAGCTGCCTCATTAAAAACAAAGGTATGAAAACATCAAAAAATATCATCATTATAGAAGCTACGAAACCAGGCATGGCTGATCATGTATGGACGTAAAGCGAGCATATCAATCCCTGTGGAAGGAAACTCGAATAATAAGCATTAGAGAGGAAAGCAAGTGATGGAGCAGCACGTTTGGTATCTTCTGATTATTCAATCAGTATGTAGATAAGTATTAGCTCAGTCTCTAAATAAAATAAGAATAGACATTAATATGAGACTCCCGAAAACGAGACAACCCCTCCCACAAAAAAGGCAATAACAAAAAATAAAATTTAAAATCATTTGGTAAGGCTCAACATTTACACGTTAGTGTGTGTGTGTGTCTATATATATATATATATATATATATATATATATATATATATATATGTATGTATATATATATATATATATATATATAATTAATATAAATAAATGGTTTTTCACTTAGTAGATTGAAGTTAACCCGAAGTTATCTCCAAAGTTTTGTAGACGAACCCATCCCCCCACTCATCAGTAGTTATCAGCAACTGATTGCTTATACTTCTCGATTTTTCACTTTTACATGCACTTATGATTGGGACAAGTTTTTATCATAGTGTGTGTGTGTGTGTGTGCACTCGTGAGTGTGTGTATGTGCTGGCGCGCATATGTATGTGCGCTCGTGCGCGTGTGTATATGTGCCTCTGTGTGTGTGTGTGTGTGTGTGTGTGTGTGTGTGCATTCGGGCGCGTGCTGCCATGCGCACGTCTGCGCGGATGTGCGTACGTCTAGAGCGTCGTGATCATTTGTTCTTTTCGGCGTATTTTTCTTAGTCTTTTTTCTCTTTTTTTCTTTTTGCTTTTTTTCACTCTATAAGTGGTCTTCATATAAATACACAGACACCCCCCACACAGACACACACAGACGCACACACACACACACACACACAAACACACACACACACACACATATATATATATATAGCTAAGTATAGGTCGTGTATACGGAATAATTTCCAATAACAAAATTGAGCCAACAGTTTATTTGATAATTTAAACTTGACTTTATATATATATATATATATATATATAATGTGTGTGTGTGTGTGTGTGTGTACAGTGATTGGCAAGTAAATATTTTACCCAATGTTTATACCTTACAAGATCGGCAGGCAGATTTACAGTAGGGCAAGTTGACTTGACGGTCGAACTCTGCTTTTGAGCAGAAAGGAACCTGGACGAGGTTCCGCCGAAGGGCAGAATCTCGTTCGGGGTGAATGACCCACCCTGATCTCGTTTTTACGAGTCATACGGGTATATTTTTGGCTGAGCCTACGGGCCCAGGAAACCCACGATAAAAATGACCTTGTGTCGCATGCAACCCTCGTGGGGGGTGGCTAGATACTGAATCAAGCCGAGCTTTCGACTTGACGGTCGAACTCTGCTTTGAGCAGAAAGGAACCCGGACGAGGTTCCGCCGAAGGGCAGAATCTCGTTCGGGGTGAATGACCTACCCTGATCTCGTTTTTACGAGTCATACGGGCATATTTTTGGCTGAGCCTACGGGCCCAGGGAAACCCACGATAAAAATGACCTTGTGTCGCATGCAACCCTCGTGGGGGTGGCTAGATACTGAATCAAGCCGATCTTTTCGACTTGATGGTCGAACTCTGCTTTTGAGCAGAAAGGAACCCGGACGAGGTTCCGCCGAAGGGCAGAATCTCGTTCGGGGTGAATGACCTACCCTGATCTCGTTTTACGAGTCATACGGGCATATTTTTGGCTGAGCCTACGGGCCCAGGAAACCCACGATAAAAATGACCTTGTGTCGCATGCAACCCTCGTGGGGGTGGCTAGATACCGAATCAAGCCGATCTTTTCGACTTGATGGTCGAACTCTGCTTTTGAGCAGAAGGAACCCGGACGAGGTTCCGCCGAAGGGCAGAATCTCGTTCGGGGTGAATGACCTACCCTGATCTCGTTTTTACGAGTCATACGGGCATAGACTTTTTGGCTGAGCCTACGGGCCAGGAAACCCACGATAAAAATGACCTTGTGTCGCATGCAACCCTCGTGGGGGTGGCTAGATACTGAATCAAGCCGATCTTTTTCGACTTGATGGTCGAACTCTGCTTTTGAGCAGAAAGGAACCCGGACGAGGTTCCGCCGAAGGGCAGAATCTCGTTCGGGGTGAATGACCTACCCTGATCTCGTTTTTACGAGTCATACGGGCATATTTTTTGGCTGAGCCTACGGGCTCAGGAAACCCACGATAAAAAATGACCTTGTGTCGCATGCAACCCTCGTGGGGGTGGCTAGATACTGAATCAAGCCGAACTTTTCGACTTGATGGTCGAACTCTCTGCTTTTGAGCAGAAAGGAACCCGGACGAGGTTCCGCCGAAGGGCAGAATCTCGTTCGGGGTGAATGACCCACCCTGATCTCGTTTTTACGAGTCATACGGGCATATTTTTGGCTGAGCCTACGGGCCAGGAAACCCACGATAAAAATGACCTTGTGTCGCATGCAACCCTCGTGGGGGTGGCTAGATACTGAATCAAGCCGATCTTTTCGACTTGACGGTCGAACTCTCTGCTTTTGAGCAGAAAGGAACCCGGACGAGGTTCCGCCGAAGGGCAGAATCTCGTTCGGGGTGAATGACCTACCCTGATCTCGTTTTTACGAGTCATACGGGCATATTTTTTGGCTGAGCCTACGGGCTCAGGAAACCCACGATAAAAATGACCTTGTGTCGCATGCAACCTCGTGGGGGTGGCTAGATACTGAATCAAGCCGATCTTTCGACTTGACGGTCGAACTCTGCTTTTGAGCAGAAAGGAACCCGGACGAGGTTCCGCCGAAGGGCAGAATCTCGTTCGGGGTGAATGACCCACCCTGATCTCGTTTTTTACGAGTCATACGGGCATATTTTTTGGCTGAGCCTACGGGCTCAGGAAACCCACGATAAAATGACCTTGTGTCGCATGCAACCCTCGTGGGGGTGGCTAGATACCGAATCAAGCCGATCTTTTCGACTTGACGGTCGAACTCTGCTTTTTTGAGCAGAAAGGAACCCGGACGAGGTTCCGCCGAAGGGCAGAATCTCGTTCGGGGTGAATGACCCACCCTGATCTCGTTTTTACGAGTCATACGGGCATATTTTTGGCTGAGCCTACGGGCTCAGGAAACCCACGATAAAAAATGACCTTGTGTCGCATGCAACCCTCGTGGGGGGTGGCTAGATACTGAATCAAGCCGATCTTTTCGACTTGACGGTCGAACTCTCTGCTTTTGAGCAGAAAGGAACCCGGACGAGGTTCCGCCGAAGGGCAGAATCTCGTTCGGGGTGAATGACCCACCCTGATCTCGTTTTTACGAGTCATACGGGTATTTTTTTGGCTGAGCCTACGGGCTCAGGAAACCCACGATAAAAAATGACCTTGTGTCGCATGCAACCCTCGTGGGGGTGGTTAGATACCGAATCAAGCCGATCTTTTCGACTTGACGGTCGAACTCTCTGCTTTTGAGCAGAAAGGAACCCGGACGAGGTTCCGCCGAAGGGCAGAATCTCGTTCGGGGTGAATGACCTACCCTGATCTCGTTTTTACGAGTCATACGGGCATATTTTGGCTGAGCCTACGGGCTCAGGAAACCCACGATAAAAATGACCTTGTGTCGCATGCAACCCTCGTGGGGGGTGGCTAGATACTGAATCAAGCCGATCTTTTCGACTTGACGGTCGAACTCTCTGCTTTTGAGCAGAAAGGAACCCGGACGAGGTTCCGCTGAAGGGCAGAATCTCGTTCGGGGTGAATGACCTACCCTGATCTCGTTTTTTACGAGTCATACGGGCATATTTTTTGGCTGAGCCTACGGGCCCAGGAAACCCACGATAAAAATGACCTTGTGTCGCATGCAACCCTCGTGGGGGTGGCTAGATACTGAATCAAGCCGATCTTTTCGACTTGACGGTCGAACTCTGCTTTTGAGCAGAAAGGAACCCGGACGAGGTTCCGCCGAAGGGCAGAATCTCGTTCGGGTGAATGACCTACCCTGATCTCGTTTTTACGAGTCATACGGGCATATTTTTTGGCTGAGCCTACGGGCCCAGGAAACCCACGATAAAAATGACCTTGTGTCGCATGCAACCCTCGTGGGGGGTGGCTAGATACCGAATCAAGCCGATCTTTTCGACTTGATTTGTCGAACTCTCTGCTTTTGAGCAGAAAGGAACCCGGACGAGGTTCCGCCGAAGGGCAGAATCTCGTTCGGGGTGAATGACCCACCCTATCTCGTTTTTACGAGTCATACGGGCATATTTTTTGGCTGAGCCTACGGGCCCAGGAAACCCACGATAAAAATGACCTTGTGTCGCATGCAACCCTCGTGGGGGGTGGCTAGATACCGAATCAAGCCGATCTTTTCGACTTGATGGTCGAACTCTGCTTTTGAGCAGAAAGGAACCCGGACGAGGTTCCGCCGAAGGGCAGAATCTCGTTCGGGGTGAATGACCTACCCTGATCTCGTTTTTACGAGTCATACGGGCATATTTTTGGCTGAGCCTACGGGCCCAGGAAACCCACGATAAAAAATGACCTTGTGTCGCATGCAACCCTCGTGGGGGGTGGCTAGATACCGAATCAAGCCGATCTTTTCGACTTGACGGTCGAACTCTGCTTTTTTGAGCAGAAAGGAACCCGGACGAGGTTCCGCCGAAGGGCAGAATCTCGTTCGGGGTGAATGACCCACCCTGATCTCGTTTTTACGAGTCATACGGGCATATTTTTTGGCTGAGCCTACGGGCTCAGGAAACCCACGATAAAAAATGACCTTGTGTCGCATGCAACCCTCGTGGGGGTGGCTAGATACCGAATCAAGCCGATCTTTTTCGACTTGACGGTCGAACTCTCTGCTTTTGAGCAGAAAGGAACCCGACGAGGTTCCGCCGAAGGGCAGAATCTCGTTCGGGTGAATGACCTACCCTGATCTCGTTTTTACGAGTCATACGGGCATATTTTTTGGCTGAGCCTACGGGCTCAGGAAACCCACGATAAAAATGACCTTGTGTCGCATGCAACCCTCGTGGGGGTGGTTAGATACTGAATCAAGCCGATCTTTTCGACTTGACGGTCGAACTCTCTGCTTTTGAGCAGAAAGGAACCCGACGAGGTTCCGCCGAAGGGCAGAATCTCGTTCGGGGTGAATGACCTACCCTGATCTCGTTTTTACGAGTCATACGGGCATATTTTTGGCTGAGCCTACGGGCTCAGGAAACCCACGATAAAAAATGACCTTGTGTCGCATGCAACCCCTCGTGGGGGGGTGGCTAGATACTGAATCAAGCCGATCTTTTTCGACTTGACGGTCGAACTCTCTGCTTTTGAGCAGAAAGGAACCCGGACGAGGTTCCGCCGAAGGGCAGAATCTCGTTCGGGGTGAATGACCTACCCTGATCTCGTTTTTTACGAGTCATACGGGCATATTTTTTGGCTGAGCCTACGGGCTCAGGAAACCCACGATAAAAAATGACCTTGTGTCGCATGCAACCCTCGTGGGGGTGGCTAGATACTGAATCAAGCCGATCTTTTCGACTTGACGGTCGAACTCTGCTTTTGAGCAGAAAGGAACCCGGACGAGGTTCCGCCGAAGGGCAGAATCTCGTTCGGGGTGAATGACCTACCCTGATCTCGTTTTTACGAGTCATACGGGCATATTTTTGGCTGAGCCTACGGGCCCAGGAAACCCACGATAAAAATGACCTTGTGTCGCATGCAACCCTCGTGGGGGTGGCTAGATACTGAATCAAGCCGATCTTTTCGACTTGACGGTCGAACTCTGCTTTTGAGCAGAAAGGAACCCGGACGAGGTTCCGCCGAAGGGCAGAATCTCGTTCGGGGTGAATGACCTACCCTGATCTCGTTTTTACGAGTTATACGGGCATATTTTTGGCTGAGCCTACGGGCCAGGAAACCCACGATAAAAATGACCTTGTGTCGCATGCAACCCTCGTGGGGGGTGGCTAGATACTGAATCAAGCCGATCTTTTCGACTTGACGGTCGAACTCTCTGCTTTTGAGCAGAAAGGAACCCGGACGAGGTTCCGCCGAAGGGCAGAATCTCGTTCGGGGTGAATGACCTACCCTGATCTCGTTTTTACGAGTTATACGGGCATATTTTTTTGGCTGAGCCTACGGGCCCAGGAAACCCACGATAAAAATGACCTTGTGTCGCATGCAACCCTCGTGGGGGTGGCTAGATACTGAATCAAGCCGATCTTTTCGACTTGACGGTCGAACTCTGCTTTTTGAGCAGAAAGGAACCCGGACGAGGTTCCGCCGAAGGGCAGAATCTCGTTCGGGGTGAATGACCTACCCTGATCTCGTTTTTACGAGTCATACGGGCATATTTTTTGGCTGAGCCTACGGGCTCAGGAAACCCACGATAAAAATGACCTTGTGTCGCATGCAACCCTCGTGGGGGTGGCTAGATACCGAATCAAGCCGATCTTTTCGACTTGACGGTCGAACTCTGCTTTTGAGCAGAAAGGAACCCGGACGAGGTTCCGCCGAAGGGCAGAATCTCGTTCGGGGTGAATGACCTACCCTGATCTCGTTTTTACGAGTCATACGGGCATATTTTTTGGCTGAGCCTACGGGCCCAGGAAACCCACGATAAAAATGACCTTGTGTCGCATGCAACCCTCGTGGGGGTGGCTAGATACCGAATCAAGCCGATCTTTTCGACTTGACGGTCGAACTCTCTGCTTTTGAGCAGAAAGGAACCCGGACGAGGTTCCGCCGAAGGGCAGAATCTCGTTCGGGGTGAATGACCTACCCTGATCTCGTTTTTACGAGTCATACGGGCATATTTTTTGGCTGAGCCTACGGGCCCAGGAAACCCACGATAAAAAATGACCTTGTGTCGCATGCAACCCTCGTGGGGGTGGCTAGATACCGAATCAAGCCGATCTTTTCGACTTGACGGTCGAACTCTGCTTTTGAGCAGAAAGGAACCCGGACGAGGTTCCGCCGAAGGGCAGAATCTCGTTCGGGGTGAATGACCTACCCTGATCTCGTTTTTACGAGTCATACGGGCATATTTTTTGGCTGAGCCTACGGGCTCAGGAAACCCACGATAAAAATGACCTTGTGTCGCATGCAACCCTCGTGGGGGGTGCTAGATACCGAATCGCCGATCTTTCGACTTGACGGTCGAACTCTGCTTTTGAGCAGAAAGGAACCCGGACGAGGTTCCGCCGAAGGGCAGAATCTCGTTCGGGGTGAATGACCTACCCTGATCTCGTTTTTACGAGTCATACGGGCATATTTTTTGGCTGAGCCTACGGGCCCAGGAAACCCACGATAAAAATGACCTTGTGTCGCATGCAACCCTCGTGGGGGGTGGTTAGATACTGAATCAAGCCGATCTTTTCGACTTGACGGTCGAACTCTCTGCTTTTGAGCAGAAAGGAACCCGGACGAGGTTCCGCCGAAGGGCAGAATCTCGTTCGGGGTGAATGACCTACCCTGATCTCGTTTTTACGAGTTATATAAGGGCATATTTTTTTTTGGCTGAGCCTACGGGCCCAGGAAACCCACGATAAAAATGACCTTGTGTCGCATGCAACCCTCGTGGGGGTGGCTAGATACTGAATCAAGCCGATCTTTTCGACTTGACGGTCGAACTCTCTGCTTTTGAGCAGAAAGGAACCCGGACGAGGTTCCGCCGAAGGGCAGAATCTCGTTCGGGGTGAATGACCTACCCTATCTCGTTTTTACGAGTCAAACGGGCATATTTTTTGCTGAGCCTACGGGCTCAGGAAACCCACGATAAAAAATGACCTTGTGTCGCATGCAACCCTCGTGGGGGGGTGGCTAGATACTGAATCAAGCCGATCTTTTCGACTTGACGGTCGAACTCTGCTTTTGAGCAGAAAGGAACCCGGACGAGGTTCCGCCGAAGGGCAGAATCTCGTTCGGGGTGAATGACCTACCCTGATCTCGTTTTTACGAGTCATACGGGCATATTTTTGGCTGAGCCTACGGGCTCAGGAAACCCACGATAAAAATGACCTTGTGTCGCATGCAACCCTCGTGGGGGGTGGCTAGATACTGAATCAAGCCGATCTTTTCGACTTGACGGTCGAACTCTGCTTTTGAGCAGAAAGGAACCCGGACGAGGTTCCGCCGAAGGGCAGAATCTCGTTCGGGGTGAATGACCTACCCTGATCTCGTTTTTTACGAGTTATACGGGCATATTTTTTTGGCTGAGCCTACGGGCCCAGGAAACCCACGATAAAAATGACCTTGTGTCGCATGCAACCCTCGTGGGGGTGGCTAGATACTGAATCAAGCCGATCTTTTCGACTTGACGGTCGAACTCTGCTTTTGAGCAGAAAGGAACCCGGACGAGGTTCCGCCGAAGGGCAGAATCTCGTTCGGGGTGAATGACCTACCCTGATCTCGTTTTTACGAGTTATACGGGCATATTTTTGGCTGAGCCTACGGGCCCAGGAAACCCACGATAAAATGACCTTGTGTCGCATGCAACCCTCGTGGGGGGTGGCTAGATACTGAATCAAGCCGATCTTTTCGACTTGACGGTCGAACTCTCTGCTTTTGAGCAGAAAGGAACCCGGACGAGGTTCCGCCGAAGGGCAGAATCTCGTTCGGGGTGAATGACCTACCCTGATCTCGTTTTTACGAGTTATACGGGCATATTTTTGGCTGAGCCTACGGGCCCAGGAAACCCACGATAAAAATGACCTTGTGTCGCATGCAACCCTCGTGGGGGGTGGCTAGATACTGAATCAAGCCGATCTTTTCGACTTGACGGTCGAACTCTGCTTTTTGAGCAGAAAGGAACCCGGACGAGGTTCCGCCGAAGGGCAGAATCTCGTTCGGGGTGAATGACCCACCCTGATCTCGTTTTTACGAGTCATACGGGCATATTTTTGGCTGAGCCTACGGGCCCAGGAAACCCACGATAAAAATGACCTTGTGTCGCATGCAACCCTCGTGGGGGTGGCTAGATACCGAATCAAGCCGATCTTTTCGACTTGACGGTCGAACTCTCTGCTTTTGAGCAGAAAGGAACCCGGACGAGGTTCCGCCGAAGGGCAGAATCTCGTTCGGGGTGA
This sequence comes from Acanthosepion pharaonis, assembly GCA_903632075.3. Taxonomy (NCBI): domain Eukaryota; kingdom Metazoa; phylum Mollusca; class Cephalopoda; order Sepiida; family Sepiidae; genus Acanthosepion; species Acanthosepion pharaonis. The sequence goes on along the minus strand of CAHIKZ030000372.1, from coordinate 1,139,238 downwards.
ATGACCTACCCTGATCTCGTTTTTACGAGTCATACGGGCATATTTTTTGGCTGAGCCTACGGGCCCAGGAAACCCACGATAAAAATGACCTTGTGTCGCATGCAACCCTCGTGGGGGTGGCTAGATACCGAATCAAGCCGATCTTTTCGACTTGACGGTCGAACTCTCTGCTTTTGAGCAGAAAGGAACCCGGACGAGGTTCCGCCGAAGGGCAGAATCTCGTTCGGGGTGAATGACCTACCCTGATCTCGTTTTTACGAGTCATACGGGCATATTTTTGGCTGAGCCTACGGGCTCAGGAAACCCACGATAAAAATGACCTTGTGTCGCATGCAACCCTCGTGGGGGGTGGCTAGATACCGAATCAAGCCGATCTTTTCGACTTGACGGTCGAACTCTCTGCTTTTGAGCAGAAAGGAACCCGGACGAGGTTCCGCCGAAGGGCAGAATCTCGTTCGGGGTGAATGACCTACCCTGATCTCGTTTTTACGAGTCATACGGGCATATTTTTTGGCTGAGCCTACGGGCCAGGAAACCCACGATAAAAATGACCTTGTGTCGCATGCAACCCTCGTGGGGGTGGCTAGATACCGAATCAAGCCGATCTTTTCGACTTGACGGTCGAACTCTTTTTGAGCAGAAAGGAACCCGGACGAGGTTCCGCCGAAGGGCAGAATCTCGTTCGGGGTGAATGACCCACCCTGATCTCGTTTTTACGAGTCATACGGGCATATTTTTTGGCTGAGCCTACGGGCCCAGGAAACCCACGATAAAAATGACCTTGTGTCGCATGCAACCCTCGTGGGGGTGGCTAGATACTGAATCAAGCCGATCTTTTCGACTTGACGGTCGAACTCTGCTTTTGAGCAGAAAGGAACCCGGACGAGGTTCCGCCGAAGGGCAGAATCTCGTTCGGGGTGAATGACCTACCCTGATCTCGTTTTTACGAGTTATACGGGCATATTTTTGGCTGAGCCTACGGGCCCAGGAAACCCACGATAAAAATGACCTTGTGTCGCATGCAACCCTCGTGGGGGTGGCTAGATACTGAATCAAGCCGATCTTTTCGACTTGACGGTCGAACTCTCTGCTTTTGAGCAGAAAGGAACCCGGACGAGGTTCCGCCGAAGGGCAGAATCTCGTTCGGGGTGAATGACCCACCCTGATCTCGTTTTTACGAGTCATACGGGCATATTTTTGGCTGAGCCTACGGGCTCAGGAAACCCACGATAAAAATGACCTTGTGTCGCATGCAACCCTCGTGGGGGGTGGCTAGATACCGAATCAAGCCGATCTTTTCGACTTGACGGTCGAACTCTGCTTTTGAGCAGAAAGGAACCCGGACGAGGTTCCGCCGAAGGGCAGAATCTCGTTCGGGGTGAATGACCTACCCTGATCTCGTTTTTACGAGTCATACGGGCATTTTTTGGCTGAGCCTACGGGCTCAGGAAACCCACGATAAAAATGACCTTGTGTCGCATGCAACCATCGTGGGGGGTGGCTAGATACTGAATCAAGCCGATCTTTTCGACTTGACGGTCGAACTCTCTGCTTTTGAGCAGAAAGGAACCCGGACGAGGTTCCGCCGAAGGGCAGAATCTCGTTCGGGGTGAATGACCTACCCTGATCTCGTTTTTACGAGTCATACGGGCATATTTTTTGGCTGAGCCTACGGGCCCAGGAAACCCACGATAAAAAATGACCTTGTGTCGCATGCAACCCTCGTGGGGGGTGGCTAGATACTGAATCAAGCCGATCTTTTCGACTTGACGGTCGAACTCTCTGCTTTTGAGCAGAAAGGAACCCGGACGAGGTTCCGCCGAAGGGCAGAATCTCGTTCGGGGTGAATGACCTACCCTGATCTCGTTTTTACGAGTCATACGGGCATATTTTTTTGGCTGAGCCTACGGGCCAGGAAACCCACGATAAAAATGACCTTGTGTCGCATGCAACCCTCGTGGGGGTGGCTAGATACCGAATCAAGCCGATCTTTTCGACTTGACGGTCGAACTCTGCTTTTTTTGAGCAGAAAGGAACCCGGACGAGGTTCCGCCGAAGGGCAGAATCTCGTTCGGGGTGAATGACCTACCCTGATCTCGTTTTTACGAGTCATACGGGCATATTTTTTGGCTGAGCCTACGGGCCCAGGAAACCCACGATAAAAATGACCTTGTGTCGCATGCAACCCTCGTGGGGGTGGCTAGATACTGAATCAAGCCGATCTTTTCGACTTGACGGTCGAACTCTCTGCTTTTGAGCAGAAAGGAACCCGGACGAGGTTCCGCCGAAGGGCAGAATCTCGTTCGGGGTGAATGACCTACCCTGATCTCGTTTTTACGAGTCATACGGGCATATTTTTTTGGCTGAGCCTACGGGCCCAGGAAACCCACGATAAAAATGACCTTGTGTCGCATGCAACCCTCGTGGGGGTGGCTAGATACCGAATCAAGCCGATCTTTTCGACTTGACGGTCGAACTCTGCTTTTGAGCAGAAAGGAACCCGGACGAGGTTCCGCCGAAGGGCAGAATCTCGTTCGGGGTGAATGACCTACCCTGATCTCGTTTTTACGAGTCATACGGGCATATTTTTTGGCTGAGCCTACGGGCTCAGGAAAACCCACGATAAAAAATGACCTTGTGTCGCATGCAACCCTCGTGGGGGTGGCTAGATACCGAATCAAGCCGATCTTTTCGACTTGACGGTCGAACTCTCTGCTTTTGAGCAGAAAGGAACCCGGACGAGGTTCCGCCGAAGGGCAGAATCTCGTTCGGGGTGAATGACCTACCCTGATCTCGTTTTTACGAGTCATACGGGCATATTTTTGGCTGAGCCTACGGGCCCAGGAAACCCACGATAAAATGACCTTGTGTCGCATGCAACCCTCGTGGGGGTGGTGGCTAGATACCGAATCAAGCCGATCTTTTCGACTTGACGGTCGAACTCTGCTTTTTGAGCAGAAAGGAACCCGGACGAGGTTCCGCCGAAGGGCAGAATCTCGTTCGGGGTGAATGACCTACCCTGATCTCGTTTTTACGAGTCATACGGGCATATTTTTGGCTGAGCCTACGGGCTCAGGAAACCCACGATAAAATGACCTTGTGTCGCATGCAACCCTCGTGGGGGTGGCTAGATACTGAATCAAGCCGATCTTTTCGACTTGACGGTCGAACTCTCTGCTTTTGAGCAGAAAGGAACCCGGACGAGGTTCCGCCGAAGGGCAGAATCTCGTTCGGGGTGAATGACCTACCCTGATCTCGTTTTTACGAGTCATACGGGCATATTTTTTTGGCTGAGCCTACGGGCCCAGGAAACCCACGATAAAAATGACCTTGTGTCGCATGCAACCCTCGTGGGGGGGTGGCTAGATACTGAATCAAGCCGATCTTTTTCGACTTGACGGTCGAACTCTGCTTTTGAGCAGAAAGGAACCCGGACGAGGTTCCGCCGAAGGGCAGAATCTCGTTCGGGGTGAATGACCTACCCTGATCTCGTTTTTACGAGTCATACGGGCATATTTTTTTATTGAGCCTACGGGCCCAGGAAACCCACGATAAAAATGACCTTGTGTCGCATGCAACCCTCGTGGGGGGGTGGCTAGATACCGAATCAAGCCGATCTTTTCGACTTGACGGTCGAACTCTGCTTTTGAGCAGAAAGGAACCCGGACGAGGTTCCGCCGAAGGGCAGAATCTCGTTCGGGGTGAATGACCTACCCTGATCTCGTTTTTTTACGAGTTATACGGGCATATTTTTTGGCTGAGCCTACGGGCCCAGGAAACCCACGATAAAAAATGACCTTGTGTCGCATGCAACCCTCGTGGGGGTGGCTAGATACTGAATCAAGCCGATCTTTCGACTTGACGGTCGAACTCTGCTTTTGAGCAGAAAGGAACCCGGACGAGGTTCCGCCGAAGGGCAGAATCTCGTTCGGGGTGAATGACCCACCCTGATCTCGTTTTTTTACGAGTCATACGGGCATATTTTTTGGCTGAGCCTACGGGCTCAGGAAACCCACGATAAAAATGACCTTGTGTCGCATGCAACCCTCGTGGGGGTGGCTAGATACCGAATCGCCGATCTTTTCGACTTGACGGTCGAACTCTCTGCTTTTGAGCAGAAAGGAACCCGGACGAGGTTCCGCCGAAGGGCAGAATCTCGTTCGGGGTGAATGACCTACCCTGATCTCGTTTTTACGAGTCATACGGGCATATTTTTGGCTGAGCCTACGGGCCCAGGAAACCCACGATAAAAAATGACCTTGTGTCGCATGCAACCCTCGTGGGGTGGTTAGATACCGAATCAAGCCGATCTTTTCGACTTGACGGTCGAACTCTGCTTTTGAGCAGAAAGGAACCCGGACGAGGTTCCGCCGAAGGGCAGAATCTCGTTCGGGGTGAATGACCTACCCTGATCTCGTTTTTACGAGTCATACGGGCATATTTTTTGGCTGAGCCTACGGGCTCAGGAAACCCACGATAAAAATGACCTTGTGTCGCATGCAACCCTCGTGGGGGGGTGGCTAGATACTGAATCAAGCCGATCTTTTCGACTTGACGGTCGAACTCTCTGCTTTTGAGCAGAAAGGAACCCGGACGAGGTTCCGCCGAAGGGCAGAATCTCGTTCGGGGTGAATGACCTACCCTGATCTCGTTTTTACGAGTTATACGGGCATATTTTTTGGCTGAGCCTACGGGCTCAGGAAACCCACGATAAAAAATGACCTTGTGTCGCATGCAACCCTCGTGGGGGTGGCTAGATACTGAATCAAGCCGATCTTTTCGACTTGACGGTCGAACTCTGCTTTTGAGCAGAAAGGAACCCGGACGAGGTTCCGCCGAAGGGCAGAATCTCGTTCGGGGTGAATGACCTACCCTGATCTCGTTTTTACGAGTTATACGGGCATATTTTTTGGCTGAGCCTACGGGCCCAGGAAACCCACGATAAAAATGACCTTGTGTCGCATGCAACCCTCGTGGGGGGTGGTTAGATACCGAATCAAGCCGATCTTTTCGACTTGACGGTCGAACTCTCTGCTTTTGAGCAGAAAGGAACCCGGACGAGGTTCCGCCGAAGGGCAGAATCTCGTTCGGGTGAATGACCTACCCGATCTCGTTTTTACGAGTCATACGGGCATATTTTTGGCTGAGCCTACGGGCCCAGGAAACCCACGATAAAAAATGACCTTGTGTCGCATGCAACCCCTCGTGGGGGTGGCTAGATACTGAATCAAGCCGATCTTTTCGACTTGACGGTCGAACTCTCTGCTTTTGAGCAGAAAGGAACCCGGACGAGGTTCCGCCGAAGGGCAGAATCTCGTTCGGGGTGAATGACCTACCCTGATCTCGTTTTTACGAGTCATACGGGCATATTTTTTGGCTGAGCCTACGGGCCCAGGAAACCCACGATAAAAATGACCTTGTGTCGCATGCAACCCTCGTGGGGGGTGGCTAGATACCGAATCAAGCCGATCTTTTCGACTTGACGGTCGAACTCTCTGCTTTTGAGCAGAAAGGAACCCGACGAGGTTCCGCCGAAGGGCAGAATCTCGTTCGGGGTGAATGACCTACCCTGATCTCGTTTTTACGAGTTATACGGGCATATTTTTTTGGCTGAGCCTACGGGCTCAGGAAACCCACGATAAAAATGACCTTGTGTCGCATGCAACCCTCGTGGGGGGTGGCTAGATACCGAATCAAGCCGATCTTTTCGACTTGACGGTCGAACTCTCTGCTTTTGAGCAGAAAGGAACCCGGACGAGGTTCCGCCGAAGGGCAGAATCTCGTTCGGGGTGAATGACCTACCCTGATCTCGTTTTTACGAGTCATACGATCGGCATATTTTTTGGCTGAGCCTACGGGCTCAGGAAACCCACGATAAAAATGACCTTGTGTCGCATGCAACCCTCGTGGGGGGGGTGGCTAGATACCGAATCAAGCCGATCTTTTCGACTTGACGGTCGAACTCTGCTTTTTGCAGAAAAGGAACCCGGACGAGGTTCCGCCGAAGGGCAGAATCTCGTTCGGGGTGAATGACCTACCCTGATCTCGTTTTTACGAGTTATACGGGCATATTTTTTTTGGCTGAGCCTACGGGCCCAGGAAACCCACGATAAAAAATGACCTTGTGTCGCATGCAACCCTCGGGGGGGTGGCTAGATACTGAATCAAGCCGATCTTTTCGACTTGACGGTCGAACTCTCTGCTTTTGAGCAGAAAGGAACCCGGACGAGGTTCCGCCGAAGGGCAGAATCTCGTTCGGGGTGAATGACCTACCCTGATCTCGTTTTTACGAGTTATACGGGCATATTTTTGGCTGAGCCTACGGGCTCAGGAAACCCACGATAAAAATGACCTTGTGTCGCATGCAACCCTCGTGGGGGGTGGCTAGATACCGAATCAAGCCGATCTTTTCGACTTGACGGTCGAACTCTGCTTTTGAGCAGAAGGAACCCGGACGAGGTTCCGCCGAAGGGCAGAATCTCGTTCGGGGTGAATGACCTACCCTGATCTCGTTTTTACGAGTTATACGGGCATATTTTTGGCTGAGCCTACGGGCCCAGGAAACCCACGATAAAAATGACCTTGTGTCGCATGCAACCCTCGTGGGGGGGTGGCTAGATACTGAATCAAGCCGATCTTTTCGACTTGACGGTCGAACTCTGCTTTTGAGCAGAAAGGAACCCGGACGAGGTTCCGCCGAAGGGCAGAATCTCGTTCGGGGTGAATGACCTACCCTGATCTCGTTTTTACGAGTCATACGGGCATATTTTTGGCTGAGCCTACGGGCCCAGGAAACCCACGATAAAAAATGACCTTGTGTCGCATGCAACCCTCGTGGGGGTGGCTAGATACCGAATCAAGCCGATCTTTTCGACTTGACGGTCGAACTCTGCTTTTGAGCAGAAAGGAACCCGGACGAGGTTCCGCCGAAGGGCAGAATCTCGTTCGGGGTGAATGACCTACCCTGATCTCGTTTTTACGAGTTATACGGGCATATTTTTTTGGCTGAGCCTACGGGCCCAGGAAACCCACGATAAAAAATGACCTTGTGTCGCATGCAACCCTCGTGGGGGGGTGGCTAGATACCGAATCAAGCCGATCTTTTCGACTTGACGGTCGAACTCTGCTTTGAGCAGAAAGGAACCCGGACGAGGTTCCGCCGAAGGGCAGAATCTCGTTCGGGGTGAATGACCTACCCTGATCTCGTTTTTACGAGTTATACGGGCATATTTTTGGCTGAGCCTACGGGCCCAGGAAACCCACGATAAAAATGACCTTGTGTCGCATGCAACCCTCGTGGGGGTGGCTAGATACCGAATCAAGCCGATCTTTTCGACTTGACGGTCGAACTCTGCTTTTGAGCAGAAAGGAACCCGGACGAGGTTCCGCCGAAGGGCAGAATCTCGTTCGGGGTGAATGACCTACCCTGATCTCGTTTTTACGAGTCATACGGGCATATTTTTTGGCTGAGCCTACGGGCTCAGGAAACCCACGATAAAAATGACCTTGTGTCGCATGCAACCCTCGTGGGGGGTGGCTAGATACTGAATCAAGCCGATCTTTTCGACTTGACGGTCGAACTCTCTGCTTTTGAGCAGAAAGGAACCCGACGAGGTTCCGCCGAAGGGCAGAATCTCGTTCGGGGTGAATGACCCACCCTGATCTCGTTTTTACGAGTCATACGGGCATATTTTTTGGCTGAGCCTACGGGCCCAGGAAACCCACGATAAAAAAACGACCTTGTGTCGCATGCAACCCTCGTGGGGGGGTGGCTAGATACCGAATCAAGCCGATCTTTTCGACTTGACGGTCGAACTCTCTGCTTTTGAGCAGAAAGGAACCCGGACGAGGTTCCGCCGAAGGGCAGAATCTCGTTCGGGGTGAATGACCTACCCGATCTCGTTTTTACGAGTCATACGGGCATATTTTTGGCTGAGCCTACGGGCTCAGGAAACCCACGATAAAAATGACCTTGTGTCGCATGCAACCCTCGTGGGGGGGTGGCTAGATACCGAATCAAGCCGATCTTTTCGACTTGACGGTCGAACTCTCTGCTTTTGAGCAGAAAGGAACCCGGACGAGGTTCCGCCGAAGGGCAGAATCTCGTTCGGGGTGAATGACCTACCCTGATCTCGTTTTTACGAGTTATACGGGCATATTTTTTTGGCTGAGCCTACGGGCCCAGGAAACCCACGATAAAAATGACCTTGTGTCGCATGCAACCCTCGGGGGGTGGCTAGATACTGAATCAAGCCGAGCTTTTCGACTTGACGGTCGAACTCTGCTTTTGAGCAGAAAGGAACCCGGACGAGGTTCCGCCGAAGGGCAGAATCTCGTTCGGGGTGAATGACCTACCCTGATCTCGTTTTTACGAGTCATACGGGCATATTTTTTGGCTGAGCCTACGGGCTCCAGGAAACCCACGATAAAAATGACCTTGTGTCGCATGCAACCCTCGTGGGGTGGCTAGATACCGAATCAAGCCGATCTTTTCGACTTGACGGTCGAACTCTGCTTTTGAGCAGAAAGGAACCCGGACGAGGTTCCGCCGAAGGGCAGAATCTCGTTCGGGGTGAATGACCCACCCTGATCTCGTTTTTACGAGTTATACGGGCATATTTTGGCTGGCCTGAGCCTACGGGCTCAGGAAACCCACGATAAAAATGACCTTGTGTCGCATGCAACCCTCGTGGGGGTGGCTAGATACCGAATCAAGCCGATCTTTTCGACTTGACGGTCGAACTCTCTGCTTTTGAGCAGAAAGGAACCCGGACGAGGTTCCGCCGAAGGGCAGAATCTCGTTCGGGGTGAATGACCTACCCGATCTCGTTTTTACGAGTTATACGGGCATATTTTTGGCTGAGCCTACGGGCTCAGGAAACCCACGATAAAAATGACCTTGTGTCGCATGCAACCCTCGTGGGGGGTGGCTAGATACTGAATCAAGCCGATCTTTTCGACTTGACGGTCGAACTCTCTGCTTTTGAGCAGAAAGGAACCCGGACGAGGTTCCGCCGAAGGGCAGAATCTCGTTCGGGGTGAATGACCTACCCTGATCTCGTTTTTACGAGTTATACGGGCATATTTTTGGCTGAGCCTACGGGCTCAGGAAACCCACGATAAAAATGACCTTGTGTCACATGCAACCCTCGTGGGGGGGTGGCTAGATACCGAATCAAGCCGAGCTTTTCGACTTGACGGTCGAACTCTGCTTTTGAGCAGAAAGGAACCCGGACGAGGTTCCGCCGAAGGGCAGAATCTCGTTCGGGGTGAATGACCTACCCTGATCTCGTTTTTACGAGTTATACGGGCATATTTTTTGGCTGAGCCTACGGGCCCAGGAAACCCACGATAAAAATGACCTTGTGTCGCATGCAACCCTCGTGGGGGGCTGGTTAGATACCGAATCAAGCCGAGCTTTCGACTTGACGGTCGAACTCTCTGCTTTTGAGCAGAAAGGAACCCGGACGAGGTTCCGCCGAAGGGCAGAATCTCGTTCGGGGTGAATGACCTACCCTGATCTCGTTTTTACGAGTCATACGGGCATATTTTTTGGCTGAGCCTACGGGCCCAGGAAACCCACGATAAAAATGACCTTGTGTCGCATGCAACCCTCGTGGGGGGTGGCTAGATACTGAATCAAGCCGATCTTTTCGACTTGACGGTCGAACTCTCTGCTTTTGAGCAGAAAGGAACCCGGACGAGGTTCCGCCGAAGGGCAGAATCTCGTTCGGGGTGAATGACCCACCCTGATCTCGTTTTACGAGTCATACGGGCATATTTTTGGCTGAGCCTACGGGCTCAGGAAACCCACGATAAAAATGACCTTGTGTCGCATGCAACCCTCGTGGGGGGGGCTAGATACCGAATCAAGCCGATCTTTTCGACTTGACGGTCGAACTCTGCTTTTGAGCAGAAAGGAACCCGGACGAGGTTCCGCCGAAGGGCAGAATCTCGTTCGGGGTGAATGACCTACCCTGATCTCGTTTTTACGAGTCATACGGGCATATTTTTTGGCTGAGCCTACGGGCTCAGGAAACCCACGATAAAAATGACCTTGTGTCGCATGCAACCCTCGTGGGGGTGGCTAGATACCGAATCAAGCCGATCTTTTCGACTTGACGGTCGAACTCTCTGCTTTTGAGCAGAAAGGAACCCGGACGAGGTTCCGCCGAAGGGCAGAATCTCGTTCGGGGTGAATGACCTACCCTGATCTCGTTTTTACGAGTCATACGGGCATATTTTTTTGGCTGAGCCTACGGGCCCAGGAAACCCACGATAAAAATGACCTTGTGTCGCATGCAACCCTCGTGGGGGTGGCTAGATACTGAATCAAGCCGATCTTTTCGACTTGACGGTCGAACTCTCTGCTTTTGAGCAGAAAGGAACCCGGACGAGGTTCCGCCGAAGGGCAGAATCTCGTTCGGGGTGAATGACCTACCCTGATCTCGTTTTTACGAGTCATACGGGCATATTTTTGGCTGAGCCTACGGGCCCAGGAAACCCACGATAAAAATGACCTTGTGTCGCATGCAACCCTCGTGGGGGGGTGGCTAGATACCGAATCAAGCCGATCTTTTCGACTTGACGGTCGAACTCTGCTTTTGAGCAGAAAGGAACCCGGACGAGGTTCCGCCGAAGGGCAGAATCTCGTTCGGGGTGAATGACCTACCCTGATCTCGTTTTTTTACGAGTCATACGGGCATTTTTTGGCTGAGCCTACGGGCTCAGAAAACCCACGATAAAAATGACCTTGTGTCGCATGCAACCCTCGTGGGGGGGTGGCTAGATACCGAATCAAGCCGATCTTTTCGACTTGACGGTCGAACTCTGCTTTTGAGCAGAAAGGAACCCGGACGAGGTTCCGCCGAAGGGCAGAATCTCGTTCGGGGTGAATGACCTACCCTGATCTCGTTTTTACGAGTCATACGGGCATATTTTTGGCTGAGCCTACGGGCTCAGGAAACCCACGATAAAAATGACCTTGTGTCGCATGCAACCCTCGTGGGGGGGGGCTAGATACCGAATCAAGCCGATCTTTTCGGCTTGACGGTCGAACTCTCTGCTTTTGAGCAGAAAGGAACCCGGACGAGGTTCCGCCGAAGGGCAGAATCTCGTTCGGGGTGAATGACCTACCCTGATCTCGTTTTTACGAGTTATACGGGCATTTTTTTTGGCTGAGCCTACGGGCCCAGGAAACCCACGATAAAAAATGACCTTGTGTCGCATGCAACCCTCGTGGGGGGGTGGCTAGATACCGAATCAAGCCGATCTTTTCGACTTGACGGTCGAACTCTCTGCTTTTGAGCAGAAAGGAACCCGGACGAGGTTCCGCCGAAGGGCAGAATCTCGTTCGGGGTGAATGACCTACCCTGATCTCGTTTTTACGAGTCATACGGGCATATTTTTTGGCTGAGCCTACGGGCCCAGGAAACCCACGATAAAAATGACCTTGTGTCGCATGCAACCCTCGTGGGGGGTGGCTAGATACCGAATCAAGCCGATCTTTTCGACTTGACGGTCGAACTCTCTGCTTTTGAGCAGAAAGGAACCCGGACGAGGTTCCGCCGAAGGGCAGAATCTCGTTCGGGGTGAATGACCCACCCTGATCTCGTTTTTACGAGTCATACGGGCATATTTTTTGGCTGAGCCTACGGGCTCAGGAAACCCACGATAAAAATGACCTTGTGTCGCATGCAACCCTCGTGGGGTGGCTAGATACTGAATCAAGCCGATCTTTTCGACTTGACGGTCGAACTCTCTGCTTTGAGCAGAAAGGAACCCGGACGAGGTTCCGCCGAAGGGCAGAATCTCGTTCGGGGTGAATGACCTACCCTGATCTCGTTTTTACGAGTTATACGGGCATATTTTTTGGCTGAGCCTACGGGCTCAGGAAACCCACGATAAAAATGACCTTGTGTCGCATGCAACCCTCGTGGGGGGGTGGCTAGATACTGAATCAAGCCGATCTTTTCGACTTGACGGTCGAACTCTGCTTTTGAGCAGAAAGGAACCCGGACGAGGTTCCGCCGAAGGGCAGAATCTCGTTCGGGGTGAATGACCTACCCTGATCTCGTTTTTACGAGTCATACGGGCATATTTTTGGCTGAGCCTACGGGCCCAGGAAACCCACGATAAAAATGACCTTGTGTCGCATGCAACCCTCGTGGGGGGTGGCTAGATACCGAATCAAGCCGATCTTTTCGACTTGACGGTCGAACTCTGCTTTTGAGCAGAAAGGAACCCGGACGAGGTTCCGCCGAAGGGCAGAATCTCGTTCGGGGTGAATGACCTACCCTGATCTCGTTTTTACGAGTTATACGGGCATATATTTTTTGGCTGAGCCTACGGGCCCAGGAAACCCACGATAAAAATGACCTTGTGTCGCATGCAACCCTCGTGGGGGGTGGCTAGATACCGAATCAAGCCGATCTTTTCGACTTGACGGTCGAACTCTGCTTTTGAGCAGAAAGGAACCCGGACGAGGTTCCGCCGAAGGGCAGAATCTCGTTCGGGGTGAATGACCTACCCTGATCTCGTTTTTACGAGTCATACGGGCATATTTTTGGCTGAGCCTACGGGCTCAGGAAACCCACGATAAAAATGACCTTGTGTCGCATGCAACCCTCGTGGGGGGTGGCTAGATACCGAATCAAGCCGATCTTTTCGACTTGACGGTCGAACTCTCTGCTTTTGAGCAGAAAGGAACCCGGACGAGGTTCCGCCGAAGGGCAGAATCTCGTTCGGGGTGAATGACCTACCCGATCTCGTTTTTACGAGTCATACGGGATATTTTTGGCTGAGCCTACGGGCTCAGGAAACCCACGATAAAAATGACCTTGTGTCGCATGCAACTCTCCTGGGGGGGTGGCTAGATACTGAATCAAGCCGATCTTTTCGACTTGACGGTCGAACTCTCTGCTTTTGAGCAGAAAGGAACCCGGACGAGGTTCCGCCGAAGGGCAGAATCTCGTTCGGGGTGAATGACCTACCCTGATCTCGTTTTTACGAGTCATACGGGCATATTTTTTTGGCTGAGCCTACGGGCTCAGGAAACCCACGATAAAAATGACCTTGTGTCGCATGCAACCCTCGTGGGGGTGGCTAGATACCGAATCAAGCCGATCTTTTCGACTTGACGGTCGAACTCTCTGCTTTTGAGCAGAAAGGAACCCGGACGAGGTTCCGCCGAAGGGCAGAATCTCGTTCGGGGTGAATGACCTACCCTGATCTCGTTTTTACGAGTTATACGGGCATTTTTTTCTGAGCCTACGGGCTCAGGAAACCCACGATAAAAATGACCTTGTGTCGCATGCAACCCTCGTGGGGGTGGCTAGATACCGAATCAAGCCGATCTTTTCGACTTGACGGTCGAACTCTCTGCTTTTGAGCAGAAAGGAACCCGGACGAGGTTCCGCCGAAGGGCAGAATCTCGTTCGGGGTGAATGACCTACCCTGATCTCGTTTTTTACGAGTCATACGGGCATATTTTTGGCTGAGCCTACGGGCTCAGGAAACCCACGATAAAAATGACCTTGTGTCGCATGCAACCCTCGTGGGGGTGGCTAGATACCGAATCAAGCCGATCTTTTCGACTTGACGGTCGAACTCTCTGCTTTTGAGCAGAAAGGAACCCGGACGAGGTTCCGCCGAAGGGCAGAATCTCGTTCGGGGTGAATGACCTACCCTGATCTCGTTTTTACGAGTCATACGGGCATATTTTTTGGCTGAGCCTACGGGCCCAGGAAACCCACGATAAAAAATGACCTTGTGTCGCATGCAACCCTCGTGGGGGTGGCTAGATACCGAATCAAGCCGATCTTTTCGACTTGACGGTCGAACTCTGCTTTTGAGCAGAAAGGAACCCGGACGAGGTTCCGCCGAAGGGCAGAATCTCGTTCGGGGTGAATGACCTACCCTGATCTCGTTTTTACGAGTTATACGGGCATATTTTTTGGCTGAGCCTACGGGCTCAGGAAACCCACGATAAAAAATGACCTTGTGTCGCATGCAACCCTCGTGGGGGTGGCTAGATACCGAATCAAGCCGATCTTTTCGACTTGACGGTCGAACTCTGCTTTTGAGCAGAAAGGAACCCGGACGAGGTTCCGCCGAAGGGCAGAATCTCGTTCGGGGTGAATGACCCACCCTGATCTCGTTTTTACGAGTTATACGGGCATATTTTTGGCTGAGCCTACGGGCTCAGGAAACCCACGATAAAAAATGACCTTGTGTCGCATGCAACCCTCGTGGGGGGTGGCTAGATACTGAATCAAGCCGATCTTTTCGACTTGACGGTCGAACTCTCTGCTTTTGAGCAGAAAGGAACCCGGACGAGGTTCCGCCGAAGGGCAGAATCTCGTTCGGGGTGAATGACCTACCCTGATCTCGTTTTTACGAGTCATACGGGCATATTTTTTGGCTGAGCCTACGGGCCCAGGAAACCCACGATAAAAAATGACCTTGTGTCGCATGCAACCCTCGTGGGGGGTCGAACTGGCTAGATACCGAATCAAGCCGATCTTTTCGACTTGACGGTCGAACTCTCTGCTTTTGAGCAGAAAGGAACCCGGACGAGGTTCCGCCGAAGGGCAGAATCTCGTTCGGGGTGAATGACCTACCCTGATCTCGTTTTTACGAGTCATACGGGCATATTTTTTGCTGAGCCTACGGGCTCAGGAAACCCACGATAAAAAATGACCTTGTGTCGCATGCAACCCTCGTGGGGGGTGGCTAGATACCGAATCAAGCCGATCTTTTCGACTTGACGGTCGAACTCTGCTTTTGAGCAGAAAGGAACCCGGACGAGGTTCCGCCGAAGGGCAGAATCTCGTTCGGGGTGAATGACCTACCCTATCTCGTTTTTACGAGTCATACGGGCATATTTTTTGGCTGAGCCTACGGGCTCAGGAAACCCACGATAAAAAAACGACCTTGTGTCGCATGCAACCCTCGTGGGGGGGTGGCTAGATACCGAATCAAGCCGATCTTTTCGACTTGACGGTCGAACTCTCTGCTTTTGAGCAGAAAGGAACCCGGACGAGGTTCCGCCGAAGGGCAGAATCTCGTTCGGGGTGAATGACCTACCCTGATCTCGTTTTTACGAGTCATACGGGCATATTTTTTGGCTGAGCCTACGGGCCCAGGAAACCCACGATAAAAAATGACCTTGTGTCGCATGCAACCCTCGTGGGGGTGGCTAGATACTGAATCAAGCCGATCTTTTCGACTTGACGGTCGAACTCTCTGCTTTTGAGCAGAAAGGAACCCGGACGAGGTTCCGCCGAAGGGCAGAATCTCGTTCGGGGTGAATGACCTACCCTGATCTCGTTTTTACGAGTCATACGGGCATATTTTTTGGCTGAGCCTACGGGCCCAGGAAACCCACGATAAAAACGACCTTGTGTCGCATGCAACCCTCGTGGGGGGGGCATGGCTAGATACTGAATCAAGCCGATCTTTTCGACTTGACGGTCGAACTCTCTGCTTTTGAGCAGAAAGGAACCCGGACGAGGTTCCGCCGAAGGGCAGAATCTCGTTCGGGGTGAATGACCTACCCTGATCTCGTTTTTACGAGTCATACGGGCATATTTTTTGGCTGAGCCTACGGGCTCAGGAAACCCACGATAAAAATGACCTTGTGTCGCATGCAACCCTCGTGGGGGTGGCTAGATACCGAATCAAGCCGATCTTTTCGACTTGACGGTCGAACTCTGCTTTTGAGCAGAAAGGAACCCGGACGAGGTTCCGCCGAAGGGCAGAATCTCGTTCGGGGTGAATGACCTACCCTGATCTCGTTTTTACGAGTCATACGGGCATATTTTTGGCTGAGCCTACGGGCTCAGGAAACCCACGATAAAAAATGACCTTGTGTCGCATGCAACCCTCGTGGGGGGGCTAGATACTGAATCAAGCCGATCTTTTCGACTTGACGGTCGAACTCTCTGCTTTTGAGCAGAAAGGAACCCGGACGAGGTTCCGCCGAAGGGCAGAATCTCGTTCGGGGTGAATGACCCACCCTGATCTCGTTTTTACGAGTCATACGGGCATATTTTTGGCTGAGCCTACGGGCTCAGGAAACCCACGATAAAAATGACCTTGTGTCGCATGCAACCCTCGTGGGGGTGGCTAGATACCGAATCAAGCCGATCTTTTCGACTTGACGGTCGAACTCTGCTTTTTGAGCAGAAAGGAACCCGGACGAGGTTCCGCCGAAGGGCAGAATCTCGTTCGGGGTGAATGACCTACCCTGATCTCGTTTTTACGAGTCATACGGGCATATTTTTGGCTGAGCCTACGGGCTCAGGAAACCCACGATAAAAAATGACCTTGTGTCGCATGCAACCCTCGTGGGGGGTGGCTAGATACCGAATCAAGCCGATCTTTTCGACTTGACGGTCGAACTCTGCTTTTGAGCAGAAAGGAACCCGGACGAGGTTCCGCCGAAGGGCAGAATCTCGTTCGGGGTGAATGACCTACCCTGATCTCGTTTTTACGAGTTATACGGGCATATTTTTTTGGCTGAGCCTACGGGCTCAGGAAACCCACGATAAAAAATGACCTTGTGTCGCATGCAACCCTCGTGGGGGGTGGCTAGATACTGAATCAAGCCGAGCTTTTCGACTTGACGGTCGAACTCTCTGCTTTTGAGCAGAAAGGAACCCGGACGAGGTTCCGCCGAAGGGCAGAATCTCGTTCGGGGTGAATGACCTACCCTGATCTCGTTTTTACGAGTCATACGGGCATATTTTTTTGGCTGAGCCTACGGGCTCAGGAAACCCACGATAAAAATGACCTTGTGTCGCATGCAACCCTCGTGGGGGTGGCTAGATACCGAATCAAGCCGATCTTTTCGACTTGACGGTCGAACTCTCTGCTTTTCAGCAGAAAGGAACCCGGACGAGGTTCCGCCGAAGGGCAGAATCTCGTTCGGGATGAATGACCTACCCGATCTCGTTTTTACGAGTCATACGGGCATTTTTTGGCTGAGCCTACGGGCTCAGGAAACCCACGATAAAAATGACCTTGTGTCGCATGCAACCCTCGTGGGGGTGGCTAGATACTGAATCAAGCCGAGCTTTCGACTTGACGGTCGAACTCTCTGCTTTTGAGCAGAAGGAACCCGGACGAGGTTCCGCCGAAGGGCAGAATCTCGTTCGGGGTGAATGACCTACCCTGATCTCGTTTTTTACGAGTCATACGGGCATATTTTTTGGCTGAGCCTACGGGCCCAGGAAACCCACGATAAAAATGACCTTGTGTCGCATGCAACCCTCGTGGGGGGGTGGCTAGATACCGAATCAAGCCGATCTTTTCGACTTGACGGTCGAACTCTCTGCTTTTGAGCAGAAAGGAACCCGGACGAGGTTCCGCCGAAGGGCAGAATCTCGTTCGGGGTGAATGACCTACCCTGATCTCGTTTTTACGAGTTATACGGGCATATTTTTGGCTGAGCCTACGGGCTCAGGAAACCCACGATAAAAATGACCTTGTGTCGCATGCAACCCTCGTGGGGGTGGCTAGATACCGAATCAAGCCGATCTTTTCGACTTGACGGTCGAACTCTCTGCTTTTGAGCAGAAAGGAACCCGGACGAGGTTCCGCCGAAGGGCAGAATCTCGTTCGGGGTGAATGACCTACCCGATCTCGTTTTTACGAGTCATACGGGCATATTTTTTGGCTGAGCCTACGGGCCCAGGAAACCCACGATAAAAATGACCTTGTGTCGCATGCAACCTCGTGGGGGGTGGCTAGATACCGAATCAAGCCGATCTTTCGACTTGACGGTCGAACTCTGCTTTTGAGCAGAAAGGAACCCGGACGAGGTTCCGCCGAAGGGCAGAATCTCGTTCGGGGTGAATGACCTACCCTGATCTCGTTTTTACGAGTCATACGGGCATATTTTTGGCTGAGCCTACGGGCTCAGGAAACCCACGATAAAAATGACCTTGTGTCGCATGCAACCCTCGTGGGGGTGGCTAGATACCGAATCAAGCCGATCTTTTCGACTTGACGGTCGAACTCTCTGCTTTTGAGCAGAAAGGAACCCGGACGAGGTTCCGCCGAAGGGCAGAATCTCGTTCGGGGTGAATGACCCACCCTGATCTCGTTTTTACGAGTCATACGGGCATATTTTTGGCTGAGCCTACGGGCTCAGGAAACCCACGATAAAAAACGACCTTGTGTCGCATGCAACCCTCGTGGGGGGTGGCTAGATACTGAATCAAGCCGATCTTTTCGACTTGACGGTCGAACTCTGCTTTTGAGCAGAAAGGAACCCCGGACGAGGTTCCGCCGAAGGGCAGAATCTCGTTCGGGGTGAATGACCAACCCGATCTCGTTTTTACGAGTCATACGGGCATATTTTTTGGCTGAGCCTACGGGCCCAGGAAACCCACGATAAAAATGACCTTGTGTCGCATGCAACCCTCGTGGGGGTGGCTAGATACCGAATCAAGCCGATCTTTTCGACTTGACGGTCGAACTCTGCTTTTGAGCAGAAAGGGAACCCGGACGAGGTTCCGCCGAAGGGCAGAATCTCGTTCGGGGTGAATGACCTACCCTGATCTCGTTTTTACGAGTCATACGGGCATATTTTTTGGCTGAGCCTACGGGCTCAGGAAACCCACGATAAAAACGACCTTGTGTCGCATGCAACCCTCGTGGGGGTGGCTAGATACCGAATCAAGCCGATCTTTTCGACTTGACGGTCGAACTCTGCTTTTTGAGCAGAAAGGAACCCGGACGAGGTTCCGCCGAAGGGCAGAATCTCGTTCGGGGTGAATGACCTACCCGATCTCGTTTTTACGAGTCATACGGGCATTTTTTGGCTGAGCCTACGGGCTCAGGAAACCCACGATAAAAACGACCTTGTGTCACATGCAACCCTCGTGGGGGGGTGGCTAGATACCGAATCAAGCCGATCTTTTCGACTTGACGGTCGAACTCTCTGCTTTGAGCAGAAAGGAACCCGGACGAGGTTCCGCCGAAGGGCAGAATCTCGTTCGGGGTGAATGACCTACCCGATCTCGTTTTTACGAGTTATACGGGCATATTTTTGGCTGAGCCTACGGGCTCAGGAAACCCACGATAAAAATGACCTTGTGTCGCATGCAACCCTCGTGGGGGGGGGTGGCTAGATACCGAATCAAGCCGATCTTTTCGACTTGACGGTCGAACTCTCTGCTTTTGAGCAGAAAGGAACCCGGACGAGGTTCCGCCGAAGGGCAGAATCTCGTTCGGGGTGAATGACCCACCCGATCTCGTTTTTACGAGTCATACGGGCATATTTTTTTGGCTGAGCCTACGGGCTCAGGAAACCCACGATAAAAATGACCTTGTGTCGGCATGCAACCCTCGTGGGGGGTGGTTAGATACTGAATCAAGCCGATCTTTTCGACTTGACGGTCGAACTCTCTGCTTTGAGCAGAAGGAACCCGGACGAGGTTCCGCCGAAGGCAGAATCTCGTTCGGGGTGAATGACCAACCCTGATCTCGTTTTTACGAGTCATACGGGCATTTTTTGGCTGAGCCTACGGGCTCAGGAAACCCACGATAAAAACGACCTTGTGTCGCATGCAACCCTCGTGGGGTGGCTAGATACCGAATCAAGCCGAGCTTTTCGACTTGACGGTCGAACTCTGCTTTTGAGCAGAAAGGAACCCGGACGAGGTTCCGCCGAAGGGCAGAATCTCGTTCGGGTGAATGACCTACCCGATCTCGTTTTTACGAGTTATACGGGCATATTTTTGGCTGAGCCTACGGGCTCAGGAAACCCACGATAAAAACGACCTTGTGTCATACGGGCATGCAACCCTCGTGGGGGGTGGCTAGATACCGAATCAAGCCGAGCTTCTCGACTTGACGGTCGAACTCTCTGCTTTTGAGCAGAAAGGAACCCGGACGAGGTTCCGCCGAAGGGCAGAATCTCGTTCGGGGTGAATGACCTACCCGATCTCGTTTTTACGAGTTGTACGGGCATTTTTTGTCGAGCCTACGGGCCAGGAAACCCACGATAAAAACGACCTTGTGTCGCATGCAACCCTCGTGGGGGGTGGCTAGATACCGAATCAAGCCGATCTTTTCGACTTGACGGTCGAACTCTGCTTTTTGAGCAGAAAGGAACCCGGACGAGGTTCCGCCGAAGGGCAGAATCTCGTTCGGGGTGAATGACCCACCCTGATCCTCGTTTTTACGAGTCATACGGGCATATTTTGGCTGAGCCTACGGGCTCAGGAAACCCACGATAAAAAAACGACCTTGTGTCGCATGCAACCCTCGTGGGGGGGTGGCTAGATACCGAATCAAGCCGAGCTTTTCGACTTGACGGTCGAACTCTGCTTTTGAGCAGAAAGGAACCCGGACGAGGTTCCGCCGAAGGACAGAATCTCGTTCGGGGTGAATGACCTACCCTGATCCTGCGTTTTTACGAGTTATACGGGCATATTTTTGGCTGAGCCTACGGGCTCAGGAAACCCACGTTAAAAAAATGACCTTGTGTCGCATGCAACCCTCGGGGGTGGCTAGATACCGAATTAAGCCGAGCTTCTCGACTTGACGGTCGAACTCTCTGACTTTGAGCAGAAAGGAACCCGGACGAGGTTCCGCCGAAGGGCGAATCTCGTTCGGGAAAATGACCAACCTTCTCGTTTATACGGGTTATACGGGATTTTTTTGCCGAGCCTACGGGCTCGGAAAACCCACGATAAAAACGTCCTTATGCCACATCTTTCCCCGAGGGGGGGAAGGCAAGTAAATATCGAATAGAGTCGAGCCGATAGTAGTTCAGTCCAAACCAGACTGACAGTCATACTAACACCTTCCACATCTTGTATTATTATTTCGTTTAATATACCTTCGTTATTTCTACTCTTGGGTTCGTGTTGTTCTTCCTTGGTCCTAACCTGGACCATAACAAGTATTTATATATATTTGAGAAGAATAACAAAAATATAGATGAGTGGATAGGAATGATAACTCTGTGAGAATTATGCAAATGACTGATGTATGTAGATCGATAGCGACATCAGAAGATAAAGTTTTAGAGTAGAAAAAAAACTATGTATGGTAGATATCTACTACTTCCGATATAAAAGATTTCAGTCTAACCTCCCAAAATTTAAAATACCCATTTAGATAAATCTTATATTAGTTGCATATTACGTACTGATGGAAGTTTAATAAACTGTTTCTGCAGAGCAATTGGCCTGTTTCAATGACGTATTCGGCAAAAATGTATTTTTTTATGCTAAGACGTCGAACTGATTATATTTTGTTCTTCATATTGACGACACAAAATATGATCATGAAATCTGAATCTAAAGTTTTTTTCTACATTTGCTATTCTCTTCAGAACAAACACTTTCAAACAATCATTTGTTTTCAACCCATGAAACATGACTTGTCAATGCTTCCAACAATTTGAACATATCGAAAATATTCCGTGGAGAATTAATCGACTGAAAAAAATGTTAGAAACTAATATTTTATAAGGTTAATTGTGTTTTTAAATGCCATTTTTACTGTAATCGAATATAAATTAAATCAGTCGATCAGTTAAGTGACAGACGTATTACACGACTTGGGCAATCAACCCTCCACAACTTCCTCACCTAAATAACTGTTGACTCTTTCAATCAAGTGTCATCACGCTTTTGAGGCAATCACGTCTCTCCAGGTTCCTCACCTAAATAACTGTTGACTCTTTCGGGTTAATGCCACCATGTGATACACGCTTGGATTCATGTCTCTCCACAACTTCCTCGCCTAAAGAACTGTTGACTCTTTCGGTCAAATGGAATCACGCTTGGGCACATGCCTCCCGCAACTTCCTCACCTAAATAACTGTTGACTCTTTCGGTCAAGTGACATCACGGTTAGGCAATCATGTCTCTCCACAACTTCCTCACCTAAATAACTGGTAATTGTTTCGGTTATGCCACCATGTAATACCTTGGGTGATCATGTCTCCACAACTTCCTCACCTAAATAACTGTTGACTGTTTTGGGCTAAGGACCATCACGTGATACACTCTTGTGCGATCATGTCTCTTTCAACTGAATTCGATGAATGACTAAGCAGAACTTATCCCCGCAGTATGTCGCCATGTTTGTTTTGCGATAGACTGGGTGCCATCTAAAGGCTATAGAGCCCAGCCTGTCCAGCGATTCAACCAACAGCTGGAAGGAGAAGAGATGGATTCATTCCTTTCCCAGGGAAAAGTGAATGCAACGAACACGACTGGATTTCGACCTCTCCAATTTCTCATTCAGAGACGATATCCAATTCAGCACAACGCACATGCATCGATGAAATGCCAGACTTAAAATATGGAGGTAAAAAATTATTTAAAGAAAACCATAAAAATCCTTTATCCATTTTCATTTGCCTCTCAGCGTGAGTAACAGCCTTTTATAGACATGAAGAAATGTATGGTGGCGCCGTGATCGCTAGACCCTGGTGTGCTGATATTTTACTGATGAAAAACCACATACGTAATGTTACCTTAGATTTGTTTCTTGTTGCTCTAAACTGTTTTTAAGCAACTTTACAATTGATGAATTCCGCAATTTTCTTTCTTTCCTTTTTTTTTTTTCTTTTCTTTTTATTTTATTTTATTTTTTTTCGTTGTTGTTTTTCAAATTATTTTACGAACGCAGTACTTTTCTGTTTGTAGTATTCGTCTGCTTACTTCATTTGTTGTCGGTGTTCGGTAGACATTTTGCAATCACTTGTGTCCGTGTCAGTGAATGGATCGATTCTTTTTTAACAATGGCCCGCAGGGACCACTCAAGGGCCAAAATATTCACCAACGCGTTTTCTTTTCTTTATTCTTTTCTTTTTCTTTTTTCTTTTTTTTTTTTTCTTTTTTTTTTTTTCTTTTCTTTTCTTTTTCTTTTCCTTTTTTCTTTCTCTTTTTCTTTTCTTTTCCCAGGATTTATTAGTTTTATTTCCTTTCTGGTCTTGTCATTTTTTTTCTCCCCTGCTTCTATTAAACTAGTTTTTTTTTTGGCTGTTTTCACACACACACACATATATATATATATATATATATATATATATATATATATATAATTTACCTTTTCTGCTAGTGTTTTGCTGACCATATACGTTTGTCTAAGTCAGTAAAATCAAAACGCCTAAGTGCAGAAATTGTGATAGAAAAAGCAAGGTTTTTACAAATCTTTGAATTTTGCTCATAAAATACATTTCAGCTCTATATAATAATTAAAATAATGTATTTATTTATATCTGTTGCTTAACTCTCTAGATGGGAATGAGTGTCATTCAATTTAATGTTGTAAATTTTTTAGTGGTTACATTCCTTGGTCATTTTAATAATCAACGCTATATAATAATTACCGTCGTGTATTAATTTGTATCTTTTGTGTGTCACGGTGTAATTCTTTTAACAAGTCGCAGGATTAATTTTCTCATGTTCTTGCCTATATGGAAAACAGTGTTTATTCATGGACTGTTGTACGTAGCCCTCTGCAAAACAAAATACAATAAAATAAAGAGGAACACCAAGGACATTAAGACAAAATATTTATGGGACTGGCTGACGAAAGGCGACTATAAACGTAAGACAGTAAACCTATTTCTTGTTCCCAGGCCCAGAATAATTTTTTCTGTCGAAGAAAATCTACCACCACGTGGTTTGAATAAATGCAGGGGTGTATGTGAGGAGGTGTAAAATGTCACTCATCATTAGCGTTCGTGGAATGTTTGCTCAAAAATATTCCAAGAACCTCCCACTGAAAAATGACCTCTTACCTGACTTGGTGACTATGTAGGAAGTATGGACTTGAAGTCGTTGAGAATTACCGACGCTACAAGCCAGGGGAAACGATTAGGGAACAACGAAGCCAAGATCTTGGATCATTTCAATATCCACACAGGCCATTTACTTGGTTCTGTACACCAGGCATGACCGCCATTGAAAAGAATAAACGTTACTTTTCAAATGACCATAATGTCAAAGGTCAAAGAAATTGACAAGGGGGTGGAAGACAACGACCTCTGTTCAGACTGTTATTGTTCCAGGCGTCTGTAGCACCAAATTTAATGTGAAACATTAAGAAATTTGGAATAAAGGCAGAATACCATCGCTTCCGAAATCTACGTTTCACTGCAAGTTTTCTGAGAAAGGTGTTATTTTTTGAGATCATATGACCCATAGGAAAAGATGAAAATGAAAGACCGTGTTGAGGAAAAAGAAGATAATAATAATAATAATAATAATAATGTTCAGCAAACTAAGTAAATACCAGAAATTAGAAATTGAACTTCAGAATATGTGGCATCACAAACCTCTGACTTAATTGTCAATGCTAATAGTACTCACGTATCCATTCCACAAATCATGAAAATCAATTGATCAACCGAGTTTGGCTGAAATGCTCTAAATTTAAGTCATGGGTACCTCCCTCATCCTATGATACCGAATTGATGTGACAGGTTATGTGCCTATACTACTGGAATCTTCATACGCATTCTCATATATTCACATAACCTTGCATTATATCATGATTTCTTATTATATCTTAAAGGTTTGTTTATACCGTACTTATGGACACTAATGGTTATAATGTCCCAATCCTCATAGATACGTTCGACACTATTGTAAGTGTGTGTGCGTGGGGGGGTAATATAGTATCTAAGTAGTCCACCACTTGCAGTGGTTTACCTACTTCACGTCGCTGGCGAGTATTGTTGATTATAATGATTACCATTTGATTTACAACCTCCGTTTTGGTTATTCTTCATTCCTTCCTAGGTTACAAGGTTCTTCTGTCAGTTTACTAAATATTACACCTGTGACATAATTTTTAGTTTTTTGCAAAATCTCTACTTATTCTGTTTGCACATTTTAACTGTACATGCTATACACAATCATACGACATCATATAATTAAAAAAGTGATGCAGCAAATGTCTGCTACATAACTAAACTTTTTTAAGCATTTTACCCCAAGCAAGTCAAAGTGCTACTAGTACGCAAGGAGTTTGGCAGAGAGGGGGAGCAAAAGTAAAGAGGCGTGTTTGAAGAAAGTATAAAGAGAAGGACGGGGAACTAGATCAAGTCATCAGAAGATGTTGTGACATTACATTTGAACATTTGAAGTCTATAGTCATCAGGGAAACAAGTAAGAGGTTCCGCCGTAAGTTCCACAGACGGAAGTGAATGAGATAAGAACCTGTTGGAGTAGAAGAGACGGTTATATTTAATCGTTTCGACAGTGAAAGGTTAACCCACAAGATGCCAACCTAGTAGCACGCTTAAATTCATGGGGTTTGGGAACCAGCGTAAGTACCTCGTCGGAGCAGTTGCCGTGAAGATACTTGTGAGAAAAGACAGAGGGAAGCAATGGCCCGTCTGTAAGAAATAGGCTGTAGACGAGAATGCCAGATCCCGACCAATTACATTGCATATCCTTCTGGATTCTGGGATGACCTCGAGACGAACAGCGAGGGCACCAGTCCATATATGGCAGCAGTATTCCATGCAAGGACGAATGGTTGGTTTATAGATTTGTAGGATGGGTTCAGGCCTGGCGACACAGAGAACCAAATTTTTGTGCTTTTGAGTTTATTGATTCAGGACGAGGATCCGCCGAAGGGCAGAATCTCGTTCGGGGTGAAAGACCTACCCTGATCTCGTTTTTACGAGTCATACGGGCATATTTTTTGGCTGAGCCTACGGGCTCAGGAAACCCACGATAAAAACGACCTTTGGTCACATGCAACCCTCGTGGGGTTGGCTAGATACCGAATCAAGCCGAGCTTTTCGACTTGACGGTCGAACTCTCTGCTTTCAGCAGAAAGGAACCCGGACGAGGTTCCGCCGAAGGGCAGAATCTCGTTCAGGGTGAATGACCTACCCGACCACGTTTTACGAGTCATACGGGCATATTTTTGGCTGAGCCTACGGGCTCAGGGAAACCCACGATAAAAAACGACCTTGTGTCACATGCAACCCCTCGTGGGGGGGCGGCTAGATACTGAATCAAGCCGATCTTTTCGGCTTGACGGTCGAACTCTCTGCTTTTGAGCAGAAAGGAACCCGGACGAGGTTCCGCCGAAGGACAGAATCTCGTTCGGGGTGAATGACCTACCCTGATCTCGTTTTTACGAGTCATACGGGCATATTTTTGGCTGAGCCTACGGGCTCAGAAACCCACGATAAAAACGACCTTGTGTCACATGCAACCCTCGTGGGGGGGTGGCTAGATACCGAATCAAGCCGAGCTTCTCGACTTGACGGTCGAACTCTCTGACTCTGAGCAGAGAGGAACCCGGGCGAGGCTCCGCCG
Source organism: Acanthosepion pharaonis (assembly GCA_903632075.3). Taxonomy (NCBI): domain Eukaryota; kingdom Metazoa; phylum Mollusca; class Cephalopoda; order Sepiida; family Sepiidae; genus Acanthosepion; species Acanthosepion pharaonis. Next base: position 1,112,923 of record CAHIKZ030000372.1, on the reverse strand, counting down.
AAGGGCAGAGTCTCGTTCGGGAGGTTGACCAACCCGATCCCGTTTATACGGGTTGTACGGGCATTTTTGGTCGATCCTACGGGCTCGGAAACCCACGTTAAACTCGGCCTTGTGCCATGCAACCCTCGTGGGGTTGGCTAGATACCGAATTGCCGAGCTTCTCGACTTGACGGTCGAACTCTCTGCTTTTCAGCAGAAAGGAACCCGGACGAGGTTCCGCCGAAGGGCAGAATCTCGTTCGGGGTGAATGACCTACCCGACCTCGTTTTTACGAGTCATACGGGCATATTTTTGGCTGAGCCTACGGGCTAAGGAAACCCACGATAAAAACGACCTTGTGTCACATGCAACCCTCGTGGGGGGGTGGCTAGATACTGAATCAAGCCGATCTTTTCGGCTTGACGGTCGAACTCTCTGCTTTTGAGCAGAAAGGAACCCGGACGAGGTTCCGCCGAAGGACAGAATCTCGTTCGGGGTGAATGACCTACCCTGATCTCGTTTTTTACGAGTCATACGGGCATATTTTTGGCTGAGCCTACGGGCTCAGAAACCCACGATAAAAAACGACCTTTGTGTCACATGCAACCATTGTGGGGGTGGCTAGATACCGAATCAAGCCGATCTTTTCGGCTTGACGGTCGAACTCTGCTCTTGAGCAGAAAGGAACCCGGACGAGGTTCCGCCGAAGGGCAGAATCTCGTTCGGGGTGAATGACCTACCCGATCTCGTTTTTAGAGTTATACGGGCATATTTTTGGCTGAGCCTACGGGCTCAGGAAACCCACGATAAAAACAACCTTGTGTCTCATGCAACCCTAGTGGGGGGGTGGCTAGATACCGAATCAAGCCGATCTTTTCGGCTTGACGGTCGAACTCTCTGCTTTTGAGCAGAAAGGTACCCGGACGAGGTTCCGCCGAAGGGCAGAATCTCGTTCGGGGTGAAAGACCTACCCTGATCTCGTTTTTACGAGTCATACGGGCATATTTTTGGCTGAGCCTACGGGCTCAGGAAACCCACGATAAAAACGACCTTGTGTCACATGCAACCCTCGTGGGGGGTGGCTAGATACCGAATCAAGCCGATCTTTTCGGCTTGACGGTCGAACTCTCTGCTCTTGAGCAGAAAGGAACCCGGACGAGGTTCCGCCGAAGGGCAGAATCTCGTTCGGGGTGAATGACCTACCCTGATCTCGTTTTTACGAGTCATACGGGCATATTTTTTGTCTGAGCCTACGGGCTCAGGAAACCCACGATAAAAACAACCTTGTGTCACATGCAACCCTCGTGGGGTAGATACCGAATCAAGCCGATCTTTCGGCTTGACGGTCGAACTCTCTTTTTGAGCAGAAAGGAACCCGGACGAGGTTCCGCCGAAGGGCAGAATCTCGTTCGGGGTGAAAGACCTTCCCTGATCTTTTTTTTTACGAGTCATACGGGCATATTTTTGGCTGAGCCTACGGGCCAGGAAACCACGATAAAAACGACCTTTTGTCACGTACATGCAACCCTCGTGGGGAGGGGGTGGCTAGATGCCGAATCAAGCCGATCTTTTCGACTTGACGGTCGAACTCTCTGCTTTTGACCAGAAACGAACCCGGACGAGGTTCCGCCGAAGGGCAGAATCTCGTTCAGGGGTGAAAGACCTACCCTATCTCGTTTTTACGAGTTATACGGGCATATTTTTAGCTGAGCCTACGGGCTCAGGAAACCCACGATAAAAATGACCTTTGTCGCATGCAACCCTCGTGGGGGGTGGCTAGATACCGAATCAAGCCGATCTTTTCGGCTTGACGGTCGAACTCTCTGCTTTTCAGCAGAAAAGGAACCCGGACGAGGTTCCGCCGAAGGGCAGAATCTCGTTCGGGGTGAATGACCTACCCTATCTCGTTTTACGAGTTATACGGGCATATTTTGGCTGAGCCTACGGGCTCAGGAAACCCACGATAAAAACGACCTTGTGTCGCATGCAACCCTCGTGGGGGTGGCTAGATACCGAATCAAGCTGATCTTTTCGGCTTGACGGTCGAACTCTCTGCTTTTGAGCAGAAAGGAACCCGGACGAGTTCCGCCGAAGGGCAGAATCTCGTTCGGGGTGAATGACCTACCCGATCTCGTTTTTACGAGTCATACGGGCATATTTTTGGCTGAGCCTACGGGCTCAGGAAACCCACGATAAAAACGACCTTGTGTCACATGAACCCTCGTGGGGGTGGCTAGATACCGAATCAAGTCTTTCGGCTTGACGGTCGAACTCTCTGCTTTTTGAGCAGAAAGGATCCCGGACGAGGTTCCGCCGAAGGTTGGAATCGTTCGGGGTGAAGAACTCCCTGATCTCGTTTTTACGGGTCTTACGGGCAATTTTTGGCACGCCTACAGGCTCAGGAAACCCACGATAAAACGACCTTGTGTCACATGAAACCCTCGTGGGGGGTGGCTAGACACCGAATTGAGCCGATCTTTCGACGGTCGAACTCTGCTTTTGAGCAGAAAGGAACCCGGACGAGGTTCCGCCGAAGGGCAGAATCTCGTTCAGGGTAAATGACCTACCCGATCTCGTTTGTACGAGTTCTACGGGCATTTTTTGGCTGAGCCTAAGGGCTCAGGAAACCCACGATAAAAACGACCTTGTGTCACATGCAACCCTCGTGGGGGTGGCTAGATACTGAATCAAGCCGATCTTTTCGGCTTGACGGTCGAACTCTCTGCTTTTGAGCAGAAAGGAACCCGGACGAGGTTCCGCCGAAGGACAGAATCTCGTTCGGGGTGAATGACCTACCCTGATCTCGTTTTTTACGAGTCATACGGGCATATTTTTGGCTGAGCCTACGGGCTCAGGAAACCCACGATAAAAACGACCTTGTGTCACATGCAACCCTCGTGGGTGGGGTGGCTAGATACCGAATCAAGCCGAGCTTCTCGACTTGACGGTCGAACTCTCTGACTCTGAGCAGAGAGGAACCCGGGCGAGGCTCCGCCGAAGGGCAGAGTCTCGTTCGGGGAGGTTGACCAACCCGATCCCGTTTATACGGGTTGTACGGGCATTTTTGGTCGATCCTACGGGCTCGGGAAACCCACGTTAAACTCGGCCTTGTGCCACATGCAACCCTCGTGGGGGTTGGCTAGATACCGAATTAAGCCGAGCTTCTCGACTTGACGGTCGAACTCTCTGCTTTTCAGCAGAAAGGAACCCGGACGAGGTTCCGCCGAAGGGCAGAATCTCGTTCGGGGTGAATGACCTACCCGACCTCGTTTTTACGAGTCATACGGGCATATTTTTGGCTGATCCTACGGGCTCAGGAAACCCACGATAAAAACGACCTTGTGTCACATGCAACCCTCGTGGGGGGGTGGCTAGATACTGAATCAAGCCGATCTTTTCGGCTTGACGGTCGAACTCTCTGCTTTTGAGCAGAAAGGAACCCGGACGAGGTTCCGCCGAAGGACAGAATCTCGTTCGGGGTGAATGACCTACCCCTGATCTCGTTTTTACAGAGTCATACGGGCATATTTTTGGCTGAGCCTACGGGCTCGAAACCCACGATAAAAACGACCTTGTGTGTCACATGCAACCCTCGTGGGTGGGGTGGCTAGGTACCGAATCAAGCCAAGCTTCTCGACTTGACGGTCGAACTCTCTGACTCTGAGCAGAGAGGAATTCCGGGCGAGCTCCGCCGAAGGGCAGAGTCTCGTTCAGGAAACCCCCGTTTAACGGGTTGTACGGGCATTTTTGGTCGATCCTACGGGCTCAGGAAACCCACGTTAAACTCGGCCTTGTGCCACATGCAACCCTCGTGGGGGTTGGCTAGATACCGAATTAAGCCGAGCTTCTCGACTTGACGGTCGAACTCTCTGACTCTGAGCAGAGAGGAACCAGACGAGGTTCCGCCGAAGGGCGGAATCTCGTTCGGGGAAAATGACCAACCCTTCTCGTTTATACGGGTTATACGGGCATTTTTTGGCCGAGCCTACGGGCTCGGAAAACCCACGTAAAACTTGTCCTTATGCCACATCTTTCCCTCGAGGGGGGGAAGGCAAGTAAATATCGAATAGAGTCGAGCCGATAGTAGTTCAGTCCAAACCAGACTGACAGTCATACTAACACCTTCCACATCTTGTATTATTATTTCGTGTAATATACCTTCGTTATTTCTACTCTTGGGTTCGTGTTGTTCTTCCTTGGTCCTAACCTGGACCATAACAAGTATTTATATATATTTGAGAAGAATAACAAAAATATAGATGAGTGGATAGGAATGATAACTCTGTGAGAATTATGCAAATGACTGATGTATGTAGATCGATAGCGACATCAGAAGATAAAGTTTTAGAGTAGAAAAAAAACTATGTATGGTAGATATCTACTACTTCCGATATAAAGATTTCAGTCTAACCTCCCACCATTTAAAATACCCCATTTTAGATAAATCTTATATTAGTTGCATATTACGTACTGATGGAAGTTTAATAAACTGTTTCTGCAGAGCAATTGGCCTGTTTCAATGACGTATTCGGCAAAAATGTATTTTTTTATGCTAAGACGTCGAACTGATTATATTTTGTTCTTCATATTGACGACACAAAATATGATCATGAAATCTGAATCTAAAGTTTTTTTTCTACATTTGCTATTCTCTTCAGAACAAACACTTTCAAACAATCATTTGTTTTCCTCCATGAAACATGACTTGTCAATGCTTCCAACAATTTGAACATATCGAAAATATTCCGTGGAGAATTAATCGACTGAAAAAAATGTTAGAAACTAATATTTTATAAGGTTAATTGTGTTTTAAATGCCATTTACTGTAATCGAATATAAATTAAATCAGTCGATCAGTTAAGTGACAGACGTATTACACGCTTGGGCAATCATGTCTCTCCACAACTTCCTCACCTAAATAACTGTTGACTCTTTCAGTCAAGTGTCATCACGCTTAGGCAATCACGTCTCTCCACAACTTCCTCACCTAAATAACTGTTGACTCTTTCGGTTAAGTGCCACCATGTGATACACGCTTGGATTCATGTCTCTCCACAACTTCCTCGCCTAAAGAACTGTTGACTCTTTCGGTCAAATGGAATCACGCTTGGGCACACATGCCTCTCCGCAACTTCCTCACCTAAATAACTGTTGACTCTTTCGGTCAAGTGACATCACGCTTAGGCAATCATGTCTCTCCACAACTTCCTCACCTAAATAACTGGTAATTGTTTCGGTTAAGTGCCACCATGTAATACACACTTGGGTGATCATGTCTCTCCACAACTTCCTCACCTAAATAACTGTTGACTGTTTTGGTTAAGTACCATCACGTGATACACTCTTGGGCGATCATGTCTCTTTCAACTGAATTCGATGAATGACTAAGCAGAACTTATCCCCGCAGTATGTCGCCATGTTTGTTTTGCGATAGACTGGGTGCCATCTAAGGCTATAGAGCCCAGCCTGTCCAGCGATTCAACCAACAGCTGGAAGGAGAAGAGATGGATTCATTCCTTTCCCAGGGAAAAGTGAATGCAACGAACACGACTGGATTTCGACCTCTCCAATTTCTCATTCAGAGACGATATCCAATTCAGCACAACGCACATGCATCGATGAAATGCCAGACTTAAAATATGGGAGGTAAAAAAATTATTTAAAGAAAACCATAAAAAAAATCCTTTATCCATTTTCATTTGCCTCTCAGCAGCGTGAGTAACAGCCTTGAGTATAGACATGAAGAAATGTATGGTGGCGCCGTGATCGCTAGACCCTGGTGTGCTGATATTTTACTGATGAAAAAACCACATACGTAATGTTACCTTAGATTTGTTTCTTGTTGCTCTAAACTGTTTTCGTTTTCAACTTTACAATTGATGAATTCGGCAATTTTCTTTCTTTCCTTTTTTTTTCTTTTCTTTTCTTTTTATTTTATTTTATTTTTTTTGTTGTTGTTGTTTCAAATTATTTTAGGAACGCAGTACTTTTCTGTTTGTAGCATTCGTCTGCTTACTTCATTTGTTGTCGGTGTTCGGTAGACATTTTGCAATCACTTGTGTCCGTGTCAGTGAATGGATCGATTCTTTTAACAATGGCCCGCAGGGACCACTCGAAGCAACCAAAATATTCACCGCGCGTTTTCTTTTTCTTTATTCTTTTTCTTTTTTCTTTTTCTTTTTTTCTTTTTCTTTTTTCTTTTTCTTTTTTCTTTTTTCTTTTTCTTTTTTCTTTTCCTTTTTTTCTTTCTCTTTTTTCTTTTTTCTTTTTCCCAGGATTTATTAGTTTATTTCCTTTCTGGTCTTGTCATTTTTTTCTCCCCGCCTATTCTATTAAACTAGTTTTTTTTTTTGTTGTTTTCACACACACACACATATATATATATATATATATATATATATATATATATATATATATATAATTTACCTTTTCTGCTAGTGTTTTGCTGACCATATACGTTTGTCTAAGTCAGTAAAATCAAAACGCCTAAGTGCAGAAATTGTGATAGAAAAAGCAAAGGTTTTACAAATCTTTTGAATTTTGCTCATAAAATACATTTCAGCTCTATATAATAATTAAAATAATGTATTTATTTATATCTATTGCTTAACTCTCTAGATGGGAATGAGTGTCATTCAATTTAATGTTGTAAATTTTTTAGTGGTTACATTCCTTAGTCATTTTAATAATCAACGCTATATAATAATTACCGTCGTGTATTAATTTGTATCTTTTGTGTCACTATGTAATTCTTTTAACAAGTCGCAGGATTAATTTTCTCATGTTCTTGCCTATATGGAAAACCCAGTGTTTATTCATGGACTGTTGTACGTAGCCCTCTGCAAAACAAAAATACAATAAAATAAAGAGGAACACCAAGGACATTAAGACAAAATATTTATGGGACTGGCTGACGAAAGGCGACTATAAACGTAAGACAGTAAACCTATTTCTTGCTTCCCAGGCCCAGAATAATTTTTCTGTCCGGAAGAAAATCTACCACCAAGTGGATTTGAATAAATGCAGGGTGTATGGCAAGGAGGTGTAAAATGTCACTCACATCATTAGCGTTCGTGGAATGTTTGCTCAAAAATATTCCAAGAACCTCCCTGAGAAATTGACCTCTTACCTGACTTGGTGACTATGTAGGAAGTATGGACTTGAAGTCGTTGAGAATTACCGACGCTACAAGCCAGGGAAAACGATTGGGAACAACGAAGCCAAGATCTTGGATCATTTCAATATCCACACAGGCCATTTACTTGGTTTCTGTACACCAGGCATGACCGCCATTGAAAAGAATAAACGTTACTTTTCGAATGACCATAATGTCAAAGGTCAAAGAAATTGACAAGCTCAAGGAAGACAACGACCTCTGTTCAGACTGTTATTGTTCCAGGCGTCTGTAGCACCAAATTTAATGTGAAACATTAAGAAATTTGGAATAAAGCCGAGCATACCATCGCTTCCGAAATCTACGTTTCACTGCAAGTTTTCTGAGAAAGGTGTTATTTTTTTGAGATCATATGACCCATAGTACAAGATGAAAATGAAAGACCGTGTTGAGGAAAAGAAGATAATAATAATAATAATAATAATAATGTTCAGCAAACTAAGTAAATACCAGAAATTAGAAATTGAACTTCAGAATATGTGGCATCACAAACCTCTGACTTAATTGTCAATGCTAATAGTACTCACGTATCCATTCCACAAATCATGAAAATCAATTGATCAACCGAGTTTGGCTGAAATGCTCTAAATTTAAGTCATGGGTACCTCCCTCATCCCTATGATAGTTTTATTGATGTGACAGGTTATGTGCCTATACTACTGGAATCTTCATACGCATTCTCATATATTCACATAACCTTGCACATTATATCATGATTTCTTATTATATCTTAAAGGTTTGTTTATACCGTACTTATGGACACTAATGGTTATAATGTCCCAATCCTCATAGATACGTTCGACACTATTGTAAGTGTGTGTGCGTGGGGGGGGGGTAATATAGTATCTAAGTAGTCCACCACTTGCAGTGGTTTACCTACTTCACGTCGCTGGCGAGTATTGTTGATTATAATGATTACCATTTGATTTACAACCTCCGTTTTGGTTATTCTTCATTCCCTTCCTAGGTTACAAGGTTCTTCTGTCAGTTTACTAAATATTACACCTGTGACATAATTTTAGTTTTTCAAAATCTCTACTTATTCTGTTTGCACATTTTAACTGTACATGCTATACACAATCATACGACATCATATAATTAAAAATAGTGATGCAGCAAATGTCTGCTACATAACTAAACTTTTTTTTAAGCATTTTACCCCAAGCAAGTCAAGAGTGCTACTAGTACGCAAGGAGTTACAGAGAGGGGGAGCAAAAGTAAAGAGGCGTGTTTGAAGAAAGTATAAAGAGAAGGACGGGGAACTAGATCAAGTCATCAGAAGATGTTGCTTGACATTACATTTGAACATTTGAAGTCTATAGTCATCAGGGAAACAAGTAAGAGGAAGTAAGTTCCACAGACGGGAAGTGCGAGATAAGAACCTGTTGGAGTAGAAGAGACGGTTATATTTAATCGTTTCGACAGTGAAAGGTTAGGCTCAAGATGCCAACCTAGTAGCACGCTTAAATTCATGCAGTTTGGGAACCAGCGTAAGTACCTCGTCGGAGCAGTTGCCGTGAAGATACTTGTAGAAAAGACAGAGGGAAGCAATGGCCCGTCTGTAAGAAATAGGCTGTAGACGAGATGCCAGATCAGGACCAATTACATTGCATATCCTTCTGGATTCTGTGGATGACCTCGAGACGAACAGCGAGGGCACCAGTCCATATATGGCAGCAGTATTCCATGCAAGGACGAATGGTTGGTTTATAGATTTGTAGGATGGGTTCAGGCCTGGCGCGACACAGAGAACCAAATTTTTTGTGGTAGATGAGTTTATTGATTCAGTGTATTTGATCCACCTCAGGTCAACGGACAGCGTGAGACGAAGCAGGCGCTGAGAGGCGCTCACCTGGAGTTGGGCACCAGCTATTCTAATTGTACCAACAATCATGAACGTCGATTGAGGTTTCTGGCTGAAAGTTGAAGGCGGCTTGAAAAACAAACATGCAAGCTCAAAATATAATAATAATAATAATAATAACCCATATACCAACTCTTTACGAATATCCAGAAACAATTAATCGTTTGATATCGGATTGCACGATGGCAGCATCCATCGAATATAAAACGGGGCACGTCACGATGGGTCAATATTTGCTCTGAAAAATCTGTAACGTTTATGAAAAGGAAACTGAGAGGAAATTGGTATGAAAACCACCTGGACCCTGTTAATAATGAGAACTTAACAGGGCACACAGACGGAAGAAATCAAATCTAATCGCCCAGGCATAGTGATCCAAAGCAGCAAAAATAGAATATGCTTTCTTATTGAGATGGCAGTTCAAAAAAATATCAATCCCAATATTGTAAGTGTTATGGGATCTCACCCATAATAATAATAATAATGGACTATTCCATACTTAATAAATACTGCACCTCAGGAGTAGGCAAAGAGTCAGTAGTTCAAGTTTTGAACCGACTGCACGGTTAAACTCTCTTCCTACGGGCGGGAGGAACCCGAAGGAGGCTACGCCGAAGGGCGGAGTCTCCTTCGGGGAGGTTAAACCGGCCCTGGACCCGTTCATACGGGTTCAAATGGGCTATTTTTGGCCGAGCCTAATGGCTCGGGAATTCCCCACGTTAAAAAGGCCTTGTGCCACGACACCCTCGTGGGGGGGTGACTGAATATTGTCAGTAGTTCAAGTCGAGTCAGTCGCTCACTTTCTGAGCGACTGTTCGGTTAAACTCTCTTCCTACGGGCGGGAGAAACCCGAAGGAGGCTTGCCTAATGGCTTGGGAATTACCCACGTTAAAAAGGCCTTGTGCCACATGACACCCTCGTGGGGGGGTGACTGAATATCGTCAGGAGTTCACCTCTGAACTGACTGTTCGGTTTAACTCTCTTCCTACGGGCGGGAGAAACCCGAAGGAGGCTACGCCTAATGGCTTGGGAATTACCCACGTTAAAAAGGCCTTTGTGCCACATGACACCCTCGTGGGGGTGACTGAATATCGTCAGTAGTTCACCTCTGAATTGACTGTTCGGTTTAACTCTCTTCCTACGGGCAGGGGAGGAACCCGAAGGAGGCTACGCCGAAGGGCGGAGTCTCCTTCGGGGAGGTAAACTCGGCCCAGAACCCGTTTATACGGGTTCAAATGGGCTATTTTTTTGCCGAGCCTAATGGCTTGGGAATTGCCCACGTTAAAAAGGCCTTGTGCCATGACACCCTCGTGGGGGGTGACTGAATATCGTCAGTAGTTCAAGTCGAGTCAGTCGCTAACTTTCTGAGCGACTGTTCGGTTTAACTCTCTTCCTACGGGCGGAGGGAACCCGAAGGAGGCTACGCCGAAGGGCGGAGTCTCCTTCGGGGAGGTAAATCAAGCCCAGAACCCGTTTATACGGGTTCAAATAGGGGTATTTTTTTTTTTGGCCGAGCCTAATGGCTTGGGAATTACCCACGTTAAAAAGCCTTAGGCCACATGACACCCCTCGTGGGGGGTGACTGAATATCGTCAGTAGTTCACCTCTGAACTGACTGTTCGGTTTAACTCTCTTCCTACGGGCGGGAGGAGCCCGAAGGAGGCTACGCCGAAGGGCGGAGTCTCCTTCGGGGAGGTAAACCGGCCCTGATCCCGTTTATACGGGTTCAATGGGCATATTTTTGGCCGAGCCCACGGGCTCGGAATGCCCACGTTAAAAAGGCCTTGTGCCATGACACCCCGTGGGGGGGTGACAGAATATCATCATTCGCTCACTTTCTGAGCGACTGTTCGGTTCATCTCTGTCTACGGACGGAGAGGAACCCGAAGGAGGCTACGCCGAAGGGCGGAGTCTCCTTCGGGAGGTAAAATTGCCCCTGAACCCGTTTATACGGGTTCAAACGGGGCATATTTTTGGGCCGAGCCCACGGGCTCGGAAACCCACATAAAATAACCGACCTTGAGTCACATGTTACCCCAGTGGGGGGTAGACTGAATATTGTCAGTCGTTCACTTTCTGTGCGACTGTTTGGTTAAACTCTCAGTCTACGGACGGGAGGAACCCGAATGAGGCTACGCCGAAGGGCGGAGTCTCCTTCGGGGAGGTAAACCGGCCCTGATCCCGTTTATACGGGTTCAATGGGCATATTTTTGGCCGAGCCCACGGGCTCGGAATGCCCACGTTAAAAAGGCCTTGTGCCACATGACACCCTCGCGTTCAGACAATTACTGCAAGACATTGTAATAGTGATACTGGTCGAGACGACATTGTTTCTCTCTACTAAACCTGAATGTTCATACTAACACTTTCTACTTCTCTGTATATATTCCTGTTTGTAATATATCTGTGTTATTCTATACCTGTGTTCGAGTTCTTCTTTATTGGTTCTACCTTGGACTATCACCGCGGTACAAGGAACCGGCCCATAACAGAAACAAAGAAGGAAAAAAGATTGTCGGAAATCCGAATCAACCCTTTCGAGACGATACACAGGCCTCACCCGAAGAGGGAAAAAAAAGATGGATGATTCTAAAATCGGTGTTGCTCAACAAAACTAGCAACTGAGGAAGAAGAGAAAATCAATGACAGGAGAGAGCGTATATGAAGAAAGGGTATATCGGTTACGGGTGAATGATCCCCATACCAATATCAAAAAGGGAGTCCCATTCGATCAGTTTCTTCCTAATATTCTTCTACTTTATGACTCACACTCCCGAGGGTGTGTTTTCCTGACCTCTTCAGGTCTAGGGTTCAATGCCATCTTTCCTACATATCCTAATAAACTGCACTTCTTACATCCTGCTTTTACGTTCATACAAAAACCTTATTCAGTAGCCTTCTACCTTGAGTGTCTCTTGGGCACTGGGTGAAAAATTAGCAAAAAAAAAAAAAAAAACCCCAAAAAAACAATATATGCTGACGAGACCATCGAAATGACAACGCTCCTGAAATTTGCTAGAAGACTGAGAGGCGTCTTGCAGTATTGAGGAGGATTGATGCCATTTGGAGTCTAGTAAAAATAATCAATTCTTGGGAACATGATGAGGAAAGGCGGCTTGGAAATTTTGATACTCACATGACAGAGAAAAACAACGCACAACCTACCTGGCAAGGTTGAATAAATGGATGGCAGAACAGGGTTTAGGAGAAATGATAGAAAGACACAATTAATTAAGAGCTACAAAGGACAGGAAATTGCGGAGAACCATGATCGCCAACGTCCCGATGGGGAACGGCAAGAAGAAGAAGAAGAAGAAGAAGAAGAAGAAGGAGAAGGAAAGAAGAAGAAGAAGAAGAAGAAGAAGAAGAAGAAGAAGAAGAAGGAGGGAAGAAGAAAAGGAGGAAGGAAAGGAAGAAAAGAAGAAGAAGAAGAAGAAGGAGAAGAAGGAGGGAAAGAAGAAGAAGAAGAAGGAGGAGGGAAGAAGAAAAAGGAAGGAAGGAAAGAAGAAGAAGAAGAAGAAGAAAAAGAAGAAGGAGAAGAAGGAGGGAAAGAAGAAGAAGAAGAAGAAGAAGGGAAGAAGAAAAAGGAAGGAAAGAAGAAGAAGAAGAAGAAGAAGAAGAAGGAGGGAAGAAGATAAAGGAAGGAAGGAAAGAAGAAGAAGACGAAGAAGAAGTGGGAGGTGGAAGAGAGAAAGAGAAGAAAAAGGAGAAGAAGAAGAAATGAGAGGTAGAAGAGGGAAAGAGAAGAAGAAGAAGAAGAAGAAGAAGAAGGAGGAGGAGGAGGAGGAGGAGAAGGCGGGTGAAGAAGAAATAACAATAATAATAATAATAATAATAATAATAAGAAGAAGAAGAAGAAGAAGGAAAAATAAGAATAATAATAAGAAGCGAAAGTCATGTGGAGAATATAATAATACGAAATATTGATAGTTATTCATTTAAAATTTCAAGGTCACATTCTGGGACTTCGGAAAGGATCGAACTCATTTTTCTATCGATGTCATTTCACGTATTTTTGACGCAAATATTGACAATAGAAGTCAGCATTGTTTACTTTATTTCGGCACAAGTCTCTTTTAGAGAGTTCTATAATGATGGCGATAAATTGAAAACGTAAGAATTACCTTTTTTTTTTCCGCACATTTCGAGCCCGGCAAATCGCAAGAATTCGTCTTGTGATTCCGATTAAAGATTGCTAAAGCTCTTTTTCATTCACTCCATGCCGAAAGATATATTTGAAGAATTTTTGATAAGGAATTCAGGTTTGAAATACTCGTAAAATATGAAAGTCTTGTTTCCAATAGAAAATATTAAGATCAGAAAAAAAAGTGGAAGCAGAATATATATTGTTCAAAGAACCACGAAGAAAGCGGCGAATTGCATTTCAAACCTTTGCAAATTCTTTCATTCAGGAATGATGCGTGAATTGAAGACTTTTGGTAGTTTGAAAATATTTAAATTTCAATGAATGACGCTATGGAATTACGGAAAAAAAGCGAGAAAAGTCGTTCATTTAAATTCATTGTATACTAAAGGATTTTATTCCATAAATGAAGACAAAGAAAAGATGAAAGAAAGAAAAAGAAAACAAACAAACAAAAAAAAACCAAGAAAGGGACACAGAAAAGAGACAGAAAAAGAAAGAAAGAAACTGTGGGAAATGAAAAGAAAGAAAGAAAGAAAGCAAGAATAAAATGCTAGGAAGACAAAGCAAAACGGAATTCTATAAAAATGATAAAATAAATAAATAAATAAAGAAAGAAAGAATGAAAGAAAGAAAGAAAAATTACGAAAAGAGAGAAGAATATATAATGTATGTGATAAAGAGAGATGAAAGAGAGAAAGAAAAAATGATAATGAATCAATGAATGAACAAAAGAAAGAACGAGAAAGAAAGAATGGATGCCAGAAGGGGGAGAAAGAAAGAGAGCGAAAGAAAAAAAAAATAATAAAGAAAGCTGCAAATTCTATAAGAAAGCAAAAAAAAAAAAAGAAAGGAAGAAATTCATATGGACAGAAGAAAACAATGTATATGATAAGAAAGAAAGAAAGAAAGAAAGAAAGAAAAATAAAGAAGAAAAAGAAATAAAGAAAAAAAGAAAGAAAGAAAAAAGAAATAAAGAAAAAAGAGAAACGGATTAAAATCAATGATAAAAAAGAAAAGAAAAAAGAAAAGAAAATCAGATAGAAAAAAGAAAATAGAAAAGAAAGATAAATTTAATATAGGAAATGAGAAAAAAAAAGAATGAAAACCAAGATGATGAAAGTTTAAGACGAATAATGAATTGAAGGAATAAGAAAAAAAGGAGCAGAAAGAAATGAATAAAAAAGGAAATAAAAGCAAAAAAGGATTAAGGAAAGAAAATGAAAGAAAAATCTTGTGAAAGAAAAAGGAAAAAAAGAAAGGAAGAATGAAAAACAGATGAAATAAAGAATAGAAAAAAGAAACGAATGAAAAAAGAAGGGCAAAGAAAAGAAACGCCAGAAAGGAAGACCGAAAGAAGAAGAAGCAGAAGAAGAAGAAGAAGAAGAAGAAGAAGAAGAAGAAGAAGAAGAAGAAGACGATACCAATGAAAATAGAAGGGCGAAGAAAAGAAAAGGCAGAAAGGAAGGTGGAAAGAAGAAGAAGAAGAAGAAGAAGAAGAAGAAGAAGAAGAAGAAAACGATACCAATAAAAATAGAAGGGCGAAGAAAAGAAAAGGCAGAAAGGAAGGTGGAAGAAGAAGAAGAAGAAGAAGAAGAAAAAGAAGAAGAAGAAGAAGAAGAAGACGATACCAATAAAATAGAAGGGCGAAGAAAAAAAAAAGGCAGAAAGGAAGGTGGAAAGAAGAAGAAGAAGAAGAAGAAGAAGAAGAAAACGATACCAATAAAAATAGAAGGGCGAAGAAAAGAAAAAGGCAGAAAGGAAGGTGGAAAAAGAAGAAGAAGAAGAAGAAGAAGAAGAAGAAGAAGAAGAAAACGATACCAATAAAAAATAGAAGGGCGAAGAAAAGAAAAGGCAGAAAGGAAGGTGGAAAAAGAAGAAGAAGAAGAAGAAGAAGAAGAAGACGATACCAATGAAAATAGAAGGGCGAAGAAAAGAAAAGGCAGAAAAGGAAGGTGGAAAGAAGAAGAAGAAGAAGAAGAAGAAGAAGAAGAAGACGATACCAATAAAAATAGAAGGGCGAAGAAAAGAAAAGGCAGAAAGGAAGGTTGGAAGAAGAAGAAGAAGAAGAAGAAGAAGAAGAATAAGAAGAAGAAGAAGAAGAAGAAGAAGACGATACCAATAAAAATAGAAGGGCGAAGAAAAGAAAAGGCAGAAAGGAAGGTGGAAAGAAGAAGAAGAAGAAGAAGAAGAAGAAGAAGAAGAAGAAGAAAAACGATACCAATAAAAATAGAAGGGCAGAAGAAAAGAAAAGGCAGAAAGGAAGGTGGAAAGAAGAAAGAAGAAGAAGAAGAAGAAGAAGACGATACCAATGAAAATAGAAAGGGCGAAGAAAAAGAAAAAGGCAGAAAGGAAGGTGGAAAAGAAGAAGAAGAAGAAGAAGAAGAAGAAGAAGAAGAAGAAGAAGACGATACCAATAAAAATAGAAGGGCGAAGAAAAGAAAAGGCAGAAAGGAAGGTGGAAAGAAGAAGAAGAAGAAGAAGAAGAAGAAGAAAAGAAGAAGAAGAAGAAGAAGAAGAAGACGATACCAATAAAAATAGAAGGGCGAAGAAAAGAAAAGGCAGAAAGGAAGGTGGAAAAGAAGAAGAAGAAGAAGAAGAAAAGAAGAAGAAGAAGAAAGAAGAAGAAGAAGAAGAAGACGATACCAATAAAAATAGAAGGGCGAAGAAAAGAAAAGGCAGAAAGGAAGGTGGAAAGAAGAAGAAGAAGAAGAAGAAGAAGAAAAAGAAGAAGAAGAAGAAGAAGAAGACGATACCAATAAAAATAGAAGGGCGAAGAAAAGAAAAGCAGAAAGGAAGGTGGAAAGAAGAAGAAGAAGAAGAAGAAGAAGAAGAAGAAGAAATTAATGAAAATAGAAGAGCGAAGAAAAGAAAAGAAAAAAGGCAGAACTAAAAACAGAAAGAAAGAAAGCTTGAAGGAAGAAGAAAGACTTAAAAAAAAGAAGGAAGGAAGTGTGAAAATAAGAAGGAAGTGTGGGAAAATATTGTAAAGAAGGACGGATTGAAGTAATGAGGGGAAAATAAAAAAGAAATGAAGGAAAAAGAGAGAGAGAGACAGGAAGGGATGTGTGGGAGTAAATAAGGAGTAGAAAAAGATGGTAAGAAATAAGGAAATTAGAGCAGGCGGGGCAGGAAGGAACAGAGAGAGGGAGGGAAGAATACATGAGAGTAGTAATGAAGAGAGAAAAGTGTAAACGGGTGAGAGAGGAAAAGAGGGAGAGAGAGAGAAAGAAGTTAAAGATTACAGAAAGATGGAAGGAAGTGAAGGGAGGATGGAACGAAATGAGTTAGAGAGGAAGAAAAGATGTATGGATAGAAAGGAGATGGAGGGAAAGATGGATAGAATGAAGCAAGGGAGGGAGGGAAGGAAGGAAAGGAATGGAGAGAGAAAGGCTAAAGTTGTGGTAGAGAGGTAAAAGGAAGAGGGAAGAAGAAGAAAGAAGTAAGGGAGTACAGAAAGATGGAAGTGAGATAGGAAAGAAGGAAGGACATGAGGGAGAGAGAAAGAAATGATGGACGGAAATAAAGGAGAGTGGAAAGAGGGATGAAAAGGAGGTAGGAATAAAGAGAGAGTAGGAGGAATTGGGTGCATGAGTTGGCAAGGAAAAAAATGGAGAAATAACTAGTGGAGGAAAGCAAAACTAATTGAAAGTCCTGGGTATGACGATAAACTACGTCCAGCAGCAAGGCCTCTGATCAGGAGGTTTTGAGGAGCGTGGAATAGCCTCTGGTGTTCCCAGGTCCACCCTGACCCTGGGTAGTAGTACCTGTTAGGGTCACAGCTATGGGCAAATAGTAAACCCCGTAACTGGGGTCAAAACATTATGAAAGTGTAAAAATAGATTTTAATACCAGAAATATTTAAAAAAAAAAATAATACTGCCAGCAACAGATTTTTGAAAAAAAAAATTACCTAAAATAGATTTATGAAGGAAAAAAATATTTGTTGGCATTAAATAACCCATTGAGGTTGATATGCCGTAAAACAAAACACACCAAACCAATCTAATCCAAAGAATACATATTCTATTCATACGAATCTATCCTAAAATCTTGTCGGCATTAAATAACCCATGGAGGTTGATATGCCATAAAACAAAACAAACCAAACCAATTTAAACTAAAGAATACATATTCTATTCATACGAATTTATCCTGAAACTGTTTTCGGCATTAAATAACCCATTGAGGTTGATATGCCGTAAAGCAAAATAATCCAAACCAATCTAAACCAAAGAATACATATTCCATTCATACGAATCTATCTTAAAAATGTTGTTGGCATTAAATAACCCATTGAGGTTGATATGCCGTAAAACAAAATAAACCAAACCAATCTAAACCAAAGAATACATATTCTATTCATATGAATCTATCCTCAAATCTTGTCGGCATTAAATAACCCATTGAAGTTTTACATGCCATTAAACAAACCAAACCAAAATCAAATGTAATTGAAGGAAGGATGGAAGGAAGTAAAAGCGAAAGGAAGGAAACCTAAAGCCAGAAGTGGGAACCAATTAAAAACACAAAAGAAAGAAAGAAAGATAGAAAGAAAGAAAAAGGAAAGAAAATTTTAATCAATAAATCGTGTAACTTAAGAGAGCCGATCTGTTTTTAAAGATTAAAATCGAACTAAAAATAGCCAATTAATTTTTTCCAATTTATTTTGTAGTGACGCCCATATATATTGACAATTACATCAAATCGCTTCATCCATTTTCAACATCCTCAAAAGAGAAAGAGAGAGGGAAACAGGAAGAGAGAGAGAGAGAGAGAGATGACAAAAAAAGACATAGACGAAGACGATAAAAGAGATTTAAATAATTGTTAGTATAATAAATACAAGAAATTATATTTAACCAAACACTGTCCTGAAATAAATGCTTAGGATTCGATTGCAAAAAATCAGAAAAAAATGACACAGAATATGACTGAATAAATATGAAACGAAGCGTTCAGACGACTTTTATAAAGAAGTAAAAGAATACACAAGATTAAAAGATTTTGGATGAAAAACGTATGAAAATGCCATTTAAATAACGGATATTAATTTTAGCTCTCGAGAAAATGGAGAAAAGTTCTGTAGGAAATGTCCATGTTCAAAAAGGGCAATTCAGCAATGCACGATTACCATTTCTCGACAGTCAGGCATTTTGATTCATTGCAAAGAAAAACAAACAAGAAAGAAAGCAAACGAAAATGTAAGAACAAAAAAAAAACAAAAAAAAAAGATAATTAAATTAAAAAAAAAAATCCCAAGCATGAAATAAAGAAACTAAACCTAGTTGAATTATAAGAGTCGTAAAAGAAAGTTAAAAAAAAAGAAGCGAAAATGAAAGTATGGGATTCGGAATAAAAAAAGGAATCAGTGATGAGAATATAGAAAACGGCGAACGCAAATAAATAGGTCTTTTTTAATCATTTCACCCCCCAAGCAAGGCAATAAAGCCACTAAGACGGAAGGGGGCTACTGAGTGTTAGAGAATATAAGAAAAATAAACACACTATTAAGGAGTGGTAACAATAAAAGAACAATTCTTGTTCTTTTATTGTTACCACTCCTTAAGACAGAAGATGACGATCGACAATTTAAATTTTTGAACATCAAAGGTGTCTGGGAAGCAAGAAGCCGGAAGTGAGTTCCCCGAGCGAAAAATGTAACAGAAGAAACTGTTAGCATAGAACTTACGGTTGCATCTAGCCATTTTTTACTGTAAAATGATGAAATTTTGCCGCCAATGTAGTACTGCGCGGAAATTAAAGTCTACATACCATAGCAGAATGTTCATCAGAAGAAATACCTGAAAATATTTATAGAAAAGGCAAACAAAAGCTACGTTAGGGCGGTAGGAAAGTGACTGAAGCTGAGATGTTAGGTAAGGACCTATAACATTGCAGATTCTTTGATTTTTTTTTTAAATCAAGAACCTATGAATATATAGCAGGATCTGCAACTGCACCCGTCACACCACGTACCCGATAATGAATTATCCTCATACCTTGCCCATTTCGATAGGAGGTAGTAAGTTCCACTTGGAGAGATTCCTCCCAAGTGCTACTTTGTGGAACAGATGTTTTTCCCGTTCATTATATTCTTCATAATTTCAGATTAGGGTTAACCGTTATATATTACACAGATCCTCGTGAATTGTGTTTATTGCTTTTTCTTACGTTCATACAACGCTAAACAATAAACATCTACCTTGAGTGGCTCTTGGGCCTTGTACTGAGTGAACATTAGTATATAAGAAAATAAAAAAAGTGACAATAAGAAAGAAAGAAAAAAGAAAAGAAAAAGAAAAAAAGTCGAAGGAAAAGTTTGTAAAACGAAAATAGAAAGAGAAGAGAAAGATGAAAGACGAAAAAGAAATTTTAAAAAATTGAAAACATATATAAAAATATTATATAAAATAAAGAAAGGAAGAAAATTCTAAGAATGAAAAAAAAGAAAGAAAAATGGAAAAGAAAGGATAGGAAAAAAACTTAAAAGGCTAGAATTAAAAAGAAGCGGGAAAAAAGAAAAAAAAGGAATATATAGATGAAGAAAAAGAGAATAAAGAAAGAAGGAAAATGAAGAGAGTATTTTATTCGAAAAGAAAAAAAATATGAAAATAAGAAAAATATTAAGAAGAAATAAAAGAAAGAAAAGTAAATAAAGAAAAAGACAGAAACGAAAAAGAATAAACGAAAAAAAAAAGAAAAGTAACTAGTTAAATAAAGGACATTGGCGATCATGGCTCTCCACAATTTCCTGTCCGTTGTAACTCTTAATAAATTTTGTCTTTTTGTCATCTGTCCTTAACCCTGTTCTTCGATCCATTTACACAAACTCATCCTACTTCCTCTATGTGCCGTGTACCTTCAAGATGTTGACAATCATGGCTCTCCACAATTTCTTATAGTTTGTATCAGGTCATCCCATAAGTTCTGTCCGAATTTTGAATAAAGAAAACAAGTGACCAAATGTTACATTTAATTACAGATTAAATCGACAATGTATTTTCCCTAATTATCTATGACTTCCTTCCATCTATTAACAAGCTTACTAATTCCATTATTGTAAAATTATTTTGGCTTTGATTCGAAGAACTCACAAATGTCAGTTTTACCTCTTTCCTGTGTTACAAAAAAAGCTGTTTCTTCCAAATGATTCTGTAAGCTACAGAAACAAATGGTAGTCTGAAGGAGCAAGATCAGGAGAATAAGGTGGATGAAATTTTTCTTCCAACCAAGTTCTTCGATCTTTTGTGACGTGATTCTTGCTGTGTGGAGTCGCGCATTGTCCTGATGAAACATCACCTCTTTTCGATTCACTAGAGCGGCTCTTTTTTTCCTCAAAGCTTGGTTCAAACGCTCTAATTGCTGACAGTATATTAATTGTTGCATTAGGTAGTAAGAATTCAAAGTGGATTATTCCTTGGCGATCACACCAGATTGAAAGAAACTTTTGCCCATGAAGTTCCTTTCTCGGCTGTGGCTGGGGTCCTTCCCCTTCACCAAGCCACTGTCTACGACGCTTAACATTTCGATAAATGATCCATTTTTCTTCGCCAGTCACAAGTTTATCCAAAAATTTTCATCAAACTCAACTGGACGTCCGGTTCGATCTTCATCTTCAAGGGTGAAATCTCCACCTCTGAATTTTGCAAACCATCTTCTGCAAGTCTTTTTATTCACACATTCCTCTCCATAAACTGAATGAATGTTTCTAGCCGCTTCGGCTGCTGAGTTTCCTTTCTTGAACTCATAAAGCATTATGTGCCTCAAATGATTCTTGGGTACTTCCATGTTAGCAGCGTTTTAATCAAACAAAATTTAATTTTATTGTTCTCTGAAATAAAATTTGATCAGTTTAAATGCATCTAAATATAAAAATAATGTTCAGATCCATTAGACATTATAAAATACTCTTTAAATTTCGTTCATTTTAACAAAAAGTTAAAATTCGGACAGAACTTATCGGATGACCTGATAGTTGTTAATAAATATTGTCATTCTGTTATCTCTCCCGAACCTTGATCTTCCATCCATTTACACAAACTCATTCTTCGTTCGTAGACGATCATGACTCTCCATAATTTCTTCTCCTTTGTAACTCTTAATAAATTTTGTCTTTTTGTTATCTCTGCAAAAATTGCATAAAAGACCAGCAATACATTTTATAGCAAAATGACCAGCAATACATATTATAGCAAAATGATAAACAATACATTTTTTAGGAAAATGACCAGCAATACATTTTATCGCAAAATGACCAACAATACATTTTATAGCAAAATAACCAACAATAGATTTTATAGCAAAATAACCAACAATACATTTTATAGCAAAATGACCAACAATACATTTTATAGTAAAATGACCAGCAATACATTTTAAAGCAAAATGACCAAGAACACATTATATAGCAAAATGAATATCAATACATTTTATAGCAAAATGACCAGCAATACATTTTCTGTGCAGTTGAAGGTATACAACTGCGTTCAAAATATATTTAGTCGAAGCCATAAAATTGTGCTCAAAATATTCAGATTTTGGCATTAAATAACCCATAGAGACGTTGATATGCCGCTAAACGAAATCGATCAACCAAATTTTGTTAACAACTATGCATTCTGTTTTCTTGTAGTTAATGTTTTGTCTTTTTTCTCGTTTTCCTTAAGACAAATGGAAGGGAAGATAAATGAGGAGTAGAAAGAAAGACAAGAATGAAAGAAAAAAAAAGGAATTAGATGATAAATATGACTGACTGAAAGAACGAAAGCAAAAAGAAAAAAATCAATTATAATAAATTGAAAGAATGAAAAAGAAAGAAAAATTATAAATGATGAATTAAAAGGATATATATGACTCGCCGAAAGAAAATAAAAAAGAAAGAACGGAGGAAAGAAAGAAAGAAAGAAAGAAAGAAAGAGAGAAAAAGAGAGAAAGAAAAATGAAATGATGAATGACGAAATAAACGCTGATCATTAACGAGTTGAAAGATAGAAAGAAAGAAAGATCGAAGAAAAGAAAGAAGCGAACGAATGTAAGAGCGAAAGAAAGGAACGAAGAAAAAAGCGAAAGAAAGAAAGACAGAAAGAAAGAAGATAAATTACTACTTAGAAAACAAAGAAAGAAAGAAAGAAAGAAAATAATTAGTTGAAAGAAAAAAGAAGGCAAATAAAGAGTTGAAAGAAGAAATGGTAAGTAAAAGAAAAGGATAATGTATGAACTAAAAGAAAGCAAGCAAGAAAGAAAAAACAAAAAGAAAAGGATGCAAGACAAATAAAAGAAGGAAAACAGATAAAGATAGAAAGAAAGAAAAAGGATAAAAGAAGGTGACGAGTGAACGACTTTTTTTCATTCAGTATTATTCTTTCTCATCGTCTTCATTTTTATACTTTGGATGAATGAAAGCAAGGAAGAGAGAAAGAAAAAACAACGAAAGAGGGAAAGAGACATAATACAATATTTAAAGAAAGAAAGAAAGAAAGAAAGAAAGAAAGAAAGAAAGAAAGAAAGAAAACTAGTGAAAAAGAAAAAAAACAAAACTGGAAAAAACGTGAAGAAAAGAAACGAAAAAAAGAAAGAAAAAAAAAGAAGAAAATAATGAACTGAAAGGAAAAAAAAAGAAAAAAAGAAAATAATAAACTGAAAGGAAAAAAAGAAAGAAAAGAAGAAAAAGCACATAAAGAAAGGAGATAGCGAATTGAAAAAATAAAAAAAAAAAAAGAGGAAAAAGACCGAAAGAAAGAAAAAGCACGAATTGGAAGAAAAAGAAAGTGAAAGAAAGGCCGAATATTAAAAAAAAATGAAGATGAATAACGTATTGAAAGAAAAAGTAAGAAATGAGTAGAAAAGGTGGAAAATATTCTGAAAAAAGAAGAAATAATTTTATTTTTCAATTTTATCTTTTCTTTATTCAGTTGAATATTTCATCCAAGCGAAGTATTTACTTTTTTTTTTTCATCGATTATTAGTTTATACGCATATACTGTATACCAGAATGCTTACTCACTGAAGTCTATTCTGGGGTCAAAGAAAGTTTCGGGCCTCCATAACATCAGACTTCCTTTCCCATGGGTCCAGCCGAGAGCGATCATTTCTCCACTAACATTATTTATAAAGTAAATCCGCGTCTGATCAGCCTCATAATTTTCATCGTTTCTCACCATTTCTAACATTATTTAATACTTCTAGCTTTTCTTATCAAAATACTATTTATTTTCTTTCTTTTTTTCTTCCTCTCTCCTCTTCTAGGATACTCTTCCTACTAATTCAATTCTTTCTTTCTTTCTTTCTTTCTTTCTTTCTTTCTCTTTCTTTTTTCTTTAATATCTCTTATATTGCTTCCCGCTCTTTCTTATATCTGATCATGAAAATCACGTCACCTTCTTTCTTTCTTTCTTTCTTTCTTTCTTTCTTTCTTTCTTTCTTCCCTCTTTCTTTTTCTTTTTCTTTTGTAGTTTTTCTTTTTTCTTTTCTTTCTTTCTTTTCTTTCTTTCTTTTTCTTTCGTCCCTCTTTCTTTTGTAGTTTTCTTTTTGCCTTTCTTTCTTTCTTTTTTTTCTTTCTTTCTTTCTTTCTTTCTTTTCTTTCTTTCTTTTGTAGTTTCTTTTTGCCTCTCATTCTTTCTTTCTTTCTTTCTTTCTTTTGTAGTTTCTTTTTGTCTTTCTTTCTTTCTTTCTTTCTTTCTTTCTTTCTTTCTTCCCTCTTTCTTTTGTAGTTTCTTTTTGTCTTTCTTTCTTTCTTTCTTTCTTTCTTTCTTTCTTTCTTTCGTCCCTCTTTCTTTTGTAGTTTCTTTTTGCCTTTCATTCTTTCTTTCTTTCTTTCTTTCTTTCTTTCTTTTTGTCTTTCATTCTTTCTTTCTTTCTTTCTTACTTTCTTTATTTCTTTCTTTCTTTATTTCTTTCTTTCTTTCTTATTATTCCACGTTCTTGTATTCCCTATTTCGTGTCGTTATTGACTCATTATTCTCTTTCTTTTTCATTCAGTGTTATTCTTTTTCATCGTCTTTATTTTTATAGTTTGGTTGAATGAAAGCAAGGAAGCGAGAAAGAAGAAAACAAACAGAGAGAGAGAGAGAGAGAGAGAGAGGAGAGAAAGAAAGGAGGAAAGAAAAAGGAAAGAAAAACAAAAGTGGAAAAAAAGAAATGAAAAATAGCTAGTTCAAATAATGAAAGTGAAAAGAAAGAAAACAGATAATGGTGAGAAAGAAAGCAAGAAAAAAAAAAAATGAAAAAACAAGAGCGGAAAAAGTGAGTTCAAAGAAGAAAGAAGATGACGAGAGGTAAGAAAGAAGGAAGAAAAGAAAGAAGAAAAGAAAGAAACAAAGAAAGAAAGAACATGACAAGGAGTCCGAAACAAACAAAGAAAGAAAAAAAGAAGTAAAGAAAGAAAATTAGAAAGAAAAGAAAAAAGAAAATAATTAGTTGAATAAAAATAAAAAGTGAAAAAAAAAAAAACAAGTCGAGAAAAAGATAGCGAGATCGAAAAATGAAAAAAGAAAGAAAGTAGGTAACATGTGATAAGAAAGAAAGAAAAAAGGAAAGAAAAAAGAAGAAAGTAAATAACTATTTGAAAGATAAAAAAAAAAAACAAAATTGAAAAAAAAAACCCAAAAAACAAAAAAATTAGCGAGTTCGAAGAAAGAAAGAAAGAAAGAAAGAAAAGAAAGAAAGAAAGAAAGAAAGAAAGCAGATTTCTGGTGGTAAGTCAAGAAAATAAAAAAACTGAAAAACAAGACAGGAAAAAACACGTTGAAAAAAATGAAAAAAAATGAAAGGGAGATAATGAGTTGCAAGAAAAAGAAAGAAAGAAAGAAAGAAAGAAAGAAAGAAAGAACGGAATGAGATGAAAGAAAAGAAAAAGAACGAACGAAAGAAGATAACGGTTTGAAAATAAAGACGAAAGAGAGAAACGAATATAACGAGTTGAAGAAACGACAAAGAAAGTACAAAAAGATAAATTAAAAGATGAAAAAGTAAACGAGAAAGAAAAACAATGAAAGAAATGGAGATATTAAATGAAGGATTTCTTCTTCTTCTGTTTCTTCTTCTTTTTCCCTCTTCCACCTTCCTCTTCTTCTTTTTCCCTCTTCCACCTTCCACTTTTTCTTTTTCCCTCTTACACCTTCCACTTCTTCTTTTTTTACCTCTTCCACCTTCCACTTCTTCTTTTTTCCTCTTCCACCTTCCCTTCTTTTTCCCTTTTTCCACTTTTCTTTTCCCTCTTCCACCTTCCACTTCTTCTTTTTACCTCTTCCACCTTCCACTTTTTCTTTTTCCCTCTTCCACCTTCCACTTCTTCTTTTTCCCTCTTCCACCTTCCACTTCTTCTTTTTCCCTCTTCCACCTTCCACTTCTTTTTCCCTTTCCACCTTCCTTTTCTTTTCCCCTTCCACCTTCCATTTTTCTTTTCCTCTTCCACCTTCCACTTTTTCTTTTCCCTCTTCCACCTTCCACTTTTTTTTTCTCTTCCACCTTCCATTCTTCTTTTCCTCTTCCACCTTCCACTTCTTTTTTTCTCTTCCTCTTCCCTCTTCTTTTTTCTCTCTTCCACCTTCCACTTTCTTTCCCTCTTCCACCTTCCACTTTTTCTTTTTCCCTCTTCCACCTTCCACTTCTTCTTTTTCCCTCTTCCACCTTCCACTTCTTCTTTTTCCCTCTTCCACCTTCCACTTTTTCTTTTTCCCTCTTCCACCTTCCACTTTTTCTTTTTCCCTCTTCCACCTTCCACTTTTTCTTTTTCCCTCTTCCACCTTCCACTTCTTCTTTTTCCCTCTTCCACCTTCCACTTTTTCTTTTTTCTCTTCTTCCTTCCACTTTTCTTTCCCTCTCCACCTTCCACTTTTTCTTTTTCCTCTTCCACCTTCCACTTTTTTCTTTTTCCTCTTTCCACCTTCCACTTTCTTTCCCTCTTCACCTTCCACTTCTTCTTTTCCCCTCTTCCACCTTTCTTCTTTTTCCCTTTCCACCTTCCACTTCTTCTTTTCCCTCTTCCACCTTCCACTTCCTTTTCTTTTTTCCTCTTCCACCTTCCACTTTTTCTTTTCCCTCTTCCACCTTCCACTTTTTCTTTTTTTTCTCTTCCACCTTCCACTCTTCTTTTCCCTCTTCCACCTTCCACTTCTTCTTTTTCCCTCTTCCACCTTCCACTTCTTCTTTTTCCCTCTTCCACCTTCCACTTTTTTTTCCTCTTCCACCTTCCACTTTCTTTTTTTTCCCTCTTCCACCTTCCACTTTTCTTTTCCCTCTTCCACCTTCCACTTTTTTTTTTTCCTCTTCCACCTTCCACTTTTTTTTTTCCCCCTTCCACCTTTCCTTTTCCCTTCCACCTTCCACTTCTTCTTTTTCCACCTTCCACTTTTTCTTTTTTCCCTCTTCCACCTTCCACTTCTTTCTTTTCTCTCTTCCACCTTCCACTTTTCTTTTCCCTCTTCCACCTTCCACTTTTTCTTTTCCCTCTTTCCACCTTCCACTTTTTTTCTTTTCCCTCTTCCACCTTCCCTTTTTCTCTTTTTCCCTCTTCTTTTTCCTTTCCACCTTTTTTCTTTTTCCCTCTTCCACCTTCCACTTTTTCTTTTTTCTTCTTCCACCTTCCACTTCTTTTTTTTTTTCCTCTTCCACCTTCCACTTTTTCTTTTTCCCTCTTCCACCTTCCACTTTTTCTTTTTCCCTCTTCCACCTTCCACTTTTTCTTTTTCCCTCTTCCACCTTCCACTTTTTCTTTTTCCCTCTTCCACCTTCCACTTTTTCTTTTTCCCTCTTCCACCTTCCACTTTTTCTTTTCCCTCTTCCACTTTTCTTCCACTTCCACCTTCCTTCTTTTCTCTCTTCCACCTTCCACTTCTTTTTTTCCTCTTCCACTTCCACTTTTTCTTTTTCCCTCTTCCACCTTCCACTTTTTCTTTTTCCCTCTTCCACCTTCCACTTCTTCTTTTTCTCTCTTCCACCTTCCACTTTTTCCCTTTTCCCCTTCCACCTTCCACTTTTTTTCTTCCACCTTCCACTTCTTCTTTTTCCCTCTTCCACCTTTCCCTCTTCTTTCTTTTTTTCTTCCACCTTCCACTTCTTCTTTTTTCCTCTTCCACCTTCCTTCTTCTTTTCCTCTTTTCCACTTCTTCTTTTCCTCTTCCACCTTCCACTTCCCTCTTCCACCTTCCACTTCTTCTTTTCCCTCTTCCACCTTCCACTTCTTCTTTTTCTCTCTTCCACCTTCCACTTCTTCTTTTTCTCTCTTCCACCTTCCACTTCTTCTTTTTCCCTCTTCCACCTTCCACTTTTTCCCCTCTTCCACCTCCCACTTTTCTTTTTCCCTCTTCCACCTTCCACTTTTTCTTTTCCTCTTCCACCTTCCACTTTTCTTTTCCTCTTCCACCTTCCACTTTTTCTTTTCCTCTTCCACCTTTCTTTTCCCTTTCCAGCTTTTCCCTCTTCCACCTTCCACTTCTTCTTTTTCCCTTCTTCCCCTTTCCACTTCTTTTTTTTTCCCTCTTCCACCTTCCACTTCTTCTTTTTCTCTTCCTCTTCCACCTTCCACTTTTTCTTTTCCCTCCTTCTTCCTTCTTTTCCACTTTTTCTTTTTCCTCTTCCACCTTCCACTTCTTCTTTTTCCTCTTCCACCTTCCACTTCTTCTTTTCTCTTTCCACCTTCCACTTTTTCCCTCTTCCTCTTCCACTTTTCTTTTCCCCTCTTCCACCTTTTCTTCTTTTTCTCTTCCACCTTCCACTTTTTTCTTTTCCCCTCTTCCACCTTCCACTTCTTCTTTTCCCTCTTCCACCTTCCACTTTTTCTTTTCTCTCTTCCACCTTCCACTTCTTTTTTTTCCCTTCCACCTTCCTTTTTTCTTTTCCCTCTTCCACCTTCCACTTTTCTTTCCCTTTTTTCCTCTTCCACCTCTTCCACCTTCTTCTTTTTTTCTCTTCCACCTTCCACTTTTTCTTTTTCCTTCCACCTTCCACTTCTTCTTTTTCCCTCTTCCACCTTCCACTTTTCTTTTCCCTCTTCCACCTTCCACTTTTTCTTTTTTCCTCTTCCACCTTCCACTTTTCTTTTTTCTTCCTTCCACTTCTTCTTTTCCTCTTCCACCTTCCACTTTTCTTTTCCTCTTCCACCTTCCTTTTCTTTTTCCCTCTTCCACCTTCCACTTTTTTTCCCTCTTCCACCTTCCACTTTTTCTTTTCCTCTTCCACCTTCCACTTTTCTTTTCCTCTTCCACCTTCCACTTTTTCTTTTCCTCTTCCACCTTCCACTTTTTCTTTTCCCCTTTCCACTTTTTCTTTCCCACCTTCCACTTTTCTTTTTTCTCTTCCACCTTCCACTTTTTTTTTTTCCTCTTCCACCTTCCACTTTTTCTTTTTCTTCCCTCTTCCACCTTCCCTCTTCTTTCCATTTTTTCCTCTTCCACCTTCCACTTTTTCTTTTTCCCTCTTCCACCTTCCACTTTTCTTTTTTTTTTCCCTTCCACTTTTTCTTTTCCACTTTTCCTCTTCCACCTTCCACTTTTTTTTTCCTCTTCCACCTTCCACTTTTTCTTTTCCCTCTTCCACCTTCCCTTTTTTTTTCTTTCCTCTTCTTTTTTCCTCCACCTTCCACTTTTCTTTTTCCTCTTCCACCTTCCACTTCTTTTTTTTTCCTCTTCCACCTTCCACTTTTTTTCCCTCTTCCACCTTCCACTTTTCTTTTTCCCTTCCTTCTTCCACTTTTCTTCCACCTTCCACTTTTCCTCTTCCACCTTCCACTTTTTTTTTCCTCTTCCACCTTCCACTTTTCTTTTCCTCTTCCACCTTCCACTTTTTCTTTTTCCTCTTCCACCTTCCACTTTTTTTTTTCCCTCTTCCACCTTCCACTTTTTCTTTTCCTCTTCCACCTTCCACTTTTTCTTTTTCCTCTTCCACCTTCCACTTTTCTTTTTTTTTTTCCTCTTCCCCTCTTCCACTTTTTCTTTTCCCTCTTCCACCTTCCACTTTTTCTTTTCCCTCTTCCACCTTCCACTTTTTTTTCCCTCTTCCACCTTCCACTTTTCTTTTTTTTTCCCTCTTCCACCTTCCACTTCTTCTTTTCCCTCTTCCACCTTCCACTTTTTTCTTTTTCCCTCTTCCACCTTCCACTTTTCTTTTCCTCTTCCACCTTCCACTTTTCTTTTCCCTCTTCCACCTTCCACTTTTTTTTTCCTCTTCCACCTTCCACTTCTTCTTTTTCCCTCTTCCACCTTCCACTTCTTCTTTTTCCCTCTTCCACCTTCCACTTTTTCTTTTTCCCTCTTCCACCTTCCACTTTTTTTTTTCCACCTTCCACCTTCTTTTTTTCTTTTTCCCTCTTCCACCTTCCACTTCTTCTTTTCCCTCCTTCCACCTTCCCCTCTTCCACTTCCACTTTTCCTTTCCCTCCACCACCTTCACTTCTTTCTTTTCCCTCTTCCACCTTCCACTTTTTTCTTTTCCTCTTCCACCTTCCACTTTTTTTTTTTCCTCTTCCACCTTCCACTTCTTCTTTTTCCCTCTTCCACCTTCCACTTCTTCTTTTTCTCTCTTCCACCTTCCACTTCTTCTTTTTCCTCTTCCACCTTCCACTTCTTTTTTTCCTCTTTCCACTTCTTCCTTTCCTTTCCCTCTTCCACCTTCCACTTCTTCTTTTCCCTCTTCCACCTTCCTTCTTCTTCTTTTTTCCTTTCCACCTTCCACTTCTTCTTTTCCCTCTTCCACCTTCCACTTTTTTTTCTTTTCCCTCTTCCACCTTCCCCTCTTTTTTTCTCTTCCACCTTCCACTTTTCTTTTTTTCCTCTTCCTTTTCCTTCCACCTTCCACTTTCTTTTTCCCTCTTCCACCTTCCACTTTTTCTTTTCCCTCTTCCACCTTCCACTTTTTTCTTTTTTCCCTTCCACCTTCCACTTTTCTTTTTTCCTCTTCCACCTTCCACTTTTTCTTTTCCCTCTTCCACCTTCCACCTTTTTTCCCTCTTCTTCTTTTCCACTTTTTCTTTTCCCTCTTCCACCTTCCACTTTTTTTTTCCCTCTTCCACCTTCCACTTTTTCTTTTTCCTCTTCCACCTTCCACTTTCCCCTCTTCCACCTTCCACTTTTTCTTTTCCCCTCTTCCACCTTCCTTCTTTTTCCTTTCCCTCTTTTCTTCTTTTCCCTCTTCCACCTTCCACTTTTTTTTTCCCTCTTCCACCTTCCACTTCTTCTTTTCCCTCTTCCACCTTCCACTTTTCTTTTTCCTCTTCCACCTTCCACTTTCTTTTTCCTCTTCCACCTTCCACTTCTTCTTTTCCCTCTTCCTTCCTTCCACTTTCCCTCCTTCCTTCCACTTCTTCTTTTTCCCTCTTCCACCTTCCTTCTTCTTTTTTTCTCTTCCACCTTCCACTTCTTCTTTTCCCTCTTCCACCTTCCACTTTTCTTTTCCCTCTTCCACCTTCCACTTCTTCTTTTCCCTCTTCCACCTTCCACTTTTTCTTTTTTTCTTCCACCTTCCTTCTTCTTTTCCTCTTCCACCTTCCACTTTTCTTTTCCCTCTTCCACCTTCCACTTTTCTTTTTCCTCTTCCACCTTCCACTTCTTCTTTTCCCTCTTCCACCTTCCACTTTTCTTTTCCCTCTTCCACCTTCCACTTTTTCTTTTCCTCTTCCACCTTCCTTCCCTCTTTTCCTCTTCCACCTTCCACTTCTTCTTTTTTCCCTCTTCCACCTTCCACTTTTCTTTTCCCTCTTCCACCTTCCACTTTTTCTTTTCCCTCTTCCACCTTCCACTTTTTCTTTTTCCCTCTTCCACCTTCCACTTTTTCTTTTTCCCTCTTCCACCTTCCACTTCTTCTTTTTCCCTCTTCCACCTTCCACTTTCCCTCTTCCACCTTCCACTTCTTCTTTTTCTCTCTTCCACCTTCCACTTCTTCTTTTTCCCTCTTCCACCTTCCACTTCTTCTTTTTCCCTCTTCCACCTTCCACTTCTTCTTTTTCCCTCTTCCACTTTTTCTTTTTCCTCTTCCACCTTCCACTCTTCTTTTCCCTCTTCCACCTTCCACTTCTTCTTTTTCTTTTTTCTTTTCTTTTCCTCTTCCACCTTCCACTTTTTCTTTTCTCTTTCCTTCCTTCTTCTTTTCCTCTTCTTTTCCCTCTTCCACCTTCCTTCTTTTCTTTTCCTCTTCCACCTTCCACTTCTTCTTTTCCCTCTTCCACCTTCCACTTTTCTTTTCCACTTTTTTCTCTTTCCACCTTCCACTTCTTCTTTCTCTCTCTTCCACCTTCCTTTTTTTCTTTTCCCTCTTCCACCTTCCTTCTTCTTTTTCTCTCTTCCACCTTCCACTTCTTTTTTTTTCTTTCCACTTCTTCTTTTCCTCTTCCACCTTCCACTTTTTTTCTCTTCCACCTTCCACTTCTTCTTTTCTCTCTTCCACCTTCCACTTCTTCTTTTCCCTCTTCCACCTTCCACTTTTCCTCTTCACCTTCCACTTTTTCTTTTCCACCTTCCACCTTCTTCTTTTCTCTTCCACCTTCTTCTTCTTTTTTCCCTCTTCCACCTTCCACTTTTCTTTTTCCTCTTCCACCTTCCACTTTTTCTTTTCTCTCTTCCACCTTCCACTTTTCTTTTCCCTCTTCCACCTTCCACTTTTTTCCCTTTCTTCTTTTCTCTTCCACCTTCCACTTCTTTTCCTCTTCCACCTTCCACTTTTCTTTTTTCCTCTTCCACCTTCCACTTTTCTTTTTTTTCCCTCTTCCACCTTCCACTTTTCTTTTCCCTCTTCCACCTTCCACTTTTTCTTTTTCCCTCTTCCACCTTCCACTTTTCTTTTTCCCTCTTCCACCTTCCTTTTCTTTTCTCTTCCACCTTCCACTTCTTCTTTTCTCTCTTCCACCTTCCACTTTTCTTTTCCCTCTTCCACCTTCCACTTTTCTTTTCTCTCTTCCACCTTCCACTTTTTCTTTTTCCCTCTTCCACCTTCCACTTCTTCTTTTTCTCTCTTCCACCTTCCACTTCTTCTTTTTCCCTCTTCCACCTTCCACTTTTTCTTTTTCCCTCTTCCACCTTCCACTTTTTCTTTTTCCCTCTTCCACCTTCCACTTCTTCTTTTTCTCTCTTCCACCTTCCACTTCTTCTTTTTCCCTCTTCCACCTTCCACTTTTCTTTTTCCCTCTTCCACCTTCCACTTCTTTCCCTCTTCCACCTTCCACTTTCCCTCTTCCACCTTCCTTCTTCTTTTTCCCTCTTCCACCTTCCACTTTTTTCTTTTCCCTCTTCCACCTTCCACTTTTCTTTTTCCCTCTTCCACCTTCCACTTTTCTTTTTTCCCTCTTCCACCTTCCACTTCTTCTTTTCCCTCTTCCACCTTCCACTTTTTCTTTTCCCTCTTCCACCTTCCACTTTTCTTTTCCTTTCCACCTTTTCTTTTCCCTCTTCCACCTTCCACTTCTTCTTTTTTTCCTCTTCCACCTTCCAATTTTCTTTTTCCTCTTCCACCTTCCACTTTTTCTTTTCCCTCTTCCTTCCACTTTTCTTTTCCCTCTTCCACCTTCCACTTTTTCTTTTCCCTCTTCCACCTTCCACTTTTCTTTTTTCCTCTTCCACCTTCCACTTTTCTTCTTTTTCTCTTCCACCTTCCACTTTTCTTTTCCCTCTTCCACCTTCCTTCTTCTTTTCCCTTTCTTTTTTCCTTCCCTCTTCCACCTTCCCCTTCTTCTTT
Organism: Acanthosepion pharaonis; assembly: GCA_903632075.3. NCBI lineage: Eukaryota > Metazoa > Mollusca > Cephalopoda > Sepiida > Sepiidae > Acanthosepion > Acanthosepion pharaonis. The sequence goes on along the minus strand of CAHIKZ030000372.1, from coordinate 1,080,100 downwards.
TCCCTCTTCCACCTTCCACTTTTTCTTTTCCCTCTTCCACCTTCCACTTCTTTTTTTCCTCTTCCTTCCCTTCTTCTTTTCCCTCTTCCACCTTCCTTTCTTCTTTTTCTTCCACCTTCCACTTTTCTTTTTCCCTCTTCCACCTTCCACTTCTTCTTTTCCCTCTTCCACCTTCCACTTCTTCTTTTTCCCTCTTCCACCTTCCACTTCTTCTTTTTCCCTCTTCCACCTTCCACTTTCCCTCTTCCACCTTCCACTTCTTCTTTTTCCCTCTTCCACCTTCCTCTTCCACTTTTCCCTCTTCCCTCTTCCACTTTTCTTCTTTCCCTCTTCCACCTTCCACTTCTTCTTTTTCCTCTTCCACCTTCCACTTCTTCTTTTCCCTTTCCTCTTCCACTTTTTCCTCTTTCTTTCCCTTTTCCACCTTCCACCTTTTTTTCTTTTCCTCTTCCACCTTCCACTTTTCTTTTTCCTCTTCCACCTTCCACTTCTTTTTTTCCTCTTCCACCTTCCACTTTTCTTTTCCCTCTTCCACCTTCCACTTTTCTTTTTCCCTCTTCCACCTTTTCTTTTTCCTCTTCCACCTTCCACTTTTCTTTTCCTCTTCACTTCCACCTTTTTCCTTCCACCTTCCACTTCTTTTCCCTCTTCCACCTTCCACTTTTTCTTTTCCCTCTTCCACCTTCCACTTTTCTTTTTCCCTCTTCCACCTTCCACTTTTTCTTTTTCCCTCTTCCACCTTCCACTTTTCCCTCTTCCACCTTCTTTTCTTTTCCCTCTTCCACCTTTTTCTTCTTTTCCCTCTTCCACCTTCCACTTTTTTTTCCTCTTCACCTTCCTTCTTCTTTTCCCTCTTCCTTCCACTTTTTTTTTCCCTCTTCCACCTTCCACTTTTTCTTTTTCCTCTTCCACCTTCCTTTTTCCTTTTCCCTCTTCCACCTTCCACTTTTCTTTTCCTCTTCCACCTTCCACTTCTTCTTTTCCCTCTTCCACCTTCCACTTCTTCTTTTTCCTCTTCCACCTTCCACTTCTTTTCCTCTTCCACCTTCCACTTCTTCTTTTCCCTCTTCCACCTTCCACTTTTTCTCTTCCTCTTCCTTCTTCTTTTTCCCTCTTCCTTCCTTCCACTTCTTCTTTTTCCTCTTCTTCACCTTCCTTTTTCCCTCTTCCTTCCTTCCACTTCTTTTTTCCCTCTTCCACCTTCCACTTCTTCTTTTCCCTCTTCCACCTTCCACTTTTCTTTTCCCTCTTCCACCTTCCACTTTTCTTTTTCCTCTTCCACCTTCCACTTTTCTTTTCCCTCTTCCACCTTCCACTTTTCTTTTCCCTCTTCCACCTTCCACTTTTCTTTTCCCTCTTCCACCTTCCACTTCTTCTTTTCCCTCTTCCTTCCACTTCCCTTTTCCCTCTTCTTTCCCTTTCTTTCCTTCTTCCACTTTTTCTTTCCACTTTTCTTTTCCCTCTTCCACCTTCCCTTTTTCTTTTCCCTCTTCCACCTTCCACTTTTTTTTCCCTCTTCCACCTTCCACTTTTCTTTTCTCCCTCTTCCACCTTCACTTTTCTTTTCCCTCTTCACCTTCCACTTTTTCTTTTCCTCTTCCACCTTCCTTTTCTTTTCCTCTTCCACCTTCCACTTTTCTTTTTTCTCTCTTCCACCTTCCACTTTTCTTCTTTTCCTCTTCCACCTTCACTTTTCTTTTCCCTCTTCCACCTTCCACTTCTTCTTTTCTCTCTTCCACCTTCCACTTTTCTTTTCCCTCTTCCACCTTCCACTTCTTCTTTTCTCTCTTCCACCTTCCACTTCTTCTTTTCTCTCTTCCACCTTCCACTTCTTCTTTTCTCTCTTCCACCTTCCACTTTTTCTTTTCCTCTTCCACCTTCCTTCTTCTTTTTCTCTCTTCCACCTTCCCTTCTTCTTTTCTCTCTTCCACCTTCCACTTCTTCTTTTTCTCTTCCACCTTCCACTTCTTCTTTTTTTTCTCTTTCCTCCTTCCACTTTTTCTTTTTCTCTCTTCCACCTTCCACTTTTTTTTCTCTTCCACCTTCCACTTTTCTTTTCTCTCTTCCACCTTCCACTTTTTCTTTTCCCTCTTCCACCTTCCACTTTTTCTTTTCCCTCTTCCTTCCTTCCACTTTTCTTTTCCCTCTTCCACCTTCCACTTTTCTTTTTTCCTCTTCCACCTTCCACTTTTCTTTTCCCTCTTCCACCTTCCACTTTTCTTTTCTCCCTCTTCCACCTTCCACTTTTCTTTTTCTCTTCCACCTTCCACTTTTCTTTTCCCTCTTCCACCTTCCACTTTTCTTTTCCTCTTCCACCTTCCACTTTTTCTTTTTTCCTCTTCCACCTTCCACTTCTTCTTTTACCTCTTCCACCTTCCTTTTTTCTTTTTTCCCTCTTCCACCTTCCACTTCTTCTTTTTTCTTCTCTCTTCCACCTTCCACTTTTCTTTTCCCTCTTCCACCTTCCTTTTCTTTTTACCTTCCACTTCTTCTTTTACCTCTTCCACCTTCCACTTTTCCCTTTTCTTTCTTCCACCTTCTTTTTTCCCTCTTCCACCTTCCACTTCTTCTTTTTCCTCTTCCACCTTCCTTTTTTTTCCACTTCCACCTTTTCTTTCCCTCTTCCACCTTCCTTCTTTTCCCTCTTCCACCTTCCACTTCTTCTTTTTCCCTCTTCCACCTTCCACTTTTTCTTTTTCCCTCTTCCACCTTCCACTTCTTCTTTTTCCCTCTTCCACCTTCCACTTCTTCTTTTTCCCTCTTCCACCTTCCACTTTTCTTTTCCCTCTTTTTCACCTTCCACTTCTTCTTTTTTCCCTCTTCCACCTTCCACTTCTTCTTTTTCCCTCTTCCACCTTCCACTTCTTCTTTTTCTTCCTTCCTTCCTTCTCCTCCTTTTTCTTCCCTCCTTCACCTTCTTCTTCTTCTCCTCCTCCTTCTTCTAATTTTCTTTAGCGTTGTTTGTTCTTACTGTTTTCCGCCAACTGTCTTGTTTCTTGTCCCATTCTCCATTTATTTATTTTTAACCAATCATTATTTCCCAGGCTCATCATTATTGTCAGGAGGCAACAATAATTTGGCCGCAACAAAAAAGGCATCTCTTTCCAAACATGTCAGCCGTTAAAATCACAGACCGGCAAACACAATTCTCCATTTATCTTCATTTACACCCACTTTTCGCTCATTTGTTACGTTCCCATTTTTATAATTGCGCCTAAAGGTTCGCCATCTTGTTTGCAAACAATATTTATTGAATCTCTAAACCCGATATCATATAAATTAATTTCGTCCAAAGACAAATAAAGATGGGAGGGAAGGAACAGAAAAAAAAAGAGAAAAAATAAAAAAAAATAAAAAAAATAAATAAAGACATAAAATCAAATTCTATTCTTGAAATAGCTATTAATAAAACTGTAATAATGTTTTGTTTTATTTTTTTTAATTTAATATCGGAATATTCTTTATTTGTTTAAATTCTTTTAGGATATTAATAAAAGATTTCTTCAGGCAGTCTTTTATGTATCGTGTTCCTTCAGGACGTGAGTGATCATAGTTTTCCCCAACTTCTTATTCTTTGTAGCTCTTACCAATATTTCTCTTTTGATTATCCCATCCCTGTTCTGTCATCCATTTACACAACCTTGTTAGACAGCTTACTCGCTGTTTCCTTCATTCCGTCTTGCCCTCTTCTTCAATATGCCGTAAGTAATCATGACTTCTTATCCTTTTTATCTCTTAGTAAGTTTTTTTTCTGTTCACCATGACTCCCAGTCCTTTCAAAATCAAGGAATCTACTGTAAATTTCAAGTTCTATCATCACATTTACCCACGCTAGATAGGTTACTTTCTGTTTCCCGCTGACATTCTGACCTTCTTTTTTCAATATGTCGTGTACCTTCATGGTGGAAGCGATCATGGCTCTCCACAAATCCTTTTTATCTCACATTTACCCACGCTAGATATGTTACTTCCTGTTTCCTGTTGACCCTCTTGACTTCTTCAATATGCCGTGTACCTTCATGGTGTAAGTTATCATGGCTCTCCACAACTTCCTATCACTTTTACCTGTTAGTAAATTTTGTCATTTCACCATCACTCCCAGTCCCTGTTCTATCATCACATTTACACAATCTTGCTAGGTAGCTTACTTTTTGTTTCGCCCTGATCCTCTTGCCTCTAATACGTCTTGTGAGTGTCAAATTCCCGCGGCCATTTTTCTTTATAATGTGTTCTAAAATTTTCAACTCTTTCTTTTTGATTCTCAGTCGAATTGTTGTCATTTTTCATAAAACTTCCCCATTGCTTACATGCACCGTCGATGGTATTTTCAGCATCCTTTTGTAATGCCTCATCTCTGTTGGCTCAAGTCTCTTCTTCATCAGTGCTGAAAATTGTCCAGCATTCACTGTCTTATAGGCGCAATGATATAACAGCAGTCCAGTACTTTTTTCTTTGCTTCGAACGAAATCTTTCTACTTCTTCATACTGCGCTCAGGGCAAAAACCTTTGAGAAACGTATTGGTATTAGGGTTTTAATTTCAAAATTACAGGTAATCATCTGAGAGAACCAGCACAGCTGATGCTAACCTACAGGGGAATGACTCACTGTGCCTACTCGGGTTAACATTCTCGGCTGACGTGCAGTGGAAAGACTACATTGAGTCCATTGCTCGGTCAGCTGATAAGAAAGTTCCTTCACTGTGTCGTGCTAGACACTGCTGTTGTTCATAATGACGGTCGTCTTCGAGTATAGAATCCAGAGGTTAGCAGTGAATATTTCGAAGACAGTAGGGAAGCGTTGTTCAGGTTAGCAGTGGATATTTTGGTAAAAGTAGCAGAGCATAGTTCGTCCTTCTGGTTCTCTTCGCCTGACAAGCTGGCACTGGACATTCGGGTAGAGTGAACAAAAATGGCCGCCTTTATACACGACGGATTGAATGTTCTACGCCTTCTGATTGGTTAACCTTCTATTGGTGGACTATAAAGGGAGTCAAGTCATTTGGGCTAACTCACTAGTTACACAGATATACACAAAAAACTGTAACAACTGTTTCTCTTCAGAATCCTACCTTACACACACACACACACACACACACATATATATATATATATATATATATATAAGTCTACTATTCGTCCATGCTTTGAATTCTGATGCCACATATAGTCCGGTGCTCCTGCTATATACCCAGAACTCCTTGATAAAGTCTAAACAAGAATCAGCAGTCTTGATCTGGCAGCTCAGCGTCAGTCACTTTCTCACTGCCATAGTGTATCTTCCCAGTGCCTTTTCTCTATAAATACTTCTCTCTTTAAATCATCTCAAGGATCACTTTCTGCTTTTCATCAACATGGTTGATGCTAAACTCTAAAAGGGTGAATCATTGCATCTGGATAAACCACAATAAATCTATTGCTAAGTAAGCTGCTAAGGAAGTTGGTTCACTGCATCATGCCAAACTTTTTTTTCTCTCCAGAATCTATCTTGCATATCTATAAGTCTACCATTCATCTAAGCTTAGAATATTCCTGCCACTTATGGCCTGGTGCTCCTGCTATTTATTTAGAGACTCTTGATAAAATCCAAAGAAAAATCAGCAATATTATTAGTCCTGACCTGGTGACTTGGATTCAGTCACATCTACACCACCATAGTGTATCTTCCCAGTGCCTTTTCTCTATAAATACTTCTCTCTTTAAATCATCTCAAGGATCACTTTCTGCTTTCCATCAACATTATTATTATTTTTATTAATATTATTGTTGTTGTTTTTGTTTATAATCTTCGTTTGCTTAAATGATATTAAACAATGTATTTTTTAAATCTTTTATAATCCTCTTAGAGACACGTTTCTGCCTTCCATCAGAATGGCTGATGCGAACCTCCAGGACAGTGACTCGTTGTGCCTTCTCGGGTTAACTTTCTCGGCTGATATGAAGTGCAAAGACTACATTGAGTTTATATCACCCCATGAGGATTTCCAGAAAATGAAGAAATCATCTAAGATGGTTTCTAAGATTTGGTGAAGTAGGTTTTTATATTTTCCCCATATATTTGTCTTATCTTTTCATACAGTTTTTCCTCTAATGTTAAAGAAGATGCCATTTTCATTCACATTGCGGTGTTCAGGGTTTAGGTATAGTTTTTATTTTCAAATTCAAAAATGTTATTGTTTAGAATTAGGTCTGTACTATCGATAATGAATTCCTTAGTGAATCTGGATGTAGTGTTTCCGGATGTTTTTCAATCCAGAATGAGATTGCCTGTTTAACTAATTCATGACTACTGATGTCAAAAGTTACCATAAGTGTTCCCGGACCTATATTTGTGGTATGGAGCTAAGGAAGTGTATATCGTTCCTGATGTAACTTTTAATCTGCTTAGTAAATGGTTGCAGTATTGGGTTTATTAAGTTTCTGAGTCTGGTAGTTGGACAGGCTTATTCTGCTACTATGGTTCTGGGTGTAAGGTCACGGGGGGTTGGGATGCTAATGTATTCAAATTTTGTGTTTGGATAGCTGCTTTCATTTTACTTGATTTGTGAATGTTTGTTAGTCCGTAAAAAATGCTTGTTTTTTGGTACAACGTTTATTAGGAAATCCTTTTCATTTTTTTCTTACTATCTTATTATGTGTTGCGCAGAGTTTTGTTATTTTTGATATAATATTTTTGTCTGTGTTGGTCTCAATTAATTTCTATTTGTTCTCAACCCCAAGTGCCTCTAGAATTTTTGTTTTATCGTATGTTTTGTCAATGATCACTATAATGCCGCTTTTATCTATTTCTTTTATAATAATGTTATTATTTCTTCAGATTATCTCTAAGGCTAGTCTTTGTCTGTATGTAAGGTTCTTGAATGGTTTGGATCTTTTTGTCGGTCGAGGTTCCAGAGTTTTTCAAAAATTATGTTTAGCTCATTAGTATTATTATTTTTGTTTGGGAACAAATTGTTTTTTTTGTTTTTTTTTACTAATGATTCATTTATACTGTTTCCGTTATTATTAAATGTTTCTTTTAGACTGAGTTTGCATTCAAATTCACTAAGACCTTTTTTTTTAGATCTGTTATATTGCTTTTCGGAGCAGGGCAGAATTTTAGGTCTGATTTTTATAGGTTCGCTTCCTCCGTTGTAAGTGTATATGTAGATAGGTTTATAATTTTGGATGTTTTGTGTCATCTAAACTGTTCTTGTTCGGACTGGGGCTTCTAGAAATAATGATTATTTATTTCCACATATATCGGGTTTTCTAAGAGATAACCTCTCTCTACACATTTTGGGTTTTCCAGCCAGTGAAATTTTATCTTGGTAAAATTGGGGCTGTTGTTTCTAGATGGATCTATATAAGTGTGTCCGTTTTTGTTATAAGGGGTGTTCCAGATGTTTCTAGATTTGTTGCTTCTGTATGGATTGTATGTAGAGATTTTCAGGGAATTTTGATTGTATTCCTTTATATGGGTAGCGGTCGTTAGGTTTTGTTTTTTGTGCTAGGTGGTATCTGTAAGTGTTGGCTTTGTGAATGTTCGTGTATTCTGACCATTGTCTGGTTGTGTTGTGGCGTGATGGTCTGTCGTAAAGGTTTGTACGCTGTTAAGTAAATTTTCGTAATTGTATTTGTTGTGTGGGTGTATTTGTGTGTGTTAGTAATTATTAGGTTGCTTAAATCTGTTGTGTGATTTTCTTTGTATTTGCTGATGTCGAACATAGTTGTTTTATGCTGAGTACTGTGTTTCAATGTGAGCTTGGTTCTTTTTTTGGTGGGTGGAGTCGTTTCATTATCAAATTTTTCTTTTCTTAGTAATGTTTTCAGCCAGGTTATCTTTCTTTCGAAGAAAACCTATTTAATCAAAGCAAATTATCTTTCTTTCCAAGACAACCTACTCAATCAAATAAAACTAGCATTTTTCAATGCCATCAAAAATAAAGAAACCTCGACAATATACAAAATCTTCATACAAACGTAAAAAAACATTTATCCCAAGGAAATTCCGGGTAAAAAATAATCCACAAAAGACGGGGAAAAGTACAGTAAGCCTAGCAAAAAGGCAGACCCAAATTGAAACAAGAAGACAAGACAATAGACTTTACGAAAAAAATACACAGAGATTGATAATAAATTGTTAACATAAATAAGGGAATTTTGTCCCAAAGAAACTCACTAATTTCTATCAGGATTATTGGAGTCAAAATCCAAAGAAGAGAAGGAAAAATCTCGGAATATCTTAGTTACCTGGGGTATACTAGAATTTGTGTTTATGTTGCATTTATTATCAATATAATGTTTCAGTATTCCTAATCACCTAATTTTGTTCAATCTTACAGAATATAATGAAATTAACTTAAATGATATAGGACTATATAGAGATGATGCTCTAATGATAGTAAATAATTCTACTGGGAATAAAATAGATAAACTGAGAAAATTGATTCATAGAATGTTCAAATATTTACATCTCAAAATTAATATCAATTCTAATAATAGACAAGTCGATTTCTTAGATATAAACTTAGCTCTTAACAATTCCAACATATTTGAAAAATAACGCTCGCTCCATTTATATAAATCCCAATTCCAGTCATTCAACATCGGTTATTAAGCATATCCCATCATCCGTTGAACTGAGTATTAACCAGCACGCCTCCAGCAAAGAATTATTCGATAAACACAAAATTGTTTATAACAAAATCCTTACTGACAGTTCCTACAGATCTTCGGAAATTAAATATGCGGAAAATTATAGTTAGTCTAAAAGAAAAAATAGAGGCGGAAAAACAATTTGGTATAAACCCCCCCGTCAATAAATTAGTCCGTAGGAAATTGGGACACAAATTTTTAAACTTGATTGATATACATTTCCTTAAGGATAGTAAATTAAGTCAAATCTTCAACCGTAATACCCACAAAATCAGTTATAGTTGTACTAGAAATCTGGATAAAATTATTAAATCACACAACAACAGAATATTGAAACTTTATAATAATAATAAATGCAACCCAAATACAAATTACCCCAGGTAACCGAACTGTGTAATTGTAGAATTTCTGATCAATGTCCATTATCAAACAAGTGCCTAAAAAATCCATTGTATCCATCAACTGAAAACTGCAATAATATTAAATTGTATGTTGGGTCTCTTAGGAATGATTTTAAGGATCGATATTATAACCATTATCCTCTTTAATTAATGCAAGCAAACACAATATGACTTCACTTTCTAAATATTTTTGGAAACTGAAGAAAGAAAACAAAACACCTAAGTTTAAATGAAAAATCCTCAAACAAACCAGAACATGCAGATCTCTGAACGAACCTTGTTTGTTTTTATGCCAGCTGGAAAAATATGTATTATCAAGCTTTTGAATAGGAGTTAAATATTAAACCAAAGATGTGAAACTACCGTTTTTGTTGGCACGTTAAAGATCTAACATTGCAACGTTCCTAAAGTTTTAAATTTATAAATCACGTCCTTTATATATTTTCTACCTTCTTATTATACTTTTCTAATGACCTATCGTAGATTATGATTCTAAATTGCTTCTGCACATATATAATACTAGCAACAGTATCAGATAAATTGATTGATATCCATACTTATTCTATAAGTTATACAAATTTGAAATAGGTCAGAATTTGTTTATAAAAAAATTATATTAACATTCCATACTTTATAAGTCTTTTTTTTACTTATATCTTAAACTGTGAACTAAAATTTATTGTAAAAACCCCAAATAACTTGTGTATTTAACATAGCAAAATATTTTCCACTTAAATGGCCATTTATTGATTTACACACTACGTTTATTCCAGAACAAAGAACAGAAACTTAAGCATAAATCTGCTTAATTTTAGATCTGGTTTTGTTTTAAGGTCCCTGACCCTTCATCGGTAAAAAAAAAGCGTTTTAAATTACTACTATGACACTTCTTTTTTTTTTCTTTTTCATTTGTCTTAACGCCTTTTCCTTTACTTTTTCTTTTTTTTTTTTTTCTTTCTTGGCGTTCCCTTTCCCGTTGCTCTCTTTTTTTTTTTTTTCAGCCTTAACGACATTCCTTCACCGCCTAAACTGCTATCAACAAACACTATTTTATTCTGTCACCCTCTTTGCTTTCTTTTCCTTTTTCTGAGTTTTGCGTTTGGAAAATGGTGCCTTTTCGATCTGCCAAAATAGTTCTGTTGTATTCAGAATACGTGCCATCAACATCCAATTCCAGATCACAGTTTTGCTTTGAAAATGTTTAAACTTCTTAGAATCAGTTATGTGTCATTCGTGATACACGCTTAGGCGATCATGTATCTTTCCATACATGACTGACGGGCAGTTTTTTCCCATTACCTTGCCATTTCTTTTTTGACCAGTTTTAAAAACCCGGACTTGTTACTATTTACCCATTGCTGGGTAAAAGAAATTGTCTTTTCATAGTAGTCGATTCGAATATTTTCGAACTCAGTTCGCTGATTCTTCAATCCGCCGATATCCATTACTTCATAGGATATTTTAGAAAATGTTATTCAAAACCATTCTTGTCCCATTAATAAATGCCTAAGTCATCATTTTTAGAACCCCAACCATCTACTATAAATTGACATTAGAAGGAAAGCAGGAACACTATTTTCTATTTGTAGATTTATTTGTGATATGGTATTTTTAAACGATCAATGTCTTTAAGATCTGCTTTCTGTATATGAACAGAGCATAGTCTAGGAAGAGATTAAATAGATTAGGGCTCTCATTTTCACTCTGTCATTTGCGGTCTGGAATATTTTTGTATGGTCATTTCAAAGTTCAGCCTCAATCTCAAAGGATGTTTTATTATTCTTTTAGTTGTTGATAGATTTTCTTTTACTTCCTCATCACAAGGTTCATTATTGTTTATGTTTGAAGATATACATTGTAACATTTGAATGTATATTATGCGTTTCGTCTGCCTATTGTGGTCAGTGTTGAATGACTTGAAGTGTTTTCTGACCAGGACATCTCTTCTGTTTTGGTTTTTGATTGTAGATTAGCCTTTTGTTCCCCCCATTTCAACAGTGTTTATGCTTTTTTTACTTCATTAATTTGAGTTTTCCATGATATAGGTTTCTTACAAACCAGTTTTTCTTTATATTTTCTTTGTTAATTGTTTACCAGTTTATTCTTTTTTTTTTGTTTTTGGTTTGGAAAATTTCATAATGCATTCTGCAACATGCTTTTCCCATTTCAAAAATGTTAAGCTTCAAATTTTTTTCAGTTTTTCCATGATGAAATTCCATCTTTATATTTTCATTCATTTTAAATAGAAGATATTCATTTTCTCTTTATCTTGCTTATTTCTTGGAGAACATTGATTTTTCTTATTCTTTACTAACTATGAATACCTATCTGATTGGCATATTGCCCCCTCCCAATGATTCATTTTCTATGAATTTATTTATTTGTGATATGGTATGAAATGTTTTAAGCGATCAGTGCCCATCTCTTTACAGATCTGCTTGTATAACAAGCATAGTCTGGAAGATTAAATAGATTAGGGCTCTCATTTTCACTCTGTCATATTCCAGATGAGGTTTGGAAATGTTTTTTGTATGATGTTTCCAAACGTTCAGCCTCAGTCTCAAGCGATGTTTCATTATTCTTTAGTTTTTGATAGATTTCTTTACTTCCTCATCATTAGTTATTGCGCGGTGGCAGCACCTGTTAGGGTCCCAGCTATGACACCCAAGCTTGTATAAAAATAGGTATTAATACCTGAAATATTTGAGGATATATATATTACCAGTACTTTTGAAGGAAAAATTATCAGCAATACTTAAAAAAAAAGTGCTAGAAATACAAACAGCTATACCTTCTTTGAAAAAAAAAAATTCCCAGAAATAGATTTTTGAAGAAAAATATATTACCAGCAATAAAAATTTTGTCGGCATTAAATGACCCATTGAGGTTGATATACCGTAAAACAAAATAAACCAAACCATTAGTTATTGCATATGTTCGGAAATGTTTACGTTTAGACATTTTGTTTTTTTCGATTGTAATTGCTATTACGCCTTTTCGTTTATTTAAAACCTTATTCGAATTCATAAAACGTCTACTGCTTATGAAATACTCCACTGCTCGAATATCTATAGGTGCTAAACTGATAAAATGTATAAAGTTGAAGTGGAAATCACTTTTTCGTTTTTTAAAACCTTATGTAAAAACGTTTATATTCCACTGTCGAATATCTATAAACCTTTTAAGTATTTATAAACCTAAATCGAAGTGTTTTTTTTTTCGATTCAATTTAAACGTTTTTCGTTTATTTGGTCACTGAATTACTCCACTGCTCGAATATTTATAGGTGCTAAAACTGATAAGTATTGAGGATGTATAAGATTAAACCATTTTTTTCTTTTTTTTTGGCAGAAGATACCCCTCGATCAAAGTTCGACACTATCGACGTAATGCGTCGTTTACCAGATCAAGTAAATCACGATAAGCGTCTGAAGGTGGAGTAACGGATATCGGCTAGGATTGGAGAATTGGAGAGCCGAGTTCGAATTCTAGTCGAATCCAGTGCATTCGCTTATGTACTATTACCCTTGGGAAAAGGTAAAATCCTTTTTTTTCCCAGCAGCTATGAGTAAATAGCTGGAGAGACCGGTTTCTATAGCCTTGGATGGCAACTCGTCTACCGCAAAAAGAAATGGCAACCTACTGCCTCGTCGATTATGTATCGAAAGATACATGATCGCCTAAGCGTGTATCACGTATGGCACATAATTAACTGAGTGAGAGTCTTTCCTTGTTTCATAGTACGTAATGGGTGACATCTTTCATATTCCACCATGCACTGTCCATGGATTCTTAGTGTTGGGGCTGATACTGGTTTCTTATTTTGTGATTTTTCCACATTTAAGGAACTGCGGCTCATTCCACCCATTCTTCAAAAACTATTTTTAACTTCTTTGCTTCTGAATGTTTCAGTGATTGACACAAATGAAAATGCGTAAGTACAAAATCTGGTGATTATGGTTTGGTTTGGTTTATTTTGTTTTACGTCATATCAACCTCAATGGGTTATTTAAAGCCGACAACATTTTTTAGGATAGATTCGTATGAATAAAATATGTATTCTTTGGTTTAGATTGGTTTGGTTTATTTTGTTTTACGTCATATCAACCTCAATGGATTATTTAATGCCGACAACATTTTTTAGGATAGATTCGTATGAATAAAATATGTATTCTTTGGTTTAGATTGGTTTGGCTTATTTTGTTTTACGGCATATCAACCTCACTGGGTTATTAATACCGACAACATTTTTTATTGCTGGTAATATATTGTTTTGTCAAAAATCTGTTTCTGGTAATATTTTTCTTTCAAAATTGTATTGCTGGTAATAATGTTTTTCATAAAAAGTATTGCTGGTAATAGTTAACTATTTGCCCATAGCTGGGACCCTAATAGGTACTACCACCTCGGTCAGGGTGGACCAGGGAACACCAGCAGTTAAGAGGTGGTTCCACGCTCCTCAAAACCTCCTGATCAGAGGCCTTTATCGTCTTACCCAGGACGCGGATATAGTTTATCTTCTTACCGAGGACGAGATGATTATAGAGGATGCGGACAACTCTGCCATCGTAATGATCTTCTTTTTTTCTTGGGTTTGTTTTACAGATTGTTCCATTGTCATCCTGGATGAAAACCTCTTTTCTGTTGACTGAAACCAATCACTTTCAATGTAAAATTTCGTTTACAGGAGAAAAATTGTTAAGAATAAGCCACAGCTGTGATGGTCCTTCCAGGTCCCACCAGATCGTAATGGATAGCATCTTTCATATTCTACCAGGCATAAAGAAAGAACAACTGCGGATGAAGTTCTAATTTAAACTTTGACACTATCCACTCTATCAGGCGTCCGCAACCTCCCCGGGAGAGCGGGCCAAACGACTATACAGTGTCTCGGAAGAGGGCCATGATATCAAATGTACTATAATAAATTGTCTCGATGTCGGACTGCTACATTCAAAAAGCTGCCTTGATCTGGAGATTTAAAGAAAAACAACGAAGTTAATATAATATTATTTTAACAAGGTTCCTTATTTTACTGCAGGAATAACATGGTAACAACTAACACACTCAACAAAAACTGCAAATTCCTTATCACAAACAAAATACAGTTAAAATCTCATATTATTTAATTAGACACATTTGTCTGCTAGATGTTCGATAACTTCTCCACATCGGGTGAAATATTTGTCAATGACAGGAGCAAAACATTATCCATGTGATCATCACCCAAATTCGTTCTTAAACGACTTTTAGTATATTTCATTTTCGAAAAAAATATTGTTCACAAGCATATATACTTTCAAATAATGATACCGCCATTTTCGGATTATTCAATAGGTTTTTATATTTTCCGCTGATCAAAACAAATTTCTTGGAGAAATCAGCAGTGGATGCGGAATTAAATTTTGATTTAAAAATTCGTCGCATTTTAAGTTAATTTACACAAAATGATATTTTTTCTGCGGCTTGCTCAACAAATGAATTAGATAATTACTGTCCTGGTGTTAAGTTGGCGGGCCGGACAAAAATTATTCGCGGGACGGATGTGGCTTCATGTGGTTGCTCTATAGTTTTGAGAATGGCGGCCACGTTGAAAACGAGAGCAAATAGGGACTAAAGAGCCAATATTTGTTTTCATGGGGTCCTTCAGGGGATTAACTTGTAAAGATACAATACAGCATTTTTTTTAAGTATTTCTTCTTATTTCTAATTTTTTCGTTAGAATCAGATGCAGACTTTTCACATTTTTATCCAGTTCTTCTACTCTCGGGGCAGCAAACCCCATCTTCGATTTGCGCAATCAAGGGCTCTTTGCGTTTAGTTGTGCCCACTTTTCGAGTATTCGTGCAGATCTTTCCGCGTTTTGAAACACTGTCTTGTTAATAGGCCTCTCAATATTTCTTTCAACCATTTCGTGCCAATACTAGAACATGGAGACGTATTCTACTTCTAATTCTACTTCTCGCTATGAATGACTCATTGGGTATATGTCTCAAGAAATATTTATGTTGGAACGTGTCGGGTTTTGCTCGGGAATGAATGTTTGCCTGATTCATTATGCCAGCAATACGCTGTGGCCATTCAAGTGAATGCACAGACAAACACCCACGCATGTACTACACACATACAAACATGCACTCACACACATACACATGCACACATACACATACGCACACACACAAAACGTATATATATATATATATATATATATATATATATATATATATGACCTGATGATTGTGTTCATGTATGAAACAGACGATATTCAGTCACCCCCCACCACGAGGGTATCATGTGGCACAAGGCCTTTTAACGTGGGCATTTCCGAGCCATTAGGCTCGGCAAAATTACTTCATTCAACCCGTATAAACGGGTTCAGGGCCAATTTACCTCCCCGAAGGAGACTCCGCCCTTCGGCGTAGCCTCCTTCGGGTTCCTCCCGTCCGTAGGAAGAGAGTTTAACCGATCAGCCGATCAGCCGGTCGCCCGACTTCAGACTGACTGACTGACTGTATGAAACAGATTGTCGCCAATCAGTGTCGACCCCAATGTCCATATTTTTTAATTACACACTATCATAATATTGAGTACATTTATCCATAAATATAGCATACATTAAAACTATATTTTTATCACATCATATATATATATGTTTGTTTTTTCTGTATTTTTCTTTCATACTGTCGGAGTGATATCCATATATTTGCTTACATACTGTCTACTGGAAATACAAACCTGCATTTACTTTATAACGTGGAAGACTTCAAGCTTGGACGAGATTATAAGAATCTATTGATCAAGTAAGGAAAGGATTTATTATCGAACTGTTTTTTTAGAACTGTTCCATCGTTTTTGAAATCATTTTTTGATTTGCCTTGTAACGGGAAGGACTTCAAGCTTGTTGAAGATAAAATGAACCTATGGATCACTATGTATTCCGACATCAACGGAAGAGATTTCTTGAACTGTTTATACAAAATTTTTCAATCGACTATTTAATATTTTAATTTTTGGAAATCATCTTCGAATACATTTTAACAACATCGCCCACGTGACGACTACGTGATCATATTTAAACGGAACGCTGATCTGTATAAAATTTCAGTTATCTGTTTGTATTAATTGGGTTCTTATGTCCATCGTCTTTTGTGTTAAATTTTTATAAGTTCTAATGTTAATTATGTTTAAATGAAAATGTCCATGAAGATGGTCTTAAATAGACCGAAACGTCCGACGTCGACTTTATATTAACATTAATACTACATAATTGCATATTCAGATTTTTGTTTGTTTTTTTCTGTATTTTTCTTTCATATATATATATATATATATATATAGGAAGAAAATATATATATATATATATATATATATATATATATATATATATATATATATATATATATGAATGATATGATATGATTTATTAAATATATATATATTATTTATTCTAGAATATAACACCGAAAACATGTCAAATTTGCTACACAATTGCAGTCGTGTTTCGATGCGCGTGCATATCATCAGGCGATTGACAATTGGCAATTGTGTAGCGATTTTGATGTGTTTTCGATGCAATATCCTAAAATAAATAATATTGCTCTACTTTGTATTGAGCCTTCTTTTAAATTAAATATTACGAACGTTGGAATTGTACTCTATTCGTTCTCATCTCATCTATCTATCTATCTATCTATCTATCTATCTATCTATCTATATATATATATATATATATATTGTGTATTTGGGTAGCAATCTTTCTTTTATGCAAGTTTCGTTAAAAACGATTAACAAGATGCTGTGCTAAATTTTTTATACATTTTTTCCTATGTTCTTATAAATATTTCTTTTCATGATATAAATGATGTAAAAATTGTCCGAATGTTTTATACATGCAAGCGTTTTCGGCTATACTTTTAGTTATTATCAACTGTGAATTTTATTTTACTTTTAACTGAATATATGCATTGTTTTACTTATGTATCTAGAGTTATAGGAATGTTTTATTTTCAAACACGCTCAGCACACTGTGGCCGTGTTCATAGCTGAATTGAGTGATGGATTTTTCATTTTTATTAACAATGCTTCCATTATTTTTAACCTTTTTTTTACATGTGGATGATGCTATTATAGTTGTATTATCAACGATATATATATATATATATATATATATATATATATATATATATATATATATATATATATACGTGTGTGTGTATGTGCGGTCTCTGTTGAGAAGTCGAAGTTCTTTAAGACTATATTTTAGTTTCCTCCTCATTTTTATAATCTTTCCTTTTCTTCGACAAAACAACGCATGCTTGTTTCAACGGATTTTCGAGATTATGAAACGCATGCGCAGACAACGAACGAAAAGCGAATAGTTCGCAAGGAAAAAAATATTTACACATCCAACTGAATGTAAAATATCGGATATATTTGTCAGCGTCGGTTCTCGCAGGAGTTATAATATTCAGAATGAAAAGCTGGAGAAATCAGCCATTACACATCAGCGATGAAAACAACGACAACGCTTCTTGGAAAATGTATTTAGTTCTTTGGTTGACTTGTTTATTTGTGCATATAATTTGTTTTATAATTAGGACGGCAAGGGATTATTGGCCGATAATATTTCATAAAACATTCATTGAAGAATGTTCCACAGAGACTTGTCGTATTTGAATGGGTCATTCGATATAGCGTAAGCATATGAATGATGTAAAATGAAAATAAATAGATAAATAACAGAAAGAAAGAAAGAAAAAAGATAGAAAGAAAAAAAGAAAAAGAAAGAAAGAAAGATAGAAAGAAAAAGAATCATGGTGATCGTAGCGTTTGATCTCATCGGTATTTTTTCCAAAATACTCAAAAGAGATCGACTGAAAATCTAGCCTGTAAACAAAGGTCATTTTCGTACACGGATGAGGATAATCGTTGATCCGGTTGCAACTGAGTTGTCAACTTCTGATTTAATACTTTTTGGAAATAATGAGACAGATTGTAAAACTTAAAGACGTTTTTGTCGAACGTGACGCGTGTTAAGTTCGGCTTCTTCAAATCAGAATCTAAAACAAAACTGTGTATCAGGAAAAGGCATTGCCATTTTTGAGGATAAAATTTGATTTGAATTCTTTATTTAACTCCATGCTAACTTCCATATGGATCATTTAATGCCGAAATTTAATTTTCTTTGAAGTAATACAAATATGTTATTCTGCTTTCACAACTGGATACATGGTAGATAATACTCCTATTTTTTCCATATACATGTTCGTGTGGACATAATTACTAGAGGAGGGGATATGTTTGCTTATATTGTAGTTTTGTCGAAGCTATATTTTGGAATAATTTGATCTCTTGAAGAAACCGTAAGATATTCTGTGGATTAATTCCATGAAAAAGTTCTATTGTATTGTAGGTAATTTTACTATGAATAGGTATTGTTGGTAATTTTACTATGAATAGGTATTGTAGGTAATTTTTTTATATAAAAATGTATTGCTACTATTTTTATATTTTCATAGGATTTTGTTTTTGTTTGCGGGGAGAGCTAACTATTTGCCCATAGCAGGGACCCTAACAGGTGCTACCACCCCGGGTCAGCGTGGACCTGGGAAGAACAGCAGTTAAGAGGGGATTTCACACTCCTCAAAACCTCCAATAACCCAATCAGAGGTCCTTCTCCCGGATGAAGTTTATCGTCATACCGAGGACTATTTAGGATAAAAGGGACACACACACACACACACACACACACACACACACACACACACACACACAACCCGATCTCGTTTATACGGGTTATACGGGCATTTTTGGCTGAGCCTACGGGCTCAGGAAACCCACGATAAACTCGGCCTTGTGCCACATGTAACCCTCGTGGGGGTAGCTGACACACACACACACACACACACACACACACATATATATATATATATATATATATATATATATATATATATATATATATATATATATAGTAATAATCTTATAAATATAACAAATTATACTCGTCCGGAAAACCTTGGGTACTTTGTTATGTAAATAAACAGACCAATACCCAAGGGGAAAAAAAATTACAAAAAGAAAAGAACAGAGAACATGTACGTCAGCCGAAGACAATCGTCTAGCATCCAAGTTCAGAGTCCCCACCAAAAACCGATACGACTAAGTAAAATAACTGAGTAAAGTAGAGCAAACTTAATTAAACCTAAAGACCCAGATAAACCTACCAAGGTTTCACCTACGCGGATCGTCAGGGAATACTGAATATATATATATATATATATATATATATATATATATATATATATATATATAGAAGAACAAATATAGATCAATTATGGATAAGAATCTGACAAAACGATAGGATAAAGAACAAGTAGGAAACCAGTCTCAATCTAACATGTATTACTTTATTATGTTTCAATATTATTAGATCAAGGTAGAAATCATAAAAAATGATAAAAAGCAAAGAGACGCAGATTAATAGTATGTTGTGTTTGGTTAATTCTTATTGGTTGGATACGTGTCACGTGTAATGAAATAACAGATTATATTCAAATACGTATGAGAATCATTCTGGAAGCAAAATTGTGTAAAAGAATGTTTTTTAAACGTGTCTTGATAGTTTATAATATTGCTATAAATATGTTTTCATAATATTTTCTCATTAAACCGTTGTTTCTTTTTTTTTTAATAAGGCTGACATTGGTGAAATTAAAGTTATGTCCCACGTCGTTCCGGTGTAAAACGAGAGAGAATTTAAATGTCTATCTAATCGCAAGTCTCTTTTGTGTTCCCGGATGTACAGGTTTTAAAAACTGCATTATTTAACCGAGATATGCTTTAATGAAAAATCAAAACAAAACAAACATTTTCAAAACTTCCTGCAGCGTCTCACTAATTTTTACATACTTTAGCATCCAGAATATTTTCTTACACTTATTTGAATATTATCTGTTACTTCCACATGACACATATTTAACCAATAAGAAATAGCCAAACACAACATACCATTAATTTGTGTCTTTTGATTTTTATCATTTCTATCTCGATCTCTGACGAAGCTTTAATAAAGTGAAACATGTTAGATTGAGATCTGTTTCCTACTTGTTCTTTATCCTATCACTCATCTACACCTTTCTGACAATAGCTCAATTAGATCTCATTTAAATATTCATGGAGACCTACCAGACACTATTCGTAACGTATTTGTTGACATCACTAATAGCATCATCTACATGCAAAAAAAGGGTAAAAATAATGGAAGCCTTATTAACAAAAACAAAAAAAAATAACACTTAATAATATTAACTTTGAACATGGACATAATATCTTGACCGTGTTTTGAAAAATGAAGACATTTTATAAAACATACATACGACAAACTATTTCTTATTTTAACAGTTAAAATATAAACCTTAAAAATGGCTAAACGTATAGCCGAAAGCGCTTGGATAAAAAGAACATTCGGACAGTTTTTATATAAATTATCATCCAAAAAGAAATGAGAAATTGTATAAAAAACTAAATAAAAGCACCTTGTCTGTCGTTTTCATGAAAGAAGGATTGCTGCCTAAATACACAAATTATATATATATATATATATATATATATATATATATATATATATATATATATATATGTCTCTGTCTGTGTGTGTGTGTGTGTGTGTGTGTGTGTGTGTGTGTGTGTGTGACTAACGTGATCAATAATCTGAACAAGGCTAACACACTCAAGCCCTCAACAATGACTTGTGACTTCGTGCTATATATATATATATATATATATATATATATATATATATTCAACATTATCACTTGATAAGTCACCGGAGACAATGGCTACTTTTTGTAGTGATTTTATAAACAAGTTTATGTTATAAATTTACTTAATAAATAATTATATATATATATATATATATATATTAAGACATTTTATGTTTATACATTCTTTTTATAGATACAAATATTTAAGCAAATGATCTGTTTTATAATAAACAGTATTAAACAACATTTCTGGTCACTGGTATTCGGATTGATAAGGTCATTTAATTTATTGCCCCTCTTATTCTGAAAAATTTCAACGCTTTTTCCTTTTTTTACACAGTTTTGTCTTCCATCTCGACCTGAAGAAGTCGAGCACAACCTAACTCGGAGAAACGCGTCGTTTATAAGCTTATCCATTTTCTCTCATCATCGTCAATTTTGTTTTGGATATTACTATATATGGTATAGACATGCATTTAAAATTTTATAACTGCCTCCAATCGTGTATAAAGATTTTACGATCGGGACGTTCAATGTTAGAAAACTACTAAAAAAAAAGAAAAGAAAACGAGTTTTGGGCTCTTGACCTTCAGGAAGTGGATGATCATGACCCTCCACAACTTCCTGCCCCTTGTAGCTTGTAATAATTTTTTCTTTTTTCCTATTTCTCTGATACCTTTTTCTGTCATCCATTAACTCAGGCCCATCAAGTATGTTACGCGATGTTTTCTTCTGTCTCACATGCTTTTAATCTGTCCTTTGAGTATCAGTTTTTCCAAGCCCTTCTTTCTCATTACGTGCCCCAGAAATTTTAACTGCCTCTGATTGATGTTAAGTATGTTTCCTTTTTGTTTCTATCTTCTCCAGAACATTGCCGTTGGTGACATGTTATTCTCGACATCTTTCTGAAGAAGAACATTTCTGTTGTTTCGAGTCTCATCGTCTTTGCGGGGGTTACCCAGCATTCGCTGATTTCTAGAAGAACAGATTTCACGTAACAGTCCAATACTCTTTATTTCGTTTCTAACGAAAGTTTTTTTCTACGAATGCACTTAATAAGTTTTGTCTTCTTGTTATTACTCCCAGACCCTGTTCTATGATCCAATTACTCAATCTCATCAAGTATGTGACGGACTGCTTTCCTCTCCCCCTCTTTCCCTCAATCTGTCCTCTAAAACCGCGTCGTTGCTTACATGTTCGGTCCTTGGTATCCTCAGCATCTTTCTGTAGAACTACATTTCTGTTGCTTCCAGTCTCTTCTTTGAAGCGATTGTCCAGCATTCACTACCATGTAAAAGGACAGATGTCACATATGCATTATAAATTGCATATCTCTTTCTGGTGTTAAGTAAAGGGTGTTTCATTAAGACGGATCAAAGTCGGCAGTAAATAAATCAGTGTTATTTGTGAAAATTTTATTTATTTCTCTATTGGAACATGTTACTTATGTCGAGGCAATTATCTGTGAAAACTAATATCGCCCACATATCCGTGAAATCTGAAAGAAAAAGAAAAAAAAAACATGACGCGCTTAAACTTAATTTAGATTTAAAATCGGTCCAAGTTATTGGAACACCCTTATAAGTTCCCTTTTTGTTTCCATTTTTTTTTCGAAAACCCCGTCGTTGCTCACATTTTCGGTTCATGGTATCGTATTTCAGTAGAACCACGTGTCTGTTACTTCAAGGCTCTTCTTCATCTTTGAGGAGATTGTTCAGTATTTGCTGACCATATGGGAAAGCAGATATCACGTAACAGTTCAGTAATCATTTCTTCGTTTCTAACGAAGTTTTTCTGTCTCTGAATACTCTGCTTAGCTTTTAGAATGCATCTTTGGTCACCCAATGCATCTTCGGATCTCAGTGTCGCAATTTGCGTCCTCTATTAGAACACTTTCCTGATATTTAAATTCTTGTACTCGTTTGATTTGTAATTTGCAATTTGGGCTCGTCTTTTTGCTAATGATCATGCATTCTGTTTTCTTGTAGTTATATCAGATTTTCAAGCCATTTTCCTGATTGTGCACATTATAAATTACAACTCTCTCTTCCTGATGAAAATATAAGTTTACATTTTGTTTCCGTTTTCTCTAAAACCTCGCCGTTGCTCACATGTTCGGTCCCTGGCATCCTCAGCATCCTTCTGTTGAAACACATTTCTGTTACTTCATGTCTCTTCTTCATCTTTGAGGAGATTGTTCAGTATTTGCTGCCATATAGGAGGGCAGATATCACGTAACAGTTCCGTAATCTTTTCTTTGTTTCTAAGTTTTTCTGTGTCTTAATACTCTGCTTAGCTTTTGGAATGCATCTTCGGCCATCCCAATGCATCTTCGGATCTCAGTGTCGCAATTTGCGTCCTCTGTTAGAACACATCGCAGATATTTAAATTCTTGTACTTGTTTCATTTGAGTATCCCCGATTTGTAATTTGCGTCCTCTGTTAGAACACATCGCAGATATTTAAATTCTTGTACTTGTTTCATTTGAGTATCCCGATTTGTAATTTGCGTCCTCTGTTAGAACACATCGCAGATATTTAAATTCTTGTACTTGTTTCATTTGAGTATCCCCGATTTGTAATTTGCGTCCTCTGTTAGAACACATCGCAGATATTTAAATTCTTGTACTTGTTTCATTTGAGTAGCCCCGATTTGTAATTTGCGTCCTCTGTTAGAACACATCGCAGATATTTAAATTCTTGTACTTGTTTCATTTGAGTAGCCCCGATTTGTAATTTGCATTTTGAGCACGTCTTTTTTTTTTATTCATTCCATCGAGATTAGCTAAATTAGCTGACCGACAAAGGATATCCCTACGCCATCTCCAATTCCAACGTCAATAGGAGATGTTAAACAGACCCGATATCACTTTTCATCCTCCGACTACGGCGGGTATTATTTCGACACGTGCTTCGACCAGACGTAAACTCTTCTTCTCATAAAGCTATGCTGTTTGTTTCTAAAAGCCAAAAAAAAAAAAACACTTTTTCGCGGAAGACTGCAAACCATCAACAGTGAAAAAAACGACATTAAAAAACCTGGCAATAAAATTCCATTATTCAACGTAAAAAAGAGAACTGCATCACTTCCAGAAAGACAGAGCGGTCTATAGAGGATTGATAAGAAATCATTTTCAAAATGGCTGAAGACATGAAATCAGATTTGCAGCGTACCTTCAAGTCGAAACATCTCTTAAGAAGAGGACTTGTAATCATTGTAAATATTAACCAGGGCTATATAATTAAAAGTCCTTGGTTTTATTTCCCACCTCCATAGAGAAATCGTACATATGGAAAATAGTTCGGCCTTCACAGAGAATTTGAGGCATTATAATGGCTGTTGTAAGCATGGTAAGTAAGAATGTGTTCTTTTGGTGATTCTCTGCTTAAGTTCCTCTACTCTTGTAGAAAGTGGGGCAGATATAAACCTATCCTTTCACGTAACCCCACAGAAAAAAAGTTGGGTGTACGTGTCGGCCATTTCAACAGCACATTGTCATTATTATTGGCGCGCTCGATCTATCTTCCTGGTAGATTCTCATTGAGATAAGTCTCCACAGACAACTTACTTTTATACATTTTGTTAAAATTTGAGATCATTTGGGAGAGAATTGACAATGTTATTACACTACAAAATGATGTCAATTTTTCCCCCCCTTTCTCTCAATATATATATATATATATATATATATATATATATATATATATATATATATATATATATATATATCCAGGTACGATGAGAAGGAATAGAGTACAATTCCAACGTTCGTAACATTTAATTGAAAAGAGGGCTCAATACACAGAAGAGCAATATTGTTTATAATATTATTTATTTATAAGATTATTTATAAGATTATTATTTGAAGATTAATCTGGATTTAATATAATTTTGTATTAATTTACTGGTAGCATTTTACATATGATTGGTTACATTGATTGGTTATTGTTTTTAACATCTTATATGAAAGATCTTTATTTAACAGTTGCGTAGTAATTTGCCAAATAATTCTATATATTTAAATTATTTACTAGTTTCTTAAAGAAGCTACTTATTTATCAACTGCAAACAATTTATGTAGGAAAAACTCCCAAAGCATATAACTTGTTCAGCATTAGTTAAATTACTTCTCTACCTACTTTTAGGAAACGGTATTATCTGGTTTATATAATTTATGTAACTATCTTAGTTTATGTCTGGGTGCCGTTAACTGCCAATATATTGGATCATGACCCATTTATAAAAAGTAGTTTTTAATATTTTCTTCATCGCTTAGTTTAAATTTAAAATAGGTAATATT